>VYXF01005281.1:189409-207872 GCA_013397295.1 Polioptila caerulea | reverse complement strand
TGGCTCTGTGGCGATCAGCCCGGCCCAGCCCAGCAGGTGGAGCGGCTCCGACTCCATGTGCGCGGCTGGAGGCGGCCCCGGTGCCGGTCCCGCCTCGCCGCTCCCCGGGCGCGCAGCGGCTCCGTCCTCCCGGAGCGGGGCCGGAGCGGGAGGCGGCTCCGCAGCTCCCGGGGCTGCTCTCCGGGATGGCTTTCGCCAATTTCCGCCGCATCCTGCGCCTCTCCGCCTTCGAGAAGCGCCGCTCCAAGGAATACGAGCACGTCCGCCGCGACCTGGACCCCGGCGAGGTGTGGGAGGTGGTGGGCGAGCTGGGAGATGGAGCCTTCGGCAAAGTGTACAAGGTGGGTGCTCGGCGGTGCCGCAGGCCGGGCTGGGGGCGGCTGCGCTGCCCGGACACAGCGGGGCCAGCCCCGGGTCCCGTTAGCGGGAGGAGCCGGGCGCGCCGAGCCGGGCTTGGGAGCGCAGCGCTCCGGCAACGAGAAAGCAGGGAGAAAAGCTTAGCTTCCTTCTTTTATTTTTTCTTTCTTGCCTTTTTTTTTAATTTTTATTTTTTTTTCCCTTTGTCGCCCTTAATCGCCCTTTTGATGCTTTTGTGAGGAGACCCAGGCGCTCCCTGCCAAGCTCGCCGGTGCAATGAATGGAGGGAGGTTTCTTGGAAGTCGGCACTTCCAGGGCTGTCTCCAAGTTTTTTGAGTCTCCGGGGGTGACAGGGGATTTGTCTCCCCTCGGTTGTTGCCGGCAGGAAACTTGGGAGGGCCAAGAGGAGCCGGCTCCAGCGCTGTGAATGTTTAACCTCGGCGTTTAGGGACGGGGGTTTCAAGGAGCAAAGATTCCCCGGACTTTGCCCTGCAAAGCAGCGGCGTTCCTGCTGTCCCCGCTCTGCGATGTCCCTGAGCCGGGGGTTCGGGCTGCAGAACCGATCCGGTGGCTCCTGGGCACAGGCGCGGTCCGGAATGGGGGTGGGAATCTAAATCACTGAATACCCAGTGAGCGAAGCTTGTTAGGATCCTGTCTCCTAATAAAACACAATTCCTCAAAATCATATTTAAATCCCTTCTCCATTTCTCCTTCTCTCTAAGCAGCATCAGTAGAAATTCTGTTGCCATTCTGCTCTGTGGGGTGCGTTGGAAACACGTTTGTGTGTAGCAACGCTCACTCCTGAGTGATTTCTTGCTTTTATTTGCTCACGTTTCTCAAACGGTGACAGGAGCCTGGTAAACACCTAAAATAACTTCATTGGCCTCTGAGAGAAAGGAAAACTTAAAGAATTATTTAAATGCTTTCTATTTTAAACATGTATAATGTACCCAAAGTAGGTGACTTAGAGAATAAAGCTACTTTAGAGGTGGCTGGTTTGGTTTTTAGTCTGTTGTTGTATCTGAACACCTCAGTAATTAACCCCAGGCTCACACTGTGAAAACCATTGTCAGAGTCACTTTATTACTGTAGGTAAAGGATGTCAGCCTGTCAGGCAGCAACATCTCATTTCAGCTCCTTTCATCCCCAGTTTGACCCAAATGAGAATAAAAGTGGCCCAGAGGACACCATGTGCTTACAACCAGAAGTTCATTCCTTCTGGAACTTGAATATTCAGGCAAATTTGGGCTTTTGTGGAGTTTTAACCCTGTTAGGCAGGGTGAGGTTTAACATTGTGCCAGAAATCAAAGGGTTATTTTATCGTGTTTAGCAGCATTTCACCTCTCCATCGCTTTGATCTCTTCTCCACCTGTTCTCCATTCCATCTGGCAAATGGTCATGGTTGGATTTGGAATTCTCATCCAAGGGTTTGTTTGTTCATTTAAGAATCCCAAATTATTTGGGGGTCCTGTGCTACAAATCCTTATTTTTGGTAACAACCAGAGACACATTTCCCCTTCACCTAAGGTGGTTTTGTTGTCCTCCTTTGGTTTTTTTATACCTGGGGTGGGGATGAGTGTAAGGTGGGATGTGAAAGAAGGGGTTTGCCCTCTTGTGCTGCTCAGCTGCCAAAAAATTTTAGAATAACTTATCAAAAATTTTAGAACAGCCCGCCAAAAAACCAGCTGAATAACCCACCAAAAAAGAAACTGAATTACCAAAAAATTGCAGAATAACCCGCCAAAAAACCAGCTGAATAAGCCACCAAAAAAGGAACTGAATTACAGAATAACCCACCAAAAAATTGCAGAATAACCCTCCAAAAAAGCAGCTGAATAACCCACCAAAAAAGGAACTGAATTACAGAATAACCCACCCAAAAATTGCAGAATAACCCTCCAAAAAAGCAGCTGAATAACCCACCTGTGCTCCAGGAGAACGGCAGTACCCAAAACTCAATGAACGAATTTAAATCGTTCTCTTGACCTTAAAGCCAATTTGATCCTCTCACTAAAGGCATTGCTTGGAGCAAGGCTGAGCATTTGCAGGGCCCTGAGGTTTTCAGGATGTTTGAGTGAATTCCTGCCTGTTTTCCGCCCCTTTTCCACACCCGGAAACGTGGGGAGGTGACAGAATCCTGTGCCTGCATCCTGCCCCATGTGCTGTGTCCCCTTGGAAAGGTCTGGCAGCCCCGAGCAGGGCTTTGTGCTCTGGGCAGTCAGACCTGGGAGAAATTGAGGTGTGGAAAGATGGAAAAATGGGCTGGGTTTAGTAGGATTTGGTTTTATGAGGCCGGGTGTGAGCAGGAGGAAGGAGGTATTTGGGGTATTCCTCCCAAATTCCTCCTGTCTGGAGCTGTGTGCTGGGCTGAGCAAAGCTGAACTGGCTTCACACAGTGTTTCCAAAAGTAGGACAGGCTTCATTTAAATACATATTAATTACAAAGAATGAAATTTTTAGTGGAGTCTGGATCGTGCCCAGCAGACCTAAAAAACCTGCGGCCGGCAGAAACTGAGTCTGGGATTTCCCTGCTTTTATAGAAAGTCTTTTTGCAGCAAAAGAGGATCTGCCTGCATGAGGAACCAGCTGAACAGAGGGCAATGAAGCTGAAAAGGAGGAGGGAGTGGGCAGGAAACGTTTCTTTCTAGTTCTTATTCTGTGAATGCTGTGGTTTTGGCAAGGCCGGAGGTCCAGTGAGGACATGGTGGCAGCTCAGAGGTGCCCAAGCTTTGTCACCACCTCATCCCAAGTTTTTTCCGTGGATGATGTTCAATCCATCAATCAGGAGCTGTTCAGGTGCCAGCCTGGCAAGGCTCCAGCCCACCCAGCATTGGGGGCCTCTAAAAGTTCCTCACTCAGACCCTTCCCAAGCCGCCCTAGAAGAAAAGCAGAGTTATTTTTCTGGAGAAACACCAAAGAGAACCACTCACAAACCCAGAGGATCTGCGTCGCCATTTCAGAGCTGGCACTTTTGCCAGCGATGAGTGGCGGTGGCAGCCCCTGAGCTCTCACAGAAGATGCTCAGGGTGGAACCAGCAGTGCTGCAGCCCCTGCATCTCCTCTCAGCCCCACAAAACCCGGGCTGGGAGCTGCCTTAATGCCAGCAGGGAGGGATGCCCGGGCACCCCGGTGGGCATGGAGAGCTCCCCTGTTGGCAGGGGCTCCTCTGGCTGCTGGAGGACTTCCAGAGCTCTCTGCCTTTCTCCTGCGGGGATTGTTTTGCTGCTGCCGCCCCTCTTGTGCAGCGCTATCTGCCCTGCCCAGCGCCTGCTGATGGGGACAGTGGCTCCCCGATAAGGGAGGGTGGGGACAGGCTGCCCACAGCCCCAGCAGCTGGGACAGGGGGGGATTATTCGCTTTATTCTCCCCAAATCGCCTTCAGACAGCTCTGGCTCGCAGAGCCCCGGGGCCACAGCGAGTCACCATTGCAGCCTTTTGTGCCGCTGTTCTCCTTTCTTCTCCAAAAAAGGCGAATTTGGGTTATCTGATGTGTTGTGCTGCTATCGGTGCTGGTCGTTCTGCGGACTAGAAACGCGGCTTTGAAATTGGGGGAATAAAAGGCTGATTGTTGGGTGTTGTGCAGCTGCCTCGCTGCAGCGGGGCTGTTTTTTGGGCACCAGAATGTCCCAGAGCTCTCTGCTCATCACCCCAACCTGGCACCAGGGTTTGCCTCGGTTGGCTCGGGTGGTTCAGGCTCAGCTCTTGGTTTGACCCCTTGAGGGAGCTGGGTTAGATGGGATTTTGGGCAGGAATTGTTCCCTGGGAGGGTGGGCAGGCCCTGGCACAGGTGCCCAGAGCAGCTGGGGCTGCCCCTGGATCCCTGGCAGTGCCCAAGGCCCGGCTGGAAGGGGTTGGAGCAGCCTGGGATGGTGGGAGGGGTCCCTGTACAAGGCAACAGAATGAGCTTTAAGGTCTCTTCCAGCCCAAATAATTCTGTGATTCTACAATTTAACCTGTATTCCTGGAAAAGGTGTCACACGGGGAGAGATTCTCACCTGCCCAGTTAACTTTGAAAAAGAAAAGGGAAGGAAAATAAAAACAAAGTTTGAGCTGATTTGCCACAAAAAAAATGTCGGACCAAATCATGGTCTTGTCCTTTAGGACAGTGGAAGGGTTTCCTTAAAATCCTTTCATTTGGGAAAGAGGAATGGGAAAGTTTAACAGTGATAAACCTGGCTGAACTTGAAACTTGATTTTTACTTTCAACTGATGGAAACGTGTGTGACAGGGGACAGGGACAGCTCTCCATGGCCTAAATATTTTGACAATGACTTCAGTGGCACAGCCCAGATCTTGGCAGAGCTGCTGCCAGTGGGAGCTGTGGGCAGCTGCCTGCCAGAGAGCTCAGACCAGCCTTTCACCCTCCAGCACGTGGCATTTGTTGCTGCTCAGAAAAACTCCTCCCCACACTTGCCATCATTTTTTTTACGTGTTTTGCCTCCTGAGAACCAAGTTTCCTTGGAGAAAAGGTTCTTTTTCTTGGCTGTGAGGTGCTGCTGCCTGTAAATGTGGGGTTCTCCTTGTAAGGTCAAGCCCCCTGTGGCTGGGTGTCCCCAAGGGCTGTGAGGGGTGGCTGTGCTGTGTCCCCATCCCCTGGCACTGCCAGCCTGGCACTGCCTGAATCCAGGGAGAAAAGAGCTTCAGCAGGAAGAGCGATGCTCCCATGGGAAAGGGAGGGGGCAGCTCCTTCCAGGGCAGTGTCTGGATGTGCCACCCCCAGGAATGGGGCTGGGAGGGGCAGCGTGTCCCTGGCACAGAGCAGAGCCAAGGCTCCATTCCTGGGGGAGCTGCATTCTCTGACTCCTCCACCTCCCAAACTGCCCTTCCCAGGCAGCCCCTGGAACCCCTCCTGACATTTCTCACCACCCTGTGCCCCTCGGGCTCCTGCCTTTATTTGCTCAGCCAGAATCTGTGTTGTGAAAAATACAGCAAACACACAGAGCATTCATTTTAATATTTGCAAAAAGCCGACTTTACAATATGCATTTATAACGTGTGTGGTATTTGGGGAGGTGGGACAGGCAGAGGAGGAGGAGGCTGTGCCCAGCAGAGCCAGCTGCTGTTGGTTCTCCTCAGCACTTGGATCTGCTGCTCCTGCCCCGTATCCCTCCTGCAGTGGGAAGTGCCACCCTGGCCGCCCTGGGCTCTGGAGACAGGGAAGAGCTGTCTTATTTTTGAGTTTTATTTTTGAGTTTATATTTTTGAGTTTTATTCCCCTGCCAGGGCCTTGCTGAGCTGGTGCTTTTCAGCCCAGTGAGAGAGGGCTGCCAGCCAGCCAGACCTGCCACTGCCAGCCCAAACCCATTCCTTGGCTCTTGAGTGCCACTGCCATTCAGCCCCTGCTCCCACAGCCCTCTGTGGACCACATTTGTAGCAGGACGTTGCCAGGAAGCTCAGAACTGGCTGGCTGGCTGTTTTGTCCCTCTATTTTTGTATTTTTTTGGTGTCCTGGCATTGTCTGAATGAAGAGCAGGCCAGGAATGCTCACTTGGAGCACCGCGCTCTTCCACAGATTCGAAGGATGTTTGGTGCTTTCAATTCTGAGGCTGAAGATGCTGAGAACTTCCCTCTCCTCAACCCCTGCCTGTTTATTTGCACTGAGCCCAGGCTCACGAGCCCTGCCTGGTTTCTGTGGGTGGCTACAACTGAGCACAGCAGCCCCAAACCCTCTCGCTGTGCCTCTGGCTCTGCGGCTCTCTGGGTGCAAGCTCGGAACCATCACGTGGAGCTGTGCTGCTCTCTGGGCTTCTCAGCTCTGCCCCCCTTTGCTGGGCCACTGAGGCTGAGCTTTTGAGGCCAGGGGAGGTGTTTGTGCTGTGCTTTGGTCACACTTTTGTTTGGCAGGCCTGCCCAGAAAACGAGGCCGTGGCTGTAGCTCTGGTGGGGCTGCTTTCCCTGCCCTTTGCTTGTAAAACCAGAGGAAAGCATTTCTGCTTTTTAATGTTGTTTTTTTTTAACGGCTTTTGGGGTGTTTCTCAAGCCACTTCCCCTTCCCTCTTGCTGAAATGTTGCCACAGCTGCCAGAGCAGCAGCGCTGGTGCAGTCGTGGGGGCTGTGGGAGCAGGGCTGTGCTGCTGTCTCCAGTGTCCCCAGCTGCTCTGTTTGGTGGCAGCAGGGCCTGAATCCGGCATTTCAAACAAAACCCCAAATTGGATTCACTTATGGTGCCAATCTGAAGCAGTTCTAGGGGGCCTGTTAGGCTTGGAAGTCATGGAATGGTTTGGGATGGAAGGGACCTTAAAGGTCACCTCATCCCAAACCCTGCCATGGCAGGGACACCTCCCACTGTCCCAGGCTGCTCCCAGCCCTGGCCAGCCTGGCCTTGGGCACTGCCAGGGATCCAGGGCAGCCACAGCTGCTCTGGGCACCCTGTGCCAGGGCCTGCCCACCCTGCCAGGGAAGGATTCCTTCCCAAAATCCCATTTCTCAGTGTGAAGCCATTCCCCCTTGTCCTGTCCCTCCCATTCCTGAGGAACAGTCCCTCTCTGGGTTTTTGCACTGTGAGGCCACAAAAGCTGCTTCTCTCCAGCTTGAACAGCCCCAGCTTCCTCAGCCTGTCCCCGTAGGGGAGGCGTCTCCATTCCTGCTCCCATTGATGATTTGACATCACCACGAGCTCTGACTCAAGCCTGGCTATTCTGTGTTTGTTTATTGACGCAGAGAGCTCTGCACAGGTTCATCAGGAGGCAATTAATCATTATGTAATCCCAGGGAAACACAGGCTGCAGTGGGGTGGGGCAGGCCCGGCTATCACCCCCCAAATGCAGCATCCCTGCGACCTCCAGGCTCTTTCTGGGGCTCTCGTTTGGTGATATCTGAAGCATCAGCTCTCCTGGCATGGGGACAGGGCTGGCAAGGAGGGCAAGAGCTCACAGCACAAATATGATAGCCTGTAAAGGGTGATCCTGTGGCTTGGGGAGATATGGGGTGCAAAGGGGCTGAGATGAAGAAATTGGGGAGCTTTCAGTTCTCCTTTTTGTGGCAGTGAGAGTTCAGGCAGGGCTTTCCTCTGCCTCACCTAGAAACTGGCCGTCCTGACCCATCCAGCCTTCCGGTAATGTGTTCTTTCAGGGCTTAAAATAGTTCCTGTGTTTGTCACACTCGGGATTTCACAATAGCTGAGGGGTGAGTCACAGGCAAAAGCCCAACAGCCACTTGTGCCACCTGAGCAGTCACCTCTGACCCCCCAGATCCATAAACTCAGCAGTGCTTTCCCTCTCTGCCTTCCTAGGAGCAATGCTGCTCATCCCCTTGTTCCTGGGGTTCTGGGAGGGTTGGAAATGGCAGGGCCAGCACCAGAACTGCTCCAGAGTTCTCCAGGAAGATCCTTTGCGTTGTTTCCTGCTTGATTCCTGGCATGGCTCTCTGCAAGTGGTTTACTGAGTAACTTTTATGTGACATCTGTGGAATGCACAGCCTGGTTTCTGCACTTACCTGTCACTGCTGACTTGCTCAGGGGCTGGTGGTGGCCATGAGAGGTTTTTGGGGTTTAAATGACTCTAATGAACCCCCCTGGAGTTCAGCAGCACCTCCTGGGCACCTTGCTGGCAGCTGTCTGCTCGAATTTTCCTTTTTTTTTGGTGCTAATAAGCACCCCAAGGACAAATTATCCGTGGGATTGAAATGTCCAGGGGTGGAGGAGCTAAAAGATGGAACTGGTGTCCAGCAATTTCTTGGGATCTTGCAGTCTGGGAGGCTGCTGGGATGTGGCTGTAACCTGGGGGATGAGCAGATGGAGGGAAAGATCCTTGAAGATCCTTGGAATTTCCAAGCTTCCATGGTGCCCAGTGTGACTTGCTGGGCTCAGTTCAGGATGGCCCGTGCCAGGCACTGTGCATCCCCCTCTGGCTTGTGTGGCAGGAACAGGACAGCTGGAATTTGGGCTCAGAGAGGCCATGGACACCTCAGGAAGGGATGAACTGTCCAGCCTGTTCCAGTGTTGGTCCTCCCAAAGCTGCTGTGTGGGGTAACCAGGGTCTTCTCTGCACTACGGGGCAGAGAACTTTCCAAAAACCTGCTCACCCCATGATCTCAGATCTCCTTCCTGCTTCAGCTTCTTCTGCCATCCTGGTGGTCACTTTGGTCCCTTCTGGGAGGTGCCCTCGGTTGCAGCAGTGACACTGTCACAGGGCCATGCCCACACCACCCCTGTGCCACCCTGCCCCTCTGGGCTTGCTGGCTCCAAGGTGCTGCTGCATCAGGAGTTGGTGATGTCCTGAGCTGGTTTTCCCTCAGAGATGCTGCTCTCACTTCCTTGGGTTGTGCCCAAGTTGTGACCTCCATGTGCCAGCTGGGGGGATGTGGGACATGGGAAGTGCCCCCTTTGGAGCTCCTGGGGTCCCTTTGGAGCTTGGGGACAAGGAAATGGGGAAAGGTGGGTGAACACTTGCTCAGAACAGCTCAGTGTGGGGAAGAAATGCAGAGGGAACTCTGTTCTGAGCACCAGGCATGGGCAGGTGGGGTCTCAGCTGGCCACTGGGCTGGCTACTGGCATGGCCATTGGGCTGCAGGAATACCAGTGAACAAGGCCAGGCTGGGCTGGGGTGGCTCCCCCACCACAATTTGCAGCCTGCTTTGCAAACCCTGACCCCCAGCCCAGCTCCCTGCTCTGCTCCTGGGTTTTTCCAGGTGCCTGCTGGGCCCCAGCATCCTGCAGGGGCTGAGCTGGCAGGGCCCCCGCCGGTGGGAAGCAAACCTCCAGGGGAAGCCCCACCTCTTCTCACAATATTTACTTCCCCTGCTTGGAGCTGTCCCAGCTCCCTAAGTGCAGAGCAAACACAGTGGGGCACTTCTTGCTCCTGTTTGGCAGGGCTGAGCTTTTCCCCAGGCTCCTTCCAGGTCTCCCCCTGCCCTGCTCTCTGTGTGAGAGCATCTGGTGCTGGTCTGGTGAGAGCCCAACCAAGCTGAGCTGAAGAAATCCCCTAATTCCTCCTGAAATCAGCAGGAGCTGCTGTCCTGCCTTTGGGCAGCGAGCCCAGCTGGAAATGGATTTGTCCCCTGTGGTAAGGACGTGGCTGTCCCTGCCAACTCCTGGAATGCAGCAAGACTTCAAAACACAGCAGACATCCCTCATTTTCCTCCCTGTGCTGTAGGATTGTCCCAATATTCCTTCCTGCCCTCCCTGGCCTGTCCCTTGGTACATGGCTGTGGTGTCACCCAAGCTGTGTGAAGCTGTTCAGAGGGGCTTGTGGTGTTTACAGCAGGAATTAATCCTGCTGGGAGCTCCCCCAGAGGTTTTGCAAACACAGAGATGTAAACTGGAGAGTGGGAAGAAAGGTCACAAGCAGAGCTTGGCTGGCTCCTCCAGGGATTCCGTCCACAGTGGGAATTGTTTCCCTGGGGGAGATGGAAGGAAAAAGGAGGAGGAGCTGGAATTGTGCCAGTGGGGAGCAGTGGGTGAGCTGGAGGGAATTCTGTGCCATGATCTGCTGACTCAATGAACTTGTGGGATGCTCCTGAGTCAGCAGCTCCTGTCTCCCCCCTCTCCCACGTGTGACACATCTCCTGGTGTGGCTGGACTGTCAATTTTACAGAATCACTGAGGGTGGACAAGACTTTTAACATCATCAGGTCTAATCTGTGCCCAATCCCCACCCTGTCCCCAGCCCAGAGCACTGAGTGCCACCTCCAGGTGACACCTCCAGGGATGGGGATCCAAACCTCCCTGGGCAGTTCCAAGGCCTGAGTGCCCTTTCCATGGGGAAATTCCTGCTGCTGCCCACCCTGAGCCTGCCCTGGCCCAGCCTGAGGCCGTTCCCTCTCCTCCTGTCCCTGTTCCTGGGAGCAGAGCCCCATTCCCCACCTGGCTGCACTCTCAGGTCTTGGTTGGAATATCTGCATACTCAGGATTTCTAACAATCTGCCTGTGATCTCACCAGAGAACTTCTACACTTTGAGGTTTCCTTGCTTCCTTTTTTTTTATCCCGTGCTACAAACAACAAGGACACGTCTCCTTTCCTAAAAGTTTCCATCTCCCTGTGATGGGAAGTGGTTTTGGGCTTTGGAGCCTGGAGGGAGGAAGGAGGCTGCAGCCACTCTGGGAAGCTGTGGGCAGCTTTAGGAAGCAGAAAAGCCTCTGCAAGTTTCCCTCCTGGTGTGGTGGCTGGGGCCAGTCAATCTGAGCAGGGATTGGAGCAGCAGGAATTTCGTGCTCCTTGCTTTCTCTGGACTCACCCTGCTTTTTCCTCCCAGGCCAAGAACAAGGAGACAGGGGCTCTGGCAGCTGCCAAGGTCATCGAGACCAAGAGTGAGGATGAGCTGGAGGATTACATGGTGGAGATTGAGATCCTGGCCACCTGCGACCACCCCCACATCGTCAGGCTGCTGGGAGCCTTCTACTGGGATGGCAAACTCTGGGTAAGGGCTGGCCCCAGTGGCACTGGGCCATTGTCACTCTGCTCAGGGGAAGGGGCTGGTGGGACATCAGGAACGAGCCACGAGCTGTGCCCTGCTGGCTTTGTGCTCAGGGCCTGGATTTTCCCTTCTCACCAAACTTTCTCCTCACTAAAGCTGCCTTAGTTGGTTTAGTTAGTTCAAAACCCAAGGGGTCTTCACTGGGAAGTTGGAGTTGTGTTTTTTCCACCATTAAGGGTTTGGAAAGGTAGAAGAAGCATCACCAATAAGTGCCCCTCTCTTTTGAAGCCCCTCTTTTGAAACACCAGCTGGAAGGGGAACTCTTCCAACCGAATTTCTGGATTTGGGGCTGATTTGTGGCTCAAGGCAGAGGCACCTGATGCCAAGAGCTCCACTTCCCGTGGCTGTGGAGGTGCAGGGATATAAAATGTGATGGAGTAGGTTGGTGCAAGGGCTGGAACAGCAGGTTCCTGCAGCTGTGTCCCCTAGCCCAGCAGGTTTATATATTAGTTTTTATTTCCCCTGCCTGCTGTTCTCTCTGAGTGCCAGGCAGCAGAGGAAGCTGAGCGTGAAAGGCACCTTCCTGTGCTCTGTGCAGGGGATGGAGAGGCTGAGGGAATGAGCCCTTGGACACTCAAATAACTCTGTGCCTGTGGCAGGATTGTGGAAATCAGGTGAGCAGGAGGAATTCCAAACCCATCTCCTCAGCCAGTTCATCTGCTCCTGCTTTAACTGCAGGAAGGCAGGAGAGTGGCTGAGGGTGCATTCAGCAGCTCTGCTGCTACTTCCTTCCTGTTTTTAATGTTTCAGAAACCTTTGTGGCCTCCCTGAGTAAATTTAATAGAGTTAAAGAAGAGATCTCAGCTTTTGGGGCCTGCACTTGTGTGAGCTGAGCTGTTGGAGCTGCCAGTCCCTGCCTGTGGTGCCGAGGGCTGAGCTGGGATATCACAATCCCAGCCTGGTTCATTCCTGGGCTGAGCAATGCAGGAGGGGATGTTTTATTGGGCTGATTCAGCCAATGTCAGCACGTGTCTTCTTATTTGAAAACCCCTGGATAAAGCCCCTGAGTTCTCTGGGACACCCAGCTTGGGGTGCTGGAGTGTTTCTGCTCTGTCTTCTGGCCTTGAGGGAGCTGAGCTGTCCCCTTGGTATTTTGGATGGATTCTGAGCCCTGGGTATGTTAAAGAACAAAGGAAATATGTACTCTGCTAAGGAAGGGAAGGACAAACATCCCTTCTAGGAGAGGACTCGGGGTTTGGATGGATTGCAACTGCAGCAGGATCAATCCAGGCTAAAGGAAAAAGGCAAACACTGAGCTGGGGATGAGATGAGGCTGATTTATCTGCCACCCTGTTCTCTTGGCTTCACCTCCCTGCTCTGCCTGCACCCTCCACGTGGGCCTTGCTCCTTCTCTGAAATGTCAGCCCCCTCCCCTTCCCTCTTTCCACCTCCTCCCTGCCATTGGAAGCTTTGCCTTCCTTCCTTCCTTCCTTCCTTCCTGAAGGGAAAATGGATTGCAGAGTTCCTCAGCTCTGCCTTTGTCCAGGGACTGCTTTGTGATTCCAGAGGTCCTGCTAAATTTAACCATTCTCTCTGGAACCACTGCAACAAGAGCCTCCTGTCTGGGGCTCTCCCACGAGGGCAGGAGCTGGGATTCTCTCCAATCCACAGCCCCAGCCATTGTTCTGGGAGCAGGACCCTTCTCTTGATTTCATTGTTGGAGTAGCATTTGAATTTCACTGCTCAGGCTGGTTCTGTTAATGCTCCAGTGCTCCCTGGCTTGCAGGGGAGTCACTAAGCCAGGCTGTTTTACTTCTGCCAGCCTTTTAGTCCCTAAAGTCAAAACCTTCCTCTTCTTGGTGACCAGTGCTGCTGGGGAGAATTTGCATCCAAATATAAACACCAGCCCACATCCCATCCTCATTTCTGTCTGTGCAGTTGTTTGAACCAGCATTTTCCTGGATCATTTGCATGGTGGCTGCCTGGATTCTCAGAGTGCCTCTGCCTAAAACTTCTGGGGGTTCCTGTCTGGTCAGGAACCTGCTGTGGTTTCCTTGCTCTTCACAGCCCAGCATGGAAAGAGAATATTCCAGGTGAGCAGGTCCAGATGTGCCCCAGCAGCTCTTTGGCTCTTGAATAATTCCCAGCCCCTCAGAGGGGCTCTTCCTAAATCAGTCTGGTTGTTCTTTCCTTGAATGAACAAGGAAAATGTGTGAGCAGGCCTGGCCCTCCTGGTCCCCTGAGCTGTGTCAGGTTCTCTGCCAGGCTCTGGCTTTACAGCCGGGAGGGGATGTGAAATATTTATGGGCCAAAAGAGCTCTCTGTGCAAGGGGAAGTGGCTCATCCTCCAGCAGCTGCTGGGAAATGCACAGCCCTGAAAGGAAAGCACAAACCAGAGAATTCCTCTGGGTTTTACACCTGATTGGCGTGGAGTATAAAAGGAGGAAAACCCCAGTTCTTGTGTGGGATGGAGCAAAGCCTGCTGTGAGCAAGGGTTTGGAGAACCCCAGTGAGTTCCCAGGAATAAAACTGGTGGGATAACAGCATCCAGCATGAACTTTCTTGGCATTTAAATCCTCTGCAGAGAGGCTGTGCCCTGCCAGCAGCTCTTATCTCATTCCATCCCCCTCCATCTCCTTTTCTTTGCTCTTGGCAGAGGCCAAGAAGTCTTGTGCTGGTTGAAAACAGCCCAGGGAAGCTGCAAAACTGCCCTGGTGGGAGCTTTCAGGATTTTATTTTATTTTTATTACAAGCCCTGTGGCATTTCATGTTCTTTTGCATAAATCCTGGCTGCTAGAAATGGGGGAACCAAATGAAAGCTGAGATTCTCATCCTTTTTTTTTTTTTTTAAGAGTTTGGTTTGAGTCCTTGTGGCTGGGTCACATTTTCAAGTCTCTTTTCCTGCTGTGTGACGCAGGACTTGGAAACACAGAAGCAAATCCCCCTCACCCAATATAACACAGCTTTTAAAATGGACTTTTTAAAAGTTATTTGGGCCTTAGGAATGGGACTGAAATGAGGTTTGCTTGCTTGCTTTGAATAGAATTTTCACTGATAATTATTACAACATGGGAAAGAAAAACAACAGCTCTTGTGTTTTGTGTCCCTCTCAAGGGCTGCGTTTGGGAGACTTTTTCCCCCTTCCAAAACAACAACAACAAAAAAAAAAAATACTGAGACCTCAGAGGAAGGGAGGAACTTTTGATGTGCTGCTGCTGAATCCCTCTGCTGTTTCCCAGTGTCTCCTCCCGCAGCCAGAGCAGTGATAAGATGAGAGGGGAGGAGATTTTTGTTTGCTGTGAAGAACCTGACCTTTCCTGCAGGAAACCTCTGCTCCCAGGGGCTGCTGGCTGTGCCCACACAACCCAGCAGGATGGCAGCAAACCCAGGAGCCTGTGCAGAGGAGTCTGCTGGAATCCCTAGAAATTAATTAATTAATTAAAATATCATTTGGCCCCAGGTGTTGAACCACCGTGCTGGTGGTGGGACAACTTTTCGAGGGAAGCCCTGGGGGACTGTGTCCCCCTCCCTTCTTTTCCCTGCCCCACGGTTGCTGTGGCAAAAAGGGGTTTTGGATAAAGAGCCATTTCCTGGAGATCAAAGCAGGGCTTGCTGTGCCGTGCAGGTAACCCTGCCTGGCTGGGAATGGTTCATTTAACCAGCTTAGGGTTTCTCCTGTGTGGGTACAAACTCCTGCAGCTGCCACTGAGACTGCAGCTCTGTGCTGCTCTTTGTACTCACCTTAAAAAAGCCCTTTGCATTTTCTGCTGGCAGGCCCTGACCTGTTCAGCCAGGGACTTTTGGGATTGCTCCCCCTTTGATATGAATGTTGACTGGAGATTTGGGCATTCTTGAAAATCCTGTAGCATAAAGAAATGTTCATTATCCCATGCACTCGACTGCTGGGCTATGTAAAGCATCTGCAGGGCTCAGTTCTCTGAGGCTGGCAACACCTTTTCTTGAAAACAAACAGAAAAGGGAGCTGGCAGCAGGATCAGATTCCCCACAGTTTTCCTTAGCAAAGGGAGGTTATCACAACTCGCAGGGATGTCTTGCAGGGTGAGCAGCCTGAGCTTGGCTGGCTGCCTGTGGGCATGTGTTTGTGTGAATGCTGGAGCAGAGCAGGCTCTGTCCCTGAGGAATCCCATGGCTCCCTTGAAAACTCCACTTGGCAGCAGAGCTGCAGCCTTTCCTACTTGGCCTCCTGCTCCTGGAGCTTTGTACCAAGCTTCCCCCAGAAGTTCTTGAACTTTGTTGTTTGCAGCTCGCGGGACTCGGACGTAGACAAGGGAAAACCCAGGAAAACAAAGTGGTCCCAAACTTGGCTGAACAGCTCACCAGCATCCTAGAGCAACAGCAATCCTTTCCCTTCCTCCTTGTCCCAGCTGCAGGAACATAAATCCCAGTCCCTCAGAGATCTGGCTGTTCCCTGGGACACGCAGGGCTCAGGAGCTGCTGCAGGATCAGCCCCGCTGGGAAAACCAGTGTGGGGGTGGGGTTTGCTGGACCGGTTTCCAAATTCCTACCAGTCCAGAATTTGGGCAAAACTGCAAAACACCCCCAGGGACTTCAGCAGGATGGGCAGGAGAAGAGCAGGTGTGGGCAGATATCAGCAGGCATCAGGACAGGGCATTGCTTGGCCCTGGGAGCTGGGAATGCAGCAGGGACATCACAGTGTCCTCTCCCTGTCCTCAGGGGCAGCTCCTCATCTTGGCCAGAGCTGCAAAGTGGAAAAAGTGATGCAGCCCAGTGGTTTTTTGGCACTTTCCTGCATTTCCAGGCTCAGCAGTTTGCTGTTCAGAGTAGCAGAATTGAAGTGGGTGGTCACTTCTGCTCCAGCTTTGGGGCCGTGTCTCTGCTGGCTGGGATGCTGTGGATCGGATGTCTGGGTGACATCCTCCTTCCTTTCTCTCTGCCTGGCCATTCCCAAAGACCTGGAGATCTAAACCTTCCTCTGCTGGAAGTCTGGGCAGCAGGTTCCACAAGCCCCCTCCGTGCTGTGAACACAAGCTTTAGCATTCAGCCTCCTGGCAAGACACTCTAAATCCTATTTTGGGTGAAACTGGGGGGGGGTTTCCCTTAAAACAGAGGGAAACCAAATGATTTTTAGCAACCCCCAAAACTGATTTGTGTATCAGGCAAATTGCCACAGCCCAGCTGAGTTCAAGAGTGCTCCTACAGGTACCAACACGACAGCCCAAAGGAGAACAGAAACCTTTGTCTGCCACCCTTTGCACAGGATAACGTTGCATGAAGAGGTTATTGAAGCCGTAATAATTCCTTGTGATTGCACAGCCTTGTCATCTGAACAGCCTGGAATGCTTTACAAAAGACCTGGTGCCATTTTCCCGGCTCTGAGAGTGAAGGCACAGACAGGGATTTGCCTAAAGTTTGCCCAGGGGGTAAATGGCACTTGGGAAGAAGTGCTGGCTGCTGAGTCCCAGTCCAGGGTTATAACACGAGGCCGGAGTTTCATGAAAAGAAAAGCAGAGCAGACAAGAAGCTTCATAGGCAAATCACTTTTCAAAGTACTTGAAAACTTTGTTTAGGACTGAATTGCAATAAGCCACGTTCCCACTTGGCTGGATCTCCAAGGGAATGCTAAGGAGCAGTGTTTGCATAGAACAGAATATTTATGAACTCCCCGTGGATAGGAGACAGCGCCTTGAAACCCAACTTCAGCCTAAACCCCACAATGAGGGATAGCTCGCAGGTTTAAACTTCACTCTGTTTCAGATATAGCCTGGAAGTTGTCATTTGGAAGGAGGGAGGGACATCCTTTTGCAGACCTCATGGCCTGGAGTGATCCACTGACTTCAAAGCCCTCACTGACACTGTTAAACAGCCCCACTGTGATGGATCCAGTCACCTTGTGCTGGGAATTTGGGGATGATTAGGACAAATGGTTGCTTCTAGGGAAGTTTTCCACTCTGGCAAGGCCTTTGCCACCCCTTGACTGAATTGTCCTCGTGGCCAGGCTGTGCTGGAAGTGCTGACTTCGTAAAAACCCTCAGGAAACTTGTCCTGGGTCAAAGTCCAGCTCTCACAGTGAGCTTTGCCCTTCTGGGATGCATCATCTCTTCTAGATGCTGACACAGACCTGGGGCACTTGGGGTTGGGGAATCTTCCCACTGAAGCAGCAACTTCTTCCTTTTTGCTATTTCTGTTTGAAATGATTCTTGGAGTTTTGCTTCCCATCCTGTAACAAAGTGAACTCAGTGGCCTCTAAATGCTGATAACTCGGTGAGAAAAGGGATCCCACTCACAGCCCTCCAAGCAGCAAAAGATGCTTTTTGCAACATCAAAACAATTTGGTCAAACTCAAAGGAGTTTTAATTTGTTCTGCCAAAATTGCAGTGGGAATATTTCTGCCAACTGTGGGGGGCAGTCCAAGGAAATATTTTGTCATCTTGCAGTGATTTACGTGTGAAGAACTTGTCCCCAGTTTCCTTAAGATCAGCAGGGAGCTCTGCACTTTGCCAGGAGTATTGACTTTGTTCTCCATGAAGTTTTCTCACTCTGAAACTCCCTAAAACTTTGTGCTCCTTGTTTCCTGCCCTGCATCTTCTTCCCCTCAACCCCTTATGGGGACAGCCTTTTTTCATTTCTCATTTCAAATATTTCTCTCTGTAGGTTATTTTCTCCAGAAAAGGGGGCAGAAAAGGTTTATTATATTTAAAGTCTCTGAATGGTGCCCTTGTCCGTGAAGGAAAATTGGCAAGCTTGGAGCTTTCTCTTACAGAGAGTGAATTATTTCACTTCCACCTACAGCATACTTGCCATGTCAGGCCAGCTTTTGACTTTTGTGCTGCTCTGGGGCAGCCAAGAGGCTTTTGGTGGCTTCTGGATTGTTCTGTGCCCTCTCTAGTGGCTGCTGAGGGCCGGCTGCAGCCGGAGCTGGTGGCTTTTGCATCTCCCAGTGGCTCTGTTGGGTCTCCCCTTTTGTCTGGGTGCTGCTCTGGCCTTGTGGGGCTCCAGGAATGAGGCTGGGAAGTCTGTTGGGTCTTGCTCTGGGTGAGCCCATCTGGTGGTTTGTGAGATTTGGAGGAATCTGCTCCCCTTTTTCTTCCTTTGGCATCGTTTCCTGCCAGCCCTTTGGCATGTGTGGGGTGGAGAGCGTTGGGCAGGAGGCTGGTGGGGAAGGTGCCAAGCTGAGTGGGTGTAGGAATGTGAGCCACCTCCTCCCTGTGCTCCGTGATGTAAAATGAATCCTTGGACCTTGGTGGGAGCAGGAGATAACAGGGAGGCTCGGACAGAGCTGCCCTGGCATGGTCTGACTGAAGGAGAGAGGAGATCTGACCAAAAGGGCTTCAAAAGCCAAAATGGTGCTCCCCAAATTCAGCCCCCTTGGGCCTGCACTCCCCAGTGCTGTGAGAGGACAGAGGAGCTGCTCCTGGAGGTTCTGATCCTGCTCTGAGCTGCTCCTGGAGGTTCTGATCCTGCTCTGATCTGCTCCTGGAGATTCTGATCCTGCTCTGATCTGCTCCTGGAGATTCTGATCCTGCTCTGATCTGCTCTTGGAAGATCTGATCCCACTCTGATCTGTCCCTGGTAGCTCTGATCTGCTCCTGGATGTTCTGATCCTGCTCTGATCTGCTCCTGGAGGTTCTGATCCCACTCTGATCTGTTCTTGGAAGATCTGATCCCACTCTGATCTGCTCCTGGAAGCTCTGATCCTGCTCTGATCTGCTCCTGGCTGCTCTGATCCTGCTCGCATCTGCTCTTGGAAGCTCTGATCCTCCTCTGATGTGCT
>VYXF01005281.1:163832-185821 GCA_013397295.1 Polioptila caerulea | reverse complement strand
TGCACTCCTGGGCTTGCTCAGTCTCCCCTGAGTCAGGACCAAAAGCCCTCGAGCCTGTCTGGGCTCTCAGCCCTGTCTGGCCCTGCTGTGACCCCAGTGCTGTGACTCCTCTGTCACTCATGGGCAGGTCTGGACCATTTCCTTCTGCTTCCCACCACCACCCGTGATGCCAGGGCATGATCCCATGCCATGGTGCTGGGCTGGGCTCTGTCAGGAGCCTCCAGGAAGCCCAGTCTTGCCCTGGCCTCATTGCACTGAAGGGAAACCCTGTGCCTGTGCCAAAGCCAGGGAATATTTTGGGTTGTGGGGCTCCTCCTGCATGGACAGGTAATGGTGTGAGGTGTTCTGCCTGTGTTTGGGGAGGAGGAGCAGGAGGAAGGCACCAGGCTGGTGCCTGGCAGAGGAAGGCTGGCACCAGATCTCATGGGCAAAACCTTCACCCTCATCAGTGGTGGCACAGGGAGCTTGGCAAGCTGCCCCCGTGGGGCTGGGGGCTCTCTGGGAGGGCCAGGGCTGTCCCTGCACTGCTGGCAGGGCAGCAGGCTGGGGAAGGGCTCTGCAGCTGCTCTGCCCCTCGGTGCTGAAGCCCAGGCAGGGGGATGTGCCCTGGGGGTGCTGCTGCCTCCGTGGCTTTTGCACCCCCCAGCCACGAGTTTCACTGCAGCAGGAGGAGGATCCAGACTTCCCCCTTCGGGCAATCCCCTCACAGAAAAACAGCTTTTTAGCTTAAAATTCACCCCAAGGGGTTTTTTCCCCCCTTTGCTCCTGTAGCCCAGCATGAGCAGCGTCCTTTTGTTCCCTCACAAGCTGCTGGATCCCAAATGAGGCAGCTTTGGAAGGAGTGTCCATCACACCTGGATATGATGGAAAGAAGGGTGGGATTCAGCTCACAGCAGATGGACCACAGGGAGGGTGAGGGCAGGGATGGGGACAGAGGGTGAGGGCAGGGCCAGGGATGGGGACAGAGGGTGAGAGCAGGGCCAGGGATGGGGACAGAGGATGAGAGCAGGGCCAGAAGGGTGAGGGCAGGGACACAAGGATGGGGATGGAGGGTGAGAGCAGGGCCAGGCAGCCTGGGGAATGCCAGGAGCAGGGAGGTTTTGTAGGTGGGAGTCCCTGGAATTGTTCTGTGCCTCTCTCACAGCCAGGGCCCCCAGCTCGCTCTGGCTCTTTCCCTTTTCCCTTTGTTGTGTTTTTGCTGAATGTGAAGCATTCCTGCCCCCCTGGACCATGGGAGGAGCTGGGTTTGCTGCATTTTGTCTGCTTTTGCTGTAAGTGGGTGGTGATGCCAGGAAAGCCCAGCTCTGCTCTGCTGGGTGACCCACGTGGGCTCCTCTTTCCTGTCCCTGCCAGCTCAGCCCAGGCACCTCTGTGGTGTCCCTGCAGTGCAGCAGGACTGAGCATGGCAGGGGCCAGCTGGGACACAGCCACAGCTTTTCCATGCCCTGCTCCAATTTGGAAAACACCCAGGTGGAAATTACTGCTGCCAGTGGCCGCAAACCCCCGGAGCTTTGTGCCAACTCCACGCTCTGGACAGAGAGAAGGTGGCCCAGGTGTGATGGGTGGCAAGGAGGGAATCTGACAGCATTTCCTTCCCCAGCTCTCTCTGCAAGTGGAGCGCAGTTTCCTTGATCAAATTTGTTTTTCTTATCTCCACAGTCCCCGTGTGCCAGCACAGGGCTGTGCTGGGGGGGGTCCCTTCCGCTGTGGGTGACAAGGACACCTCAGAGCTGCCCCAGAAACGTGGCACTGCCACGTGGGTGCCGGAGGTGGCTGTGGCTGCAGGATGCTGTGGCTTCCAGCAGCTGCTCACACAAACAACGTGAGCCCCTCTGCTGCAGCCCAGGGGAGGGAATTGCTGAGCTGCTGCAGCTCCTGGGCCAGGCAGGGTGGGGCTGGGGGCACGGGCAGGGCCCCCCGTTCTTGGCACGGTGTCACAGAACATCCTGAGTTGGAAGGGACCCACAGGGATCATCAAAGTCCAACTCCTGATCCTGCACTGGACCCCCAAGTTAAAACTAATTTATTAAGACAGTTAAAACCCCAAATCTGGGATGTCCCCAGAGCCAGCCTGGACTATCCCAGCTCCTGCAATCTCCTGCTATGTGAGGTGCTCCAATCCTCCCATCTCCCCCCTCCTGCCCACACAGTGGTCCCACAGATGATGGACAGAGGGGTCCAAACCCTTCCCATGACCTCCTGAAGGCCCTTAACGAGAGTCCTTAATTGCTGCAAGGGTGCACTGCAGACTCACACAGGATTTCACTATAACCACGGGTGTGCCTACAGTGTTCAGATCAGCAGAAAACAAATCCCCACACAGGAATGGGAGCTCTGGAGCACCTCTGTGACCCCAAACTCCCCCAGGGGCACGGCACAAGCAGCAAAGTGCCAGGATGAGCCTGCAGGCAGCCCTCACCTCCAGTGCCTGGGCAGCCCCTGGGCTGCCAGCCAAGGGCTGCTGTGTCCTGAGGGGACCTGGTGGCCTCCGGTGCTCGTGGGAAGCCCTGGCAGGAGCTGTCCCCTGCTTTCCCAGCTGATGGCCTTTGTTTTCCACCTCCCTGTCCCTTTCTGCCTGCCAGAGGCTTTTCTGCCCTGCTGCCAGGGAAGGGCTTGTGGGCACTGCCCTCTGAGTGCCAGCTGGGTGAGTAAGAGCCAAACCCAGCCCAGGGCCAGCAGCTGTCCCACCCTGGGTGGCTGGGCAGTGTTGGGTGAAATTATCTTTCGAGATAAGCTGGCTGTGTGGAGGGTTTGTTTTGTTTTGTTTTAGCCATACAGAAAGTTCCAGGCACACCCAGGAGGCAGGAGCTGTCCTGCCCTGGCTGGGTCTCGGTGCCACATTGGGGGCAGCAGTGGCTGGTCCTGGTTTGTCAGACCCAAAATGCTTCCAGATCCTGCTGTGGTTAACAGAGGATTAAAATGAGCCCGGGGAAAAATCGAGGTGACCAGCAAAGCCCTTTAACTTGAGTGGACTTTCAAATGTAAATTTAATGCTGCCTGTTGCAAAGGTTTTTTGGAAAAGGAAAGGTTTTGTGGTGTCTGCAAGCAGACCTCTGCATTTTTGTTTTGTAGGAGAAAACAAAAATGTGGGTTTTTAAAAAATGTAAACCTTTAAACAAAGGTTTTCAGAGGTAGTGAGAGCAAGTTCCTTTCTCCTTCAATCCAAATCCGTTCCTGTGTGTGCAGCCAGAGCATCCCTTGGAGCTGAGAGTGAGCCCAGGGGGTTGTGAGTTCCTTGGCTGGGGGCTGGGCTGTGATTTGGGGCTGGGGGCTCTGGCTGTGGCTGTCAGATCATCGTGTTGCTCAAAGCACTCAGAGCTACCAGTGAATTTTGGGATGGCTGTACCGGGCTGGAGACTAAAACCTTGACGGAGGATTTGGAGGAGCTTTGATGTGGCACACGAGCTCTGTGTCCCCCCAGCTGCCTTGGCTGAGGAAGTCTCTGGATTTCTTGTGCAGAGGAAATCATTAGGAACAGGATGTTTGCTCCAGGCTGCTCCCTGCAGAGCGCCCAGGGCTCCCGGGCCCCAGCAGCAGCAGCAGCAGGAGCTGTGGGTGCTCCCAGCTCACACACACTGATGCTGATATCACCGGGCCTGCCTTCCTTCTGCCTCCATGGCAAAACGCTTTCCAGGCTGGCCCTGCTCCTGGAAGGAAGTGTGCTTGGAGGATGATCTGGGACATTGCCAGCTGTGTTTGTTTAAAGAGGATTTTTTGGGCTGAAACGAGCTCGTTGTTTTTTTAGCTGCTCGGGCCATCTGGCCACACCCAGAATTAATCTTTGCCATCTCTGCCCTTGTTGAAAAATGTATATTTTGAAGTTTTTCCGTGTTTCCCCTATTCCCAGTGCCTGCTGTGCCCGGATAAACACACAGGGTCACGCTGCCTCAAAGGCACTGATCCTCCTCATTTTCCCACTGCCAGACTGAAAACCCAACTGGAATTCTGTGAGGTTTGCTCTGAGGAGCCCAGGAAGGGCTTGTGGCCACTGTTGGTTTAGTCTGCTCTGATGAATGTGATGAGGAGCACCCCAAAAATAACGGGTTGGAATGACACTCCTGGAGCTGTTTGGGGTGACAGTGGGGCACAGGGCAGTTCTCTGCCTGGATACACCATGGCAGGAGTCAATTCCTGCCTTTCCATTTGCTCAGGAAGCTGCTGATGCTCTGGTTCAAGGTGTTGAACAACAAAAAATTGTTGCTGGCCCCATCCCTCCTGCCAGACTTCCACCTGAAGCTGTGCCAGATGGGCATTGGTTCTCCTGGTTTGGCACTGGTTCAGTTTTCTCCCCAGTGCTTCTCTCCACCTGCCTGTTTCTAATTCTCCCCCAGCCCTGGACCCTGGTTCTCCTCTGATGGTGCCTCTGTCACACCTGCCCAGCTTTGTCACCTCAGTTTGTCCCCTCTGACCCCTTGGTCCTGGTTCCCACAGAGCAATTCCAGCTTTGCTGTACCCCAGCTCCTGCTCCTTGTTCTCCAGAACAAAGCAGGAGTCTCCCACCAGGTGATAACTGCATTTCCCTTACCCCTGCAGAGGATCTGGAGGGTGGCATGTGGCTTTCCTGGAGCTGCAGGATCAAACCACGGGGATCAGGGAGCTTGAACCTTCTCCCCTCAGCTCCTGGGCCAGTGCTTGGAGCTGCTCTGAGTGCCATGACCCCTCTCGATGGGTTTAGAGAGCTGAGCTGGTAAACACTGCTCAGGCACTGTCCTCGGAGTCAACTCTGGCATTTCACCACTCTGGAATGCTGCCCTGTGTCACCTCGACAGGGGGAAGAGCTGCTCAGAGAGGTGAAGCATCTCTTGTCCCTTGTAATCCCTGGCTGCTTGAAGTTGTAATCAGTTGATCTGAGCAGGCACGGGCAGCTCTGGCTGAGTCTGTGCAGAGGTGAGGGGAGAGCATCTGCATCCCTGAGGTGCTGGGAGGGATGGCAGGGACGTGTGGGACTGGCAGGGCTCTGCAGATCCCTGGAGAAAATGGGAAAATCTGGGGAATGTGCTCACCCTCTTTATTGACACAATTTCCCTTTAAACTGCTCAAAATAAGAGAGCAATGAACTACTGAGCAATGTGGGGAAATAAAAATAGTTTCAAAAAGGCCAACCCTAAAGACACGAGAGCCCTCCCCATCCCTCCTTTGGCAGGGAACACCCTGCCTGGTGCCTTGCAGCCACGTCAGCTCCAAGCTATGACAATTATCCCATCCTGCTGGCAGGGCTGCTCCCACCGGCCAGGGCAGGGATGGGACAGGGGGAGCTGGAAATCCTGCAGCTGCTGCTGGGGTGGGCACCAGGTACGGGGGCAGCTGGGGGTGCCACAGCCACGGGAGGGTCCCTGGGATGGGGGCAGAGTGTGGGATCTGAGCCCGGGCTCGGAGATGCCTGGAGTGCCCGAGGGATGTGTCCTGGGGCACAGGGGCAGCTTTGCCAGGCAGGGAATCAAACCCAGCTCTTCTCTTCCCTCCCTTCCCCAGAGAGGCACAGCCTGGCTTTAATGCTCTCTTTGTTCCCCCAGATCATGATCGAGTTCTGCCCCGGCGGGGCCGTGGATGCCACGATGCTGGGTGAGTGCAGCTCTGCCCTGTGCCCGGGGTGATGCCCACTGGGCATTCCCAGCCTCCTGGCATGACCCCAGGATACTGCCCTGTGCCCGGGGTGATGCCCACTGGGCATTCCCAGCCTCCTGGCATGACCCCATGATGCTGGGTGAGTGCAGCTCTGCTCTGTGCTCTGTGCCCTGTGCCCTGTGCCATGCCCCCTTGGGCTTTCACAGTCTCCTGGCATGACCCCGGGATGCTGTCCTGTGCCCAGGGGCATTTCCAGCCTCCTGGCACGACCCCACGATGCTGGGTGAGTGCAGCTCTGCCCTGTGCCATGCCCTCTGGGCATTCCAGCCTCCTGGCAGGACCCCAGGAGCAGCCCTCAGACAGATGGCAGGCATGGGTGCCACCAGAGCTCCCTTTTCTCTCCCAGAACTTTGCCTATTTTCATACCCTGAGCAGAAGGTGTGGCAGCCCTGGGGGAGTTTTTGAGCTACTTTAATGTCCTTTAGTGATTCAAATGCTGCTGGGATCAGCAGATCACGAGGCAGGGGCAGGAGGCAGAGTCTGGCTGCAGGGGAAAGCTGAATTTCAATATTTGTCTGCTGGGAGCACTGGGGACTTGGGATCCCACAGCTCCCAGCAGGGCTGAGATGTTTAAGCTGGGTGCCTGTCAAGATGAATTTCCCCAGCTCTTTTTTGCTGACTTCTCCGTATGGGATCAGTCATTTGGGGAGGCAGCAGAGCTCTGACAAACTGCAGTTTGCAGCAATCTCCCCTTTTTTAACTCCTCCCTCCCACACACAGAGAGCTGCTGGGAGCAGGGATGGGTGGCTGTACCCCAAAAGAGCCCTGGCTGGGGTCACAGCCCCTCTGGGGGTGACATCCCCTCTGCACAGCAGATGTGACACTCTGACATCACCTTGCCTGGAGCCCTGGGACAGAGCCACATCTCCCTGGGGGTTACCCCTTGTCAGCCCTGATCTTTCCAAGGGCCTCACTTCCTTTTTATTTCCAGAAATCAAATTTATCATCTTTAACTCAGCCCTTAAACCCTGTCCCTCTTTTAGGGAATTTCTTTAAAGTGGCTCCAAATTGCTGTGTGAAAAAATACCTTTCCTGAAGTGCTGGAGGGAATGATGCCTTCCCAGTGAAAAACCTCAGCAGGAGGGGGTTTTACCCATCTCTTGGGATTTAAAAATGCTCCGGAGCATTTGTGGCTCCTCTCTGGAGGACCTGGCAAGGGCAGCATAGGGAACCATGAGAGAGTGGCCTGGCTGTAGCTCTGTGACCCCTGAGTGAGGGTGAGGAGGAGCTGGAGCTCAGGAATGCTCCCAGAATCAGCAAATTCAGAATTAGTAAATCCCTGAATTAGTAAATCCCAGGAAACGCTGAATGCTGCCTGTTCCACCTCCCCATCCCCACCAGCAGCTGGGGTCAACCCTTCAAAATCTTATATACAAAACCTGTGGCCCACTGGAGCTGCCTTTTGCCAGATGCTGCGTGGAGGGTGAAAATCATCAGCTCTTCCCAGAGCAGGGGAGATATTGGTGAGGAAGGGAGGAACAAAGCGACTGAGGTGGTTCAGACCCTTGCTCTGAATCTGTCCCAGCTGCTGGGGTCGCTCCATCAGCCCCGTCTGGTGCTGCCTGAGCCCTGCTCTGCTCTGCTGGAGGAGGGATCTGCACTGCAGAGGCCTTGCCGAGGGAGGGAGGGCAGCTCAGGAGATGCTGGAGGGGTGATGCTTTGCAGGGCTGGCACCCTGGGCTGGTGGAGGTGGCCCAGCAGAGCTCAGCAGGGAGGTCACGCCTGGCCCTGCCAGCACCAGAAATAGAATCACAGAATCACAGAACGTCCTGAGCTGCAAGGGATGCACAAAATGCAGCTCCTGACCCTGCACAGGACAGCCTCAAGAATCCCATCACGTGCCTGAGAGTGTCCAAACACTGCTTGGACTCTGGGACTGGTGCTGCCCGAAACACCAGCTCAGAGCAGAGGGTAGGGACAACCCTGCTGAGCATTTAAATCTTGCCCCTTTGGGAAGTGGTGTCTCCCTTGGGATGTCTGGGGAGCTACACTGCATCCCCACAGCAGGGATCATTCCCCAGCTCCCCCATTCCCTGGGGAATGAGGGCTGCTGGTGTTCCTGCCTGTGTTTGACCCTGCTGTCCTGCAGCCCAGTTCAGCTCCCTCCTCTCACAGCAGCTGGGTGAGACCCAGCCTGTCTGTCCTCCCAAACTCTCAGGGAATTTGCAGTTCAGACCCCATCCCAGGCATTTCTGGCTCCCCTTCCTCGCCCCCCTCATCCACTGTTCCAGGGCCTCAGCTGAGCATTCCCAGGAGGGAGCTGTGAGCCAGCAGCTCCAAGGGGTGGAAATTCTGCTGCAAGCTCTGGCTTGGGGAATAAATCACCTTAACCAGCTGATTTCCCTCATCTCCTGCTGCTCTGACACAGGGACAGTGGCTTTGCCATGCTCTGCTGGCTAACCTGGCCCTTGCTGCTGCTCAGGTGAGCATCACTTTATCCCTGACCTGCTCACCCTCCCTGTCCCTCCCTGCAGAGCTGGACCGGGGCCTGACTGAGCCTCAGATCCAGGTGATCTGCCGCCAGATGCTGGAAGCTCTCCAGTACCTGCACAGCAAAAGGATCATCCACAGGGACCTGAAGGCTGGGAATGTTCTCCTCACCCAGGATGGGGACATCAAGCTCGGTGAGTCCCTGGCACCACCCTGTGCCTCACCAAGGGCAGCTGGAGCTGCCTTGTGGGGTTTGGATGTCCCCGAGGGCGTTGGGATTCAGGGATGCTCCTGAAAGGAGCAGCAGGACAAGGAGGGGAAGATTTTCTTCCAGGGAAAGGCAAATGGAGCTGCGTGCTGTGCTGAGCCCCCAGGCCACAGCCACGCTCAGGCCCCCGATGGATTTTTCTTCCCTGAGTTTGTTTAATCCCTCTCTGAACCCGATTTCTGTGAGTTTTGGCCTGCTGAGCATCCTGTGCAAGGTGCCAGTTGGCAGGGCTGGGAGCTGGAAGAATTCCTCTTATCTGCACACAGGTTTGGTGGTGACAGGGGGAGTGCTGCCAAAAGGTTCCTTTGCCAGCTCGCTCTGCTTTGGAGTTAAATTGGCACCCAGTGACCTGCTGGGGGAGGAGAGGGTGGATTTATCTGCAGGGACTGGGCAGAGGGTGACCCCCAGGCTGGGACACCCTGAGCTCAGGCTGCAGAGGGGTGACAGCTCCTCCAGCTGCCACCAGAGCTGTTCTGGAGAGCAAACCCACCTGGAGTGGGCTCAGTGCCCTCTGCAGCTCTGACCAATTTATTTTGGGCTGACTTCAGCTGAGAAAGGACAAAATCAGGGAGAGGCATCTCGCAGTGGCCTGAAGGGAGAGAAGGAATGGAACAGCATTTTGGTTATTCTGCTCTAAAATCTAAAATTTTTGCTAGGAAGTAAGTCCTGAAATCTGCTGTGAAGGAATGCAACAGCACTTTGGTTTTTCTGCTCTAAAATCTGAAATTTTTGCTAGGAAGTAAGTCCTGAAATCTGCTGTGAAGGAATGCAACAGCACTTTGGTTTTTCTGCTCTAAAATCAGACTTTTTGCTAGGAAATAAGTCCTGAAATCTGCCATGGAGCTGCTTTTGTTTGCAGAAAAGAGCTCCATTTCCTCCTAGACGTGTAAGGTTTGGCAGGAGGGGGTTGTTGTGCCTGTTTTATAGCACATGGGAGAGGAAAATCCTGGGGGTCACTTACCCCAAACCAAGTTTCATTCCTGATGCTCAGCTCAGAGGACACAGCCCATGGTGTCACGTTCTTGCTTCAGTGGGTGTTGGTTGCTTCCCAATCAGTGTCACAGCCAAGTGTGCTAACTCAGAAGGGTTTTTCAGTTTTCCTCTGGCCTCTAACATTACTGCTCCTTGCAGCTGACTTTGGGGTGTCTGCCAAGAACATGAAAACCTTGCAGAAGCGAGATTCCTTCATTGGGACCCCGTACTGGTGAGTCCCTGCTTGCTGAGAAATCCTGTGCTCACGAAAGGCTTCACTCCTTTTTGCTAGCTTTGCTCTGAGGCTGGGTCTGAGGGCTTTGGGGTGTGCTGGACCACGGTGCCTTAGGGTGGGAGGATTTAAATGAGGATTCTTGGGCATTTTCTGCACCTTCCAAGGTTTTCCTTGCCTGGCCAGAGCTGTGAGCAGCCTCAGTGATGCTGGAGCTCTGAGTGGTGCCCCAGAGCCAGCAGAGGGGTCACAGCACTCCAGGCTTGGGGTGAGGGACACACGAGTGTGCTCCCCACACCCCGGGGGTGGGGAGGGCTTTGAAGCCACTCCAAACACATGGGAACGAGTCCTTGCCCCAGAAACACAACCTTTACATCACCAGACTTGCTGAAGGAGCGGAATTGCAGGGGATTAATGGATGCTCTGAAGCAACATCCGCACCAGATGTCAACGGCCCCGGGGCTTTGCAGGGGCTGCTCTGCAGAGGAGGGAGGGGGTTGCACCCGTGGAAAAGATGCTTCTGCTTCAGAAACCTGGAGCTTGGGGGGGAAAAGCTGCGTTTTCTGCAGCGCTCTGGGTTATTTGAAGCGTTTAAATCGCTGCTGCCAGGCCCGTGCCGGGCGGCGTTGGCGTCACCGTGGCCCTGCTGTGCCCTTGGCAGGATGGCCCCGGAGGTGGTGATGTGTGAGACCATGAAGGACACTCCCTACGACTACAAGGCTGACATCTGGTCCCTGGGGATCACCCTGATCGAGATGGCCCAGATTGAGCCGCCCCACCACGAGCTGAACCCCATGAGGGTCCTGCTGAAGATCGCCAAGTCCGACCCGCCCACGCTCAGCTGCCCTTCCAAATGGTGAGGGGGCAGCACGGGGGGCATCTCCAGCTCCCACACAGAGAAAAACCAGGGAGTTTAGCAGTTTTCTTTAATCTGAGTCGGGTTTTAGCTGTGTTCCATGTCCAGCTGTGTGCAGGGGGCTGGGAAGGCGCTGCTGGCCGAGGGTGGGATGCTCATGCTGTGCTCACATGTCCAGGCAGCACAGGGAGAGCTGCTCCTCACCCACAGACCCCCCAAAACCAGGGGTGACCCCTTGGCTGTTCTCCAAACAACCCATGTGTACAAAAGGCAGATTTTTCTCTAAAAAAGAAATGGCCAAGAGCTCCAGAATTGCTTTCCCTGAAGTCTGGAAAGCCGCTTCTGCATGTAAAAGAAAACTAGCCAGCTAATTTTCATTTATTTATTTACTTATTTATAAGTCATAAAAGCATCTGCAGGTCAGCCAGCAGCAAATTACTGGCAGAGCACTGGAGCCACAGCAGTCACAGCCATTGTCACAGCAGTCACAGCCATTGTCACAGGCAGCAGGCAGGGTGGGAACGCCTCTCTGGAGCTGCTCAGAAGCCAGAAGTGACATCAGGGCCACGCTCTGCAGCTCAGAGCTGCACTTTGCAGGCGGAGGGTGCCCTCCTATGGGGTTCCTGGGCCTTCACAGCCACCCTTTCCCACGGAGGACAGCTCCTTGTCCCCAAGCAGCTCCTGCCTTGGGCTCTCTTTGGGGACAACTGCTGTGTCCTGCCCTGTCTCTGCCTTGGCCCTGGGGCACAGGGGCTGGGCTCAGTCCCCACCATCTGCTGCCAGCACAGCTAAAGGCAAAACCTGGTCCCTGACCTGGCCCCGTTGCTGCTTCTGGTACAAATAATCAGAATTGCCAAGCACAGGGTTTCCCATGGCAGCAAAATGCTCATTGAGGCCAGTTGCAAGCTGGGACAGAACCTGCTGAGGGATCAAGCTGATCCCTCTGCTATTTGAGGCCTTTCCTCTGCTGAATTTCTCACCACCAGCTGTGTTTTCAGGTCCCTGGAGTTCAGAGATTTCCTGAAGAAGGCACTGGACAAGAACCCGGAGAGCCGGCCCAGTGCTGCCCAGCTGCTGGAGGTAGAGACCAGAGCAGTGACCCCAGACTGGTTTCAGATTATTTCTGTCTTGTTCTGAAAGTTCATAGCACTTTTCAGCCCCTAAAATGCTCCAAAAAGGATCAGCAATGTGTTTTTTTCCCTTTGGAGCAACATGCAGAACCCCTGTGGACACTGGAACAAAAGCAGCTCCTGCTGCCTGAGTGGCAGCCAGCTTGGGCTCTACCTGGTCAGCCCTGATTGAAATTCAATTCCTTTCCTTTTGTCCCTTCCTAAAATCATAGCAAAAACCTGGAAGCTGCTGTTCCCTGCTGCCTGCAGCTCCCTCAGTGTGTGCACAGACCCCGGGGGCTCCCCAGCCTTTTGCTGCAGCCCAGCACCAACACCCTGCTGTGAGCACTGAGGAATTCCAGCCCCATTCCACCCAAACCTTCCCAGGGATCCTGCACACTCCTGGTGACAATCTGTGGGCAAATGTCCCCTGGTTTAAATGCTGCTACTGCTTTTTTTTTTTGGGAGTGTGGGCTGCAGCCATAAAGCAGCTTTGGGGATCATCTGTGTGCAGAGCGTGCCCTGAGCCTCAGCCCCACCTCTCTCCTGTCAATTCCTCGGGGGTTAAATCCCAGTGACACCGGGAAGAACCACACCCTCAGGTCTTTGAAAGCCAAAAGTCACCCTTGAGCTCGTGATTTTTTGGCCACCTCACATTTTCACTGTGCTGGGTTTTCAGCATCCCTTCGTCAGCAAGGTCACCAGCAACAGGGCCCTGCGGGAGCTGGTGGCCGAGGCCAAGGCTGAGGTGATGGAGGAGATCGAGGAGAGCCGGGATGAAGCAGAGGAGGATGATTCCTCAGAGTCTGCCTCGGTGAGCAGCTTCACCTCCGTGGCTGTGCTGGGGGAAAGAGCCTGGCAACTTTTCCAGCCTCCAAAATCTGTTCTGGGCCGCCTGAAGTGGAGGGGAGGTGGTTGCTTGGCCAGGGAGGGGCTGGATTTTGGTGGCTGGCAAGGGCATGGAAAAATAATTGTTCTGAGGGGTGGCCAGTGTCCATTCACAGGAGGGGCTCCTGAAAAGTTAAAAACCAAAAAATGCTAAAAAACAAAACAAAAGTTTAAAAAACAAAATGAAAAGGGGAATAAAGGAAAATAAGCCATGATGCAGGCTGTAGAAACTGGAGTGGAAGCAAAAATGCTAAAAAACAGAGGGACCACCAGCCTGAGGAGGGAGCTGGGCAGATCTGCCCTGGGCTTGGCTCTGTGAAGGGGACATCTCAGAGCTGCTTGGGGACGTGTCTCGACCTCCCTCCTCTGTCACAGAGGGAAGTGGTTCATCCATACCACAGTCAGCCATGGGAAAAGGAGCTTGGTGTGCAAATTCCTCATTGGCCTCTGAAGGATGTGCAGGTTCTGGGGCTTTTTCATGGTTCCTTCCTTCCACCCAGGGTCTGTAGTCCTTGGAGCCACAAACCTGGGGAAAGATGGAAGCATCCCAGGACATTCCCAGATGTCCTAAAAGGGAAATTCCCTCCCAAAAAGTCTTTAGTTCAGGGTGACTTTGCTCTGAAGAGGGGTCTTGTAGCCCTGGCCTTGTGTTGAGTGGTGGTGCCAAACCCAACATCTGCCCTTCCCTGTCTCTGCAGCCCCCTGGGAAGCACAAGAGGGACCCCTCCGAGGCGAGCCAGCTGAGTTTTGATGGGGAGAAACCTCCAGACTCCTCCTTGCCCAAAGCTGTGAACGGCTCTGTGGGGACTGGCAAGGACACCACAGAGGGCCAGATCCACAAAGTCTTGGATAAAGGGATGAGCAGTGCCAGTGACAAACTGGAGAGCAACCACTCCACAAAACCCAGCTTGGCCACCCAGGACAAGCCGGACATCATCCTGCAGCCAGGACATTTGGGTAACTCAATGGAGGGGAACAAGGAGCCCAGGCTGGGCAGGGAGGAGAGGAAGAGCATCGAGGAGAGGAAAAGTCTTGAGGAGAGGAAGAGCATGGGGGAGAGGAAGAGCCTTGAGGAGAAGAGCCTTGAGGAGAGGAAGAGCATGGGGGAGAGGAAGAGCATCGTGGAGCGACCAGAGAGTGTTCTCCTGGAGAACCTGAGCGAGGAGAAGGTGGCCAATGGAAGCCTGGACCCACTGGGGCCATTCCCTGGCAGCCGCTCCAAAAGGGACTCGGATTCTGGCAGCACTTCAGCCTCTGAGAGCATGGACCTCACCATCTCCTTGTCTGCTGACCTGTCCCTCAACAGGGAGAGCAGCTCCATCTCCCTCAAGGTGAGAGTGGTGCCAGAGGGTGCTGGAGAGCATGGAGGAGGGAGGAACCCTTCTCCAGGGAAAGCTGTCCAGGGTTTGTTTTCCATGTTGCCTGTGCCAGCTGGGCTCAGGCCAGCACAGCATTTTCAGCTGGGTTGAGCTGTGGTGGGGGGATGTGGAGTGTCCTCAAGTGGAGGAGAAGCTCTTGGTGGAGCTGCTGAAGGCTCATGTGTCCTCTTCTATGCCAGACAACTGAAATCTAGGGGGAGTCTGATGTCTTGTGTCTGTTTTGTGTGAAGTACCCATGCCACGAGCTTGACTTGTCCTTGCTCCAGTGTGAAACCCCAGATGGGATTTCTTAAGCTTTATCAAGAGTCCATTACTCTTCCCTAGAACACCTGATCCCAGGAAAAAGTTCATCTGGGCTTGTTCCTCTCAGTTTTCCCAACCTGCCCTAAATCTGGCCTGGTTTGTGTCAGCAGGGATTGCACAAAGACCTCCCAGGCTTCTTGGCTTTTGCTAAAGCTTCCTGGAGGCTGGGAATGCTTGACCTGGAGCTGGCCAGGTCAGCAGGGCTTAGAGGAAGAGGCAAAATAACTGGAATGGTATTTGCTGAGCTCCAGGAGAAGAAATGTTGTGACTTGAGGGGGTAGAGGGATGTGTTGCACAAGATCTTTGTCAGATTGCCTGCATGAGTGAGAACATCCCAGCACAGAAACGTGCCCATAAACCTTTCTTGGCAAGACTTCCCCCACCTCCTGCTGGGAGCTGGAGAGCCAAAATCCCCCATAGGAGCCTGCAATCCCTAATGACTGGAAAAGTGAATTCCTCTTGCAGAGGAATTTCCCCCTCCTCACGACCTTTCCAGGACACCTTGAGGAGGAGGAATACAGTGTCACACACAGATTTGCTCTCTGAGTTGGTCCTTGAGAAGGGAAAAGGAGATTTTTGGGTTTTTTAGGGAGCAAGCCACACCAGACCACGATGAGGAAGGGTCTTTGGGAGGTGGCTCAGGTTTCTTCAGGATGGAAGTCCTGCTGCTCCGTGGTTTGGTAGCCAGGCTGGATCTCCAAATCCACTGATGGTTTGTCCTCCATGTGGATTCCTGTGTGTACGTTCCTCATGAACAACAGAGCATTAAAATGGCTCTGAGGGCTCCACCCAGCTGTTGCAGCCCTGGGGAGCTGCTTGACGGGCCCCTCCTCTCCTCCCTGCCCACCCCAGGACTCCCAGATGCACAAGAAGACCCTGAAGCGCACCCGCAAGTTCGTGGTGGACGGGGTGGAGGTGAGCGTCACCACCTCCAAGATCATCAGCGAGGACGAGAAGAAGGATGAAGAAATGAGGTTCCTCAGGCAAGTGGGGCACTGGGATGGAGGCAGAGCAGGGTTTTCCTCTCTGTGAGCTGATCTAGGGCTGAGCTAAAGTCCTCTTGTCCTCTGTGTTGGTCCCACTCGGACGGGGGAAGGAGAGATTCAGCTCAAGATGCAGTGAGAGTGTGACAAGGGGAGCTTTGCTGTGGCTGGCTCTGTCCTCTGGGGATGACTGAATGTGTCCCCGGGGCTGCAGATGCCTGCCTCAGTGGAAATCAGCTCGGAAATCTTCTCAAGATGTTCCTCTCCCTTTTGTTCTTGAATCTCCTCAGACTTCATTAAAGGAAAGGCCAAGGGAGTTGTAAACTCCTGGAGCGTTATTTAATATTCATGGGTGTATCCTCCCAGCTTGATGACTCCTTTGCAGATCTTACAGCTTTCAAACCTCCCTGACTTATTCTCAGAAAGAGGAGCTGCTGTTTCTAGCACTGAAATGGAAAGGCCTTTAAAATAATTAAAATACAAATTGTTTCATTTGATGCCCAATTCCAGGCTCCCTCATGCTGCTCTCAGGGACTCCCTGAGAGGATAATTTGTCCTAAACACTTTGTGTCCCTGTGGCTGCCTTATTTCTCAGCCCCAATATCAGATTTATGTAAAAGCTCATTAGCAGAGCTCATTTACTGGTGAGCTGGATGAGGGGAAGGATGCAACATCATCAGAGATGGGTCAGAATTTGGGGAAACTGCCCTTTTTGCCCCCCAGGTGTGAATAAGAATGGACACAGAGCATAGAGGCCAGGCCAGAGCAGTCCAGCTTGGGATTTGAGAACCAGTGAGCACTAACCCAGCTGGCACAACAGAAGTTTGGGCTGCTGGGGGACACCAGTGCCTGCAGAATCCCCTCAGGAGCCTTGCCAGGGCTTGTTTGAGAAGCTGTGAACGCTGATGGTTTTCCAGCACTTCCCATAAAGCAGCATCCTGCTTCCTGCAGTGTCCCAGCACCCGGAGCACGTCAGGCAGCTGGGATCTCCCTCCTGCCTGTGCCCAAAGCTGGGACAGGGGGCTGTGGGATGGAGGTGCAGCTTCCCCTCCGTGGGTGTGACCATCTCTGCCCATCCCCTCCCTCCCACCTTGCCTGACCCTGCATTTCTCTGTGCCCCTGCCCCACCCTGCCCCTCTGCAGGCGCCAGGAGCTGCGGGAGCTGCGTCTCCTGCAGAAGGAGGAGCACAGGAACCAGGCCCAGCTGAACAGCAAACACCAGCTGCAGCTGGAGCAGATGCTGCGGCGCTTCGAGCAGGAAACCATGGTAGGAGGGCAGGGAAAACCTCTGGGAATCAGCTGGGAATCCAACTCCTCTGCAGGTGCTCCACACGGGGATGTTCTCCGGGTTGCAGCAACCTTGGGCATCACAGGAACCCCTCTGGGATTTGAAGCATGGAAAGGATGGAGGTTTTGTGGGCATCAAGCACCCTGCAGCTTAGGAAGCACTGGCAGCCTTTGCCTGGCAGGGTGTAGCAGGGAAAGGGTTGTTCTGGACTTTCTCTCTTTAATGATCTTTTCTTTTCTGTCTGTTCATGGCTACTGTGAGAAACAGTTTATAGAGCTGTTGTAATTCACAGAAAAAAACACCAAACCCTTTAAATAAGGAAACAGCACGGCCTGAATGTGACAGCAGGAAATCTGGCAAGGCTTTGAGTGTAAATTGAATAAACTGGCCTCACACACTTGGTCCCTTCTGTTGAAGTAAAATAATAATTGTAGTTAATCACAGAATGGCTTGAGTTGGAAGAGACCTTAAAGATCTTCTCCTTCCATGGCTCTGTTGGAGCACAGAGCTCCAAACTTTGCGAGGTGTTTGTTGGAAGTTTCCCTCCTCTGTCACGAGGCTCAATCCAAGCACGAACAACCCCCTGCCCCCCGATTTTTTTTTCCTTTTTAAAACTCTCAGACAGCCCCGAAGCGGAGAGGAGGCTGAGGCTGACCCGTTTGCTTGGTTGCAGGCCAAGAAGAAGTTCTACGACACGGAGCTGGAGAACCTGGAGCGGCAGCAGAAGCAGCAGATCGAGAGGATGGAGCAGGAGCACGCGCTGCGGCGGCGCGAGGAGGCCAAGCGCATCCGCCTGGAGCAGGAGCGCGACCACGGCCGCTTCCTGGAGCAGCTCAAGCAGATGAAGAAGGAGGTGAAAATGGGGGTGGCAGAGTGGGAAGATGCTTTCCTGCACCTCTTTCCTTTCCTCTTCCTTCCTGGGAAGCTTCAGCGTTTCTCGCGGCAGGACTCGAGAGGGAAGCAGTTGGTGTTTTGTGAGGAAATTCTTGGGTTTGGGTGATTCCTGAGGTGTTTTTGGGTGATTCCTGAGGTGTTTTGGGTGATTCCTGAGGTGTTTTTGGGTGATTCCTGAGGTGTTTTGGAGTGTTTCCTAAGGGCCTTTTTGAGTGTTTCCTGAGGGCCTTTTTGGATGGTTCCTGAGGTGTTTTTGGGTGATTCCTGAGGTGTTTTGAGTGATCCCTGAGGTGTTTTGAGGTGTTTCCTAAGGGGTTTTTTGAGCATTTCCTGAGGGGCTTTTTGGTGATTCCTGAGGTGTTTTGGGTGATTCCTGAGGTGTTTTGGGTGATTCCTGAGGTGTTTTGGGTGATTCCTGAGGTGTTTTTGGGTGTTTCCTAAGGGCCTTTTTGAGTGTTTCCTGAGGGCCTTTTTGGTGATTCCTGAGGACCTTTTTGGATGGTTCCTGTGGAGTTTTGGGTGACTCTTGAAGTGTTTTTGGGTGTTTCCTAAGGTGCTTTGGGTATTTCCTGAGGGCCTTTTTGGTGATTCCTGAGGGCCTCTTTGGTGATTCCTGAGGGCCTTTTTAGTGATTCTTGGAGGCCTTTTTGGGTGTTTCCTGAGATGTTTTGGGTTATTCCTGAAGGCCTTTTTGGTGATTCCTGAGCTGTTCAGTGACTCAAGGTGGGGTTGCTCCTGGCGTAAAGTGACGAAATTAAAATTTAATTTCCCACCCACAGGTCAAGAACGAGGTCGAGAAGCTGCCACGGCAACAGCGCAAAGGGAACCTGAAGGCGAAGATGGACGACTTCACCCAGAAAAAACAAACCATGGTGAGACTCAGGGAAGATCCTCCCAGCTCCAAAATTGGGAAATGTGCAGTAAAATGAAGCATCCTTCCTGCTGGAGGGACTGGCAGGTTCTGAAACACCAGCAGCTGCTTTCCAAGCTGCAGCAGAAGGAAGGCTCATGGTGGCACTGCTGTTTTTTTTAACAGGAACAGGAGTTTTTGGCCAAGCAGAAGGAGGACCTGGAGCAGGCCATGAAGAACATCACTGCCCAGAACAAAAGAGAGATCTGTGACAAGGAGCGTGAGTGCCTCAACAAGAAGCAGCAGCTGATGAGAGGTGGGTGGCAAGGGCTGAGAGGGAGGGGAGGGAGTGCTGTAACCATGGGTTTATCCAGCTCTGGCTCTTCCCACGCAGCAGATGCTGTGACAGAGTTGCAAGCTGGCAGGATGGGATGTGGAAAAAACCAGCCTTGCCAGGTCCTGTCTAAATGTTTAACAATAATAATACTTAGTGCTTTAATCTCCAAAGTGCTTTACAAATATGAACCAATTAGGCTTCATAATTGCAAGAAATCAGGCTCCAATATGGTTTGCAACCAATTTCTCCTGGAAAACAGGAGGTGAATGATCACCCCCAACATCTGCTGCGCTGTTTGTGTGCACAGAGGTCTCTTGAGCTTGGAACATTTTGTGTGACCAGGATGAGAGGCCAGGGTGGGTGATCTCCTGTTCCTTCTCCTCCCCACAGACCGGGAAGCTTGCATCTGGGATCTGGAGGAGCGTCAGCAGCAGGAGAAACACCAGCTCATCAAGCAGCAGCTGAAGGATCAGTATTTCCTCCAGAGGCACGAGCTGCTCCGGAAGCACGAGAAGGTGAAGGCTTTGCACCTCCCCACGCTGGTGTGGGTCAGCAAAGTGTCCAGGTGTCCCTGGGTGCTTCCCTTCCTGGCTGAAAGGGGGGAAATCACCAAGGTTGGGTGTTCAATCCCTGCATGGGCCACTCATGTAAGAGCTGGACTCGATGATCCTTGTGGATCATCTTCCACTTAAGAATATTCTGGAATTCTATGAATTCTGTGATTCTAAGGGTGGGTTGGGAGTTAAAGGGCTTGGTCATTATTAGTGAAAAAGGACCAGAATAAAGCTGGTGTCAAGAAAGCAATAAAGCTTTCTTGCTTGGGACGTGCGCTGTGTTGTGTGCACTTAATGTGCAAGAAGTTGGGAATTTTAGGGGGCTTTTCTGGAAACCTTCCACTGCCCAGGATTTGGCACGGTTGATTCCCAGAGCAGGGAGTGCAGACTGGCACTTCCAGCCCCTTCTCCCCTGCTTTCCCAGCACGTTCAGCCCTTGCCATCCCCTCTCATCCCTTCGGAGCATCCCCAGCCGCTTCCACGCTGCTCCCAACCCTGTCCTCCAGCTGTCTCTGTTCCCCTCAGGCCCCTGGGGAGGTGTCCCTGCTGCTCTGACCCCTGTGTGCCTGCAGGAAAGGGAGCAGATGCAGCGCTACAACCAGCGCATGCTGGAGCAGCTGAAGGCTCGGCAGCAGCAGGAGAGGGCCCGGCTGCCCAAAATCCAGCGCAGCGAGGGCAAGACACGCATGGCCATGTACAAGAAGAGCCTCCACATCCACTCCAGTGGCAGCGCTGCCGAGCAGAGGGAGAAGATCAAACAGGTCAGGGCTGAGAAGGCACCACTTGAGGCTTGGCTTGGTGGGGGACAGGAGGATTTGGGGAAATGCAGCTGTTTCTGGGTTAGAGGGCTCTGCTTTGTGGCATCACGGGTGGTTTTCAGCGCTGCCTCCATCGTGGTTTGTGTTGGGAAGCATCCTCGGGGCTTTTCCCTCTTTCCTGTTCAATGGTGGAAGCTGGGCTGGTCTCTGAGACCAGGGCAATGCTGCCTACAACGCTGCATCTTCCCTCTGCCAGTTTGCTCTGCAGGAGGAGAAGAGGCAGAAAGCAGAGCGGCTGCACCAGCAGCAGAAGCACGAGTCGCAGATGAAGGACATGCAAGCCCAGTGTGAGAGCAACACCAACGAGCTCCAGCATCTCCAGGTACTCATGGCTTGGTCTCCCAGAGCTGCTCTCAGTCTCTGCAGAAGTGGCTGCAGAGGACTGTCAGGAGTTGATGTCCCCTTGCTCTTGGCTTGAGAGGTTTTTGTTGCCGTGTCCAAACGTGGGGCTCAGAGCTCTGAATGCCTCTGCCCAAGGCAAATCCTGTCTGAGCACTGGCTGTGCAGTTCCAGCTGCTTGATGGGTGTTGTGTTTGGTGATGTGTTTTTAGAATGAGAAGTGTCACCTCCTGATCGAGCACGAGACCCAGAAGCTGAAGTCCCTGGATGAGAACCACAACCAGCACATGAAGGAGTGGCGGGACAAGCTGAGACCACGGAAGAAGGTGGGAGCTCCTGGGTGTGAGCAGGGTGTCCTGGCTGCAGGGACAGTGCCCATAGCTCCAGAACCATCTCAAACACAGCTCTTGTGTCGTTCTCTTTGCTCAAGGCCCTGGAGGATGAGCTGAACCAGAAGAAGCGTGAGCAGGAGATGTTCTTCAAGCTGAGCGAGGAGGCCGATGGACAGGTGCCAGTGTCCCCGACCAAACATGCCAAGTTTGTCCCCTTCAGCTCCTCAGAGAGCTTGTAACACCTGGCAGGCCACCAGCTGGGACTGGCCATGTCCTCCTGGGCTGCAGGGGGCAACGTGGACTTGGAAGACCCTCTCAGCAGCCCCTTCTTACCACAGCACCCTCCTGTCCCTGCACTCTGCCTGGCATCAGCGGGGCCTCTGTGCTGAGGGATGCTGACTGGAACTTGGGGTGGCTTTCCCAGGAGCTCCAGGCTGGGAATTGGGGCAGGACCCTCTCTGGATTGTGCTTGCACTGTTGGCTGGATGCTTCCTGGGTGAGCCTGGTGCTGTCTGGGTTTGTCAGCTCAGACTGGAGCAGTGACCACTCTGATCAGGACAAACAGCCCCTCAGGGCAGGGCTGTCACCTCCCTCTCCACCGTGACTGCTCCTGGCCCAGCTTTGTAAGGCCTGGCCTGGGGCAGAGCAGCTTTGGCATTGTCTTAAACTCACCTTGGCCTTAGACTTGCTCCTCTGCACTTTGGCACTTGCCACAGAGAGACAGAGGTTTGGGGAGGGCTGGGGTTTTTCTTCCCTCCTCCTCCCCACACAGACTGTGCAGAAAGGGGCTGGATGTCCTCCCAAAGATGCTTCTGCTCTTCCCTTGCTGTGACATCGGCACCACAGCCCCTCTGGCACTGAGCTGGCCCTCTGTTATCAGAGGTGATTACACTGCAGGCTTTGCTTCTGGAGGAAATGCAAGTGCAGGTGCAGAGGGGGAGGGTGGGGACAGCCCTCAGTCCTGTGGTGACACAGTGAAGTGTCTGTCACTGTCATTTTGGGATGAGGGGGGGTGAAGGGTGTCCCTGCCAGAGCTCTCATGGCCACCCAGGTTCTCGAGGCTGGTTTTGGAGCCCTTTCTGTGTGGGGCCATGTGGGTCAGCCAGCCTGGCCCGTGGGTTATGGCTGCAGAGCATCGTGTGGAGGAGCAAAGGAGCAGTGGAACGAGGGAAGAGGAGATGCAAAGGGGACCTGTCTCTCCCAGCATCTCCTGTCCACTGATGTCTCATCTCCCTGTGATGTGCCACAGCTTTTTGGATGGTTCTGCTGGTTGGGAGTCATGGGCAGAGTGGCAGAGCAGGTCCTCTGTCCTTTCTGTCCCCCTGCCCTGCACAAGGCAGGGTTTGGCTGAGCTGCTGGGTGGGACTGGGAGCACAGAGCTGGGGAGGGGGTCAGGGACCTCACTGGCAGCACCTTCTTCTTTACACAACCCAAAGGTGTAAGGCAGCACTTAAGTTTTTCTCTGGACAACATTGTTTGTTTTAGACGTGTTTCTTCAGCAAGAAAAATATATTTCTGCTTAAAAAAAAAAA
>VYXF01005281.1:137908-150812 GCA_013397295.1 Polioptila caerulea | reverse complement strand
TGAAGGATCTCTTCCATTTGTGTCCTCCAAGGGATGGGAGCATGGAGAGGGTTTGGTGTTCATGAGAAATGCTCCTCTGAGACCTGGCATTAAACAAGATCCTCCTGCACCTCAAAAATTGTCCCTGTGGCTTCTGTACCTCTCAGGGCTGGGAGAAGGGCAGGGTGTCCTTGCCAGAGGGAGGGAGGAAGGGCAGCCACCATTCCTGGCTTTCACCAGCTCAGCTCCTTCCCTGCCCTGCTGCAGACCCCACAGCTGGCCCGGGAAGGGCTGCAGATATTTGGATTTTTGGGGATTTGGACAGCTCAGCTGTTGGTTTTGGCCCAGCCCAAGCCCCCCTGGATCCAGGCAGCCCTCCCTCAGGAATCCCTGGAGCAGGATCCAGCCCCCATCCCTGTGGGATCAGCCCTGTGGGATCAGCCCTGTGGGATCCCCTCCAGGGAAAGCCCTGCAGGTGCTTTCTCAGTGGGATTCCTTTGAAGGCCTGTGGAAATCAGAGCTGGAGAAGACCCATGGAGGGGAAAAAAAATGGGCCGAACTCACTGAGCATTGCCAGATTGCAAACAGAGGGACAAAGAGCTGTAAATGGCTGCCTTTCCCTCTTCCTTTTCTTCCAGATAACATCCCCAACAGCACGCAGAGATTCAGAAATCATAAGCCAAAATCAGTGGTGTAAAAATGTCCTGAAACTTAAACATGAGATCTAAAGCTTTCCTTTACCATCTGGCTTGGGAGTAGCTTTAATTTTTTTTTGCTGTTCTTCACCATTGCAAGGGATGGAGTTTTGTTTTGGTTTCTTCATGAAGCTCTCAGGTTCTCGGGTAGAAAAATCAAGTGACTGCATTACCAAATAATAGTGAAACTTGTGATAAAATTGCAGGATCAGGAAATCTCACAGAGCCTCAACTGCTTCCACATGTCCTCACCCACGCTGGGCTGGGAAAAAGCCTTTTTTCAGAGCAGCCTCTGCAGGGCTGAGGGGCAGCTGATGGGGTGGCTCCCTTTGGGACAAAATTTGGGTTCTTTGGGTTGCTGTGTCCTGGTGGCTGCTCCTGGCAGGACGTGGTGCAGTGCCAGGCCAGGAGGGGAAACTTCAGACCAAATGCAATGGTTTTAAAGCTCATTTGATCATTGAAAGGGTCTTCCAAAAGCACCTGGGGAAGGGATTTGTGGCTCTCATGTCCAGTCCTCTGGAAATGCTCTCTGAGTGTGCTGTTCAAACCTTTCCAAACCTGCGCTTGTTGTTAGGAGAGGGGAGCACCAGAGTTGTGTTTCCTGGTGATTTTTTTTTAATTATTATTTATTTCTGGGACAGCAGGGACTGGATTAGATATTGGGAGAGACCAAGCTCTGTGGTGGTTCTGACCCTCGGTGGGATGGGGCTGTTGGAGGGACGAGGAAGATCCACAAGGAGAGAGGGAGCTGGCTTTGCCCAGGTTTTATAGACACTGAGGAGCTCCTGCTCCTGTGGCTTTGCCCATCCTCTCTGCTTTCCATAAGTAGGTTGAGGAGATATCCCTGGAGACCTTTCTGCTCTTGGAAAGGGACGTGCGAGAAACTCTTCTCCTGACCCCTGGGAGATCTGCATTTCAGCAAAACAGCAGTGAGCTCATCACTTAGCAGAAACTCAGCTGCAGAGGACACAGGGAAGCCTGGTGTGCCCTCAGACCCCGTGGCTTTATTACCCTGAAGAGCTCGGAATTATTTTGGCTCGAGTAGATCCACATCCTGATTAAAATCCCAGTCTAATAAGCTGTTGACTCCAAATAAAGGCAGGCTAGGAATAAACAATGAAGAAAAGTTGGCTCCTCCTGCTGCCCCAGTGGAAGGCTCTCTCCAGGCAGGCGGCCAGCAGTGATATAACCCCGAGCAGTGCTGGGGACTGGTCAGAAAACTGGGATATCAGCTGAGCTTCCAGCCCACATGAGCTCATGCTGGCCCAGCAGCAAGTCCTGGGGAGAGGGTAAAGCAGTTCGAAGGTGTGTTAACATCAGGTTAACCCCTGCTTTGCTGGAGGGCTGCTGCCTCCCTCCGAGCACTGCCTGGTCCTTCCAGGCCTCCCCAGCTGGAGCAGATGTCTTGGAGAATCCATCTGTCCTCCTTGTGTTAATCCTGAGAAAGTGCAGGGCCTTCATCTCGAAATAAGAGGTTGGGAATGAAAGCAGAGCCAGGGAATGGCTCCAGACTGACAGGCTGGGTTTAGATGGGATATTGGGAAGGGATTCTCCCCTGGCAGGGTGGGCAGGCCCTGGCACAGGGTGCCCAGAGCAGCTGTGGCTGCCCCTGGATGGATCCCTGGAAAAGTCCAAGGCCACCCTGGGCTAATAAAAGGTGTCCCTGCCATGGGGAAGGTGGCACTGGATGATCTTTAAGGTCCCTTCCAACCCAAATTCAACAAAAGTGGACCTTGAATTACTGGTTGGAAGGTAGGGAAGTGATTTTAGCAATAAGAACTTGATCCCTCTTGCTGCCTCGTTTTCTGCCTTAATTTGGACGTGATTCCACTGGGAAGAGTTTGTCACCCCTCAGGAGTGTCCTCACCTTGGTGGCTCAGGCTGTGCCAGCCCTCTGAGCAGCAGAGTGAGATTTGAGGTGCATTTTCAGGATTTGAGTAGGTTTGATAAACTCAAATAACTGAGTGTTGTGCTGCCCTGGTGTTTGAGTTTGGCTACTGGCTTAGGATGTTGGTCACATTCCAGAATCTGGAAAAATGGGCATCTCAGTGGGAAAAACCTTGTGAAACTCCTGAGGGGTTCTGTTTTAAATACCAGAACTTTTAAGAGCCTTCATGCTTGATTTTGCTAGCAGGAGTTCTGGCAGGTCCCTTCACCATCAGGGCTTCTGAACGTTTGGCCCTTCTTCAAGGAATTGATACTTGAATTTCTGGTGGAAATAAGGACTTGAGTTAGGAGGGGAAAAAAAAAAACCAACTTGGTTCTGCTCAGTCAATCTGTTATCAATTTGAGATTTGTATCACTTGGGTGTTACACTGGCACCTCATCAAGGGTTATCTCTGCTTTCTGTCAAAAACAAGGGAGCACATTAGATCAGTAATTGCCTCATCCTGTGATTTGCTTGTTGTCCTTCACGGAATTAGTGATGAAATGGGCTGGGTTTGGTGTTTTCTTTTGCATTCATCACCAGTTAAAGCCTGCTCGTGGCCTCTGTGAATAACCTGCAGTGCCTGGGGTTGATCCTGTGGCATTGGAAGGATCAGGAGCTGATTTCCACCCCAGCAGGTGTAGGAAACCCAAACCCACACAGGTGGAGTTCCAGCCCTTGGGGGATTGTTGCAGTCCCAGTTCCAGTGGCCAGGCTGGTGCAGGTGCTGCCCTGGGATCTCAGCATCACCTTTGGTGCTGCCCTGGGATCTCAACATCACCTTTGGTGCTGCCCTGGGATCTCAGCATCACCTTTGGTGCTGCTCTGGGGTCTCAGCATCACCTTTGGTGCTGCCCTGGGATCTCAACATCACCTTTGGTGCTGCAGCTGCAAAAGGGGTGGCCGAGGTTCAGTTGTTCACTCTTGTGTCTGGAGGGATTCCTGCTGTGTTTTTACACAAAAGTGTCACTTCACATTCAGTGTGTGCCCTTCCTCAGGGCCACAGAGCTCAGGTCACCACTAGAAAGAAACATTTGGTTAAGCTGCAGCACTGGGGCTCAATAATTCAGGTTTCCCTATGCTGTGGTGCTGCTGAAGTGATCTGAAGTGTTCCCCTGGTTGCCACCCAGCTGTGGGGGCTGCACTGGCAGCTTTTTGGGTTGTGGTGGGGGATTTTTTGGGTCCCCTACTCTGATTTGTGCCTCTGTTCCCTGCAGGTCTACATCATCAAGGTCACCTGGTCCAATGGAGCCACAGAGGTCATTTACCGACGGTACAGCAAGTTCTTCGACCTGCAGGTGGGGAATCCTCAGCTCTGGGCTTGCCTGGGGAGGCTCAAGGGCTGAGGTCACTGGAGCTGTTGGGTTCTGCTTCATCTGTGCAATTGCTGGGGGTTTTGTTTGCTTTGGGGGAGGATTTTGTTAGAATTCGGTCTGAATTTTGTTCCTGTGGCTTTCCCAGCTGCTGTCACAGCAAAGCAGGGCTGCCACTGGGAAAGACTTGATTCCCTGGAGCAGGGCCTGGGGAAGGGCCCACTCCCCTGGCAGCAGCTGCTTTGGTACCTGAGGGGAGCCAACAGGAAAGGTGGAGAGGGACAGAGGGACTTTTGACCAAAGCATGAAGTGACAGGACAAGGGGGAATGGCTTCAGACTGAGAGAGTGAGATCAGATATCAGGAAAAAATTCCTCCCTGTGAGGGTGGGCAGGCCCTGGCACAGGGTGCCCAGAGAAGCTGTGGCTGCTCCTGGATCCCTGGAAGTGCCCAAGGCCAGGCTGGATGGAGCTCTGGGCACGCTGGTGTGGTAGAAGAGGGTCCCTGCCCATGGCAGGGTGTTGGCTAAATGATCTGTAAGGTCCCTTCAAGCCCTTCAGGTCATTCCATGATTCTGATTTAATTCCCTCCTGGCGCAGGAGGAAAATGGAAGTGGGAGAGGGGAGGCTGGAAAGGCAACTGGGACAGGCTGGGCTGCAGGAAACCCCAACCAGTGTTCTGGGTGAGCAGGCAAAGGGTGTTTTCCACCTCCTCCTTGGTGGAGATGAGCCAAGGGGTCTGGCTGGGCTTTGTGAGACAAAACACAAACTGAGCTGCTGGAACAGGCTCTGTGCAGAGGAGAAAAGAAAATGCACCAGGGGATCTCTGGCTGGCAGCATCTGGAATGCCCTTCCTGGGCTGTTTGTGGCCCCAGGGGAGGAGCTGGGCACCCTCTGCCCCCAGAGCCCTCGGGCAGGAGGCTCAGCATCACTGTGGGCTGCGTTCCAGAGGGGAAGGGGAAAGCTTTTCCTGAGATCTCTGCATCCAGACACAAAGACACTGCTGGAATTCCAGCCTGCCCAGCAGAGCCAGCCCCTGGGAGTGCAGATGGCTTTCCCAGGTTCTGCTGGCTCCTGCAAAGTCTGGGCTGGGGGCAGATGCTGCTCACAGCGCCCTGTCCCTGCCCAGGGGCTGTGACCACGCCGAGGTGACAGCTTTGGCAGCACCCTGGGTGTCCCTGCCCTGCCCTGTGCTGCTGTCACCCAGCCCCAGCCCCAGGGAGGGTGGCCCAGGCAGTGCTGGGGCAGGCAGGGGTTAAGCTGGGAGCAGCTGCTTGTGTAACCAAGGAAATATTAAAGTAAATAAAACAAGGAACAGCTGTTGGGCAGCAGCCAGGGCTGGAAGGAAATGGAACTCGTGCTTCCTTCTCTGCAGCATCTCCTCTTCGTGGTGCTCCAAGGTGGTGGCCAAGCTCATTCCACTCCCTGCTGCCAGGGGGGCACAGTTTTTGGGGTGTTGGTGCTGTTTCCCTGGGCTGGGGAAGGGATGTGGGGAATTGGATGGTGGCTGTCCTCCCTCTCTCCCTCCCCTCCATCCGGGCTGGAGCTGTGCAAGCTCTGAGGTGGGAAAAGGAGCCAGACACCCTGCAAACACCTTTAGAAGCAGAGATATTGTATAAATACATAGAGATAGATATCAAGGTGGAGGTGGGAAAGTTTGAAGCCAACATCTCCCTCCTTTGCTGCTTCCCTGCAGCTTTTTCTTAAAAAAAATTAAAAAAAAAAAGAGAGAAAAAATCAATAATAACAACCACTCCTTTTTGGCTGTGTTGAAAGAATGAAAGAAGCTGTGGTTTTCCCCTTCCTTCCCTCTTATCACACATGCTTCCTGGTGTCCTTATTTTAAACTTGTGGTGCAGGACAGTGGAAATTGGATTGAGAGGCAAGGAGTGAAACAGATCCTCTGAGCACAGTGGAAAAAAATGCTCTAGGTAGGCTTGGTAGCACTGAGTGTTGCCATTGCTGGAGGCCTTTCTTGTGTGACTCTTGGAGGATTCTATGCCAATTTTAGCTCTTCAGGCAGAAGTTTTCCATGCTGGAAATTATTCATGCCTCTGGTTATTTAAAAAAAAAAGAAAAATTCCACACAGCCCCCCACAAAATAAGTGTGGGTCTGAAATGGTTCAGCTGCTTCTGAAAACAGCAAGAGGGGAAAATATTTTTCCTAAGTCCAGTTCTGATGATCTTTTTGATGTGCTGGAGGAAGAATTGGAAATTTGAGTCGCAGGTGAGCTCTGTGTCAAGAATCTGTCTGTCATGTTATCCAGGGAAAACCCATCCAGCTTTATTCATGCTGCCAGCCCTGAGCAATCCCAGTACATGCATGTTTGGGTTGGGATATTTGTTCCTTTCATATCAGTGTTCCCAGTGGCTCTGGCTGCACTTTCCATGCTCCTGACAGAGGCTGAGCAGGGTTTGTTTTCTCAAACACTGAGTGAAGTTTGGTGCACCCTCCTTGGCTGTTGGTGGCTGCTCCTTGGCAGGGATGTGGAAGCTTCTGGATCCAGGTGGGAGAGAGGAGCTTGGTGGGGCTGAGGAGATGCTGCAGCTCGGTGTGAGTGGCTGGGGAGTTTCTCCTGATATTCCCAGTGGAGCCACAGCTGAATCATTTGTCACCTGCCATTGTGGCTAAACAATTATTTCAGGAGCAGGGCCAAGGAAAACACGAGCAGGACAAGTGCTGAGAGCAGAGCAAAGTGTCCTCCCCTCCCCAGCAGGCAGGAAGGACACTCCAGACACAAAGTGAGCCCTGGAGTCTGACTCCACAGAATCCCTGAGGTTGGAAAAGAGCTCCAAGATCAGAATCCAAGCTGTGCCCCATCCCTGAGCTCTGAGTGCCACCTCCAGCCCCTCCAGGGATGGGGATCCAAACCTCCCTGGGCAGTTCCAAGGCCTGAGTGCCCTTTCCATGCAGGAATTCCTTTGCCTTGGAGATACCAGAGCAGCTGCATTCCCCATGCTGGAATGACCAATGTCAAAATCCACCTTGCTGGTCACACTGATGCCACAGGTTCCAGCCAGGAGCATTTGAGGCTTTGCCTGGGTGCTGTGGCCTTGCAGAGCTCTTCCCTAGCCTGGCCCTGTCCTGTGCAATTCCAGTTTCCAGCTCATGGCTGCTGCAGCCTTTCCAAGCACCACCTGCCTTTCTCTTCCTGGGCTGGCTCCTCTTTCTGCCTGGTTGCCTCTTTGCATTCCTTGTGCCACTCCAGGGGCCGTTCAGTGTCACACAGGGACTGTCACCTCCTCTCCAAGGGCTGGTGACCAGTGCTTGCTCCTCAGCTGAGCTCAGCACGGGGCACTGGCTGCCCCCTGGACCCAGGCCAGCAGTTGGAGCAGATGCAGTGGTGGCTCTCATCCCTTGGGAAGTGCTCAGGCTGTGCCCTTTCCTGCTCTGGGCTCACCATTCCGGGTGCTGAAGTCAGGGTGGGAATTCTGCAGGCAAGGACCAGCTCCACCTGGAGCTCTTTGCAGGAGCCCTGTGAGCTGGGCAGGGCTCAGCAGAGGTTTTGCTCTGCAGATCCTCTGCCTCCCCTCCTGGTTTTCTCTGGGAATATTTTCTGTCACATGGCACTTTACACGAGGGCAGCTTTTTTTAGGAAGGAAAGAAGATAAAATTGTAATTCTGAGGTTTGAAACCTGGGGTAACTGTAGGATTTGTAGTAAATTTGTAACTCTGAGTGCTGAACTTTTTTCTGCTTAAATCCCTTGGCTGGAGGAATAATTTCCTTCAAATAGGACTGAGGCTCTTTCACAGCTCTCACAGTTCCAGATGTGAGCTGCTGGGAGCAGATGGATGCTGTCCCTGAGAAGCCAAGGGAGTGGGATTGAGGGATGCCAGCAGTACCCAGTGCAGTGACTGGGGCTGGCAGGGGTGCTGGGAGGGTCAGCTGGCATGGAAGGTGGCAACCAGGCACGGGAGTGGCTTCTGTGGTGAGCAGAGAGAGAGGATCAGGCTCTGATCCTGCCTGGGAGATGCTTCCAGCCCTGCCAGGAGTGGAGAGGCTGTGCAGGGACTGAGGGCTCCCTCCCAGACAAGTTCCTTGGAAGGATCCTCTTGAAACCGCTGGCTGTGAGGAGTGGCACTGCTGGTTAGAGAACAGATTCTGGCTGGTCTCTTGTGGTTTCTTGTGGAAACCCCCAAAATGAAGCATTTTTTCCCCCCTTTGTCATTCTGAGTTCATCAGGCTCGGCTGGCAGTCACTTCAGGTCTTCATGTGACCAAGAGCCACTGTTGTCTTGCTGCACTCCTAAAATATCCCAAATCCAACCCTTTTAGACCTTTCCTGCTATTGCCAGCCCCCTGTGCTGTCCCCATGGAGCCCCACTCAGCATCTTCTGCCTTTTGGCTGCTGCCACATTCTCAGAATCCCAGAATTACTGAGGCTGGAAAAAACCTCTGAGATCATCGAGGCCAAGCTGTGCCCAATCCCCACCTTGTCCCCTGCCCAGAGCACTGAGTGCCACCTCCAGGTGACACCTCCAGGGATGGGGATCCAAACCTCCCTGGGCAGTTCCAAGCCCTGAGCTCCCTTTCCATGGGGAAATTCCTGCTGCTGCCCACCCTGAGCCTCCCCTAGCACAGCCTGAGGCCGTTCCCTCTCCTCCTGTCCCTATTCTCTGGGAGCAGAGCCCAAATCCCCCAGCTGTGCCCTGCCATGTTTCAGGGGTGCCCCTCTTTGGGCCAGGTAACCCCAAGGCTTTTCCTCTTGCAGTCAGAAACCTTTCCTTCAGTCCTTGTCCTGGAGCTGCTGCTTCTCTGCTCAGAGCTTTCATTTTGAGGCCAGGGCTTGGAGACACGACACAGGCTGGGCTAAACGTGCTCCCTGCACAATTCAGGGACAGAAAAACTGAGAATTTCAAGCAACATTAAAATTGGCTCTGGCTCTCTGTCCCATTCCTGTCTGTCTGTGCATCCAGTGTGTTCCCCAGGTCTCTTGTTTGTCCTTATGTTTAACAACTCCTCCAGGTTCTTAGCTGGAAACTCTCAGCTTTGACCCACCTGGAGCTGTGTCATCTTGGAGAGAGTCCTGCAGCCCTGGGGCCAACAGCTTTGTGTGGAACACCGAAAAATAAATAGTCTGTTGAAGTGGTGCCTACTTCCCTGAGAAAACTGGCAGCAGGCAGTGGTCTGTGCCTGCCACCTCCACGTGGAACAGAGCCTGGTCCTTCTGGAGGGGGTTCCTCACCTGTTGTGTGCCCACAGGCGCCAGGCAGAGGCAGGGAGAGGGGAAAGTCTGTGTCTCAGGGGTTCTGAGAGGTTTTAAATAATCCACCACATTTAATGGCCTCTGAAGACTGGAGCTGGCACACAAAGAGGAATTGTTCTCATCAGCTTGTTTCAGGCAGTTGGAGGCTTGAAAAATTAAAATGAGCCTCTTGCTTCCATTACTGTGAGCTCAGAGCTTGCCTTCCTCTCTCTCCTTCCCCTTCCTCCTCCAATTTTTCTCCTCCTCCTCCATTATTTAACCCAGGCTCCTGGCAGGAGTTCTCAGAGGTGAAGTGAGTGGTGTTATCTTAATCCTCCTGATCTGGAGAGCAAAGAGCAGCCGTGCTGAGCAATGTGCCCCCAGCAGCACAGGGCTCCTGCAGGTGGGAATGCCAGCCTGGATTCCCCCTCTCCTGGCTCATGCCTGGTCTGGGCGGCCTCTTTGATGGCAAAGCCCTGAGGCAGCTCAGCCAGGCTGTGGCTGCAGGAGCTGCACGGTTTTGTGTGTCCAGGGATGGTAAACAGGGCTCTCTCAATAGTTCTTTCGTAACAGGAATCTTATTTCAACACTCGGGGGATTTATTTTTTTTTTTCCCCCCCCCTCTCTCCAGGGTTTATGGAGTTCAGCAAAATTCTGAGCAGTTGTGTGTGCAATGAACTTCGTGGTTTCACCCTCCCACAAAAATAAATCAGCAGGATCTCACTCTCAGGCAGTTGGCTCAGGAAAGGCAAGCCCTGCGTGACTGAGGACAGGGAAAAACCCACAGCTCCCTCCAGCCAGGCTACAAAGCACCAGCAACTGCTTCATCCTCTGTGCCCTGCCTGCACCCAGAGCCACGAGCTCAAACACCACCCGCAGAAATGTAGGAATAATGAATTCCCATCCTGAAACTCAGGAGGAGAAACACTTTCCACTAAATAAGGGCTGATCTGTTTGCAGCAGGAGCAGCCGGTGTTTTTCCAGCAGTGCATCAGAGCCCTTCATCACTCTGCTCCTCTCTCCCTCACAAAGAACATGCACAGTCCAGTGCACTTCAGCCTAGTTAAAAGTTGGCTCCTGGGTGTTTTCTCTCTCTAAATGTCTCCCATTTATAGCGGCCCAGCCTTTGGCAGCTCAGGGACTTGGCATGGGCTGGAGCTGGCACCCCCTCTGTGCCTGGCACACCAAGCTGTGCCTGCCCCTGGCATGGACAGCCTGGATTCCCTGGAGTGGTGCTGGATGAGCATTCCCAGGCCAGCACATGCCCGGGACACGCAGCAGTGCTGGGCAGCACATCCGCAGGGGAAATCCTCTGCAGTTCCCAGAGCTGAAACCTGTCTGGAGCAGTGCTGGGAACAGCACTCCATGGCTTATTCCTGATTATTCCAGGCTGGGAACAGCACTCCATGGCTTATTCCAGGCTGGGAACAGCACTCCATGGCTTATTCCAGGCTGGGAACAGCACTCCATGGCTTATTCCAGGCTGGGAACAGCACTCCATGGCTTATTCCAGGCTGGGAACAGCACTCCATGGCTTATTCCAGGCTGGGAACAGCACTCCATGGCTTATTCCAGGCTGGGAACAGCACTCCATGGCTTATTCCTGATTTATTCCAGGTTGGGAATAGCACTCCATGGCTAATTCCTGACTTATTCCAGGCTGGGAACAGCACTCCATGGCTTAGTCCTGACTTATTCCAGGCTGGGAACAGCACTCCATGGTTTATTCCAGGCTAGGAACAGTATTCCATAGTTTATTCCTGACTTATTGCAGGCTGGGAACAGCCCTCCATGGCTTATTCCTGGTTGGGAACAGCACTCCCTGACTCCATGGCCCATTCCAGGCTGGGAACAGCATTCCCTGGCTCTTGGTTTGTTCCAGGCTGGGTTTGTTGTGAGTCCATCCCTCTGTTCCCTTGGGCTGGGCCCTTGTTCCCAGCTGCACCCCAGGCAGAGGAGGGCAGCTCCTGAGCCTGTTCTCTGTTCACTCGTCCCTCCTGGCAGCCCTGGTCTCCCTCCCTGAGGATCCTTGGCAGAGCACTCCCAGCCTCTGCTTCCCAGCGCTTTGGGATCCACATTCCGGGGAAACATCACAGGGCTGATCCGGGAGGGAGCCTGAGTGCAACCTGTGGAGCCAAAAAGATGGGAGGGATAAAAGTTCCATCCCTTGGGGATAGAGCTGAGGTCTTGTGTTGACAATCCAGTGTGGATTTTTTGGGAGAGTCTTTGGATAATGCCATGCTTAAAGGTTTTCCTGTTTCCTCTCGCTGAGCCGGGGGTGAGCTGATGCCTTTCCACTCCCCAGCTACTGATTATTGGAAAAGCTCTGGAAATTCAGCTCCTCCTTCCTGCCAGGGCCCTGCTGGCCCCTCTCCTGCCCGCTGCCATGGGGTCTGTGCCTGTGCCATGGGGGTTTTGGTGAGGTTTGGTGGCTCTGGGCTGACATGAGACCCAGCTTTTAATCAATCTAACACAGCCACTTTGCTGGGGGAAAGACCTGCAATTTATCTGGTGTGGCAGCAGCCCTGGATCCAAAATGAACCAGTTTCAAGCTGATTGATGCTGCCTGGGGAGAAGCTGAGGACGGAGAGCAGTAAATCAGTGTGAAGGAGTGCTGTGTCTCAGAGTGGGGGATTTTTAGTGAAATGGCCAGGACCTGTTTCTATTGTTAAATCCTCCTGGTACAGCACAGACTGCTCTGAGCACCACCCACACACCCTGGGCAGCCAAGAAATGGATCTGTGCAGTTGGATGGGGAGTAGGAGACAGAAATAAGAGCTGGGCTTGTCCTGCCCTTGCAGGGGAAGGTGATGAAGCTGAAGGGATGAGGAGTTTCCCCACAACAGCATTTCCTCCCTCCTTTCCCATCCCTTTCAGAGGTGACATCAGGCTCTCACAGGGCTACCAGGCTGCTCTAAATACCTGCTTCCATGCTTTTGGTGAGGGATTTCTGGCAGATTGGGGTCCCCTGGCAAAAGGCTGTGAAGCTCTGCAGGGATTTCCTGGGGGGCCCATGCACAGGGGAACAATTTACCCTCTTGTTTGGCTCCATCCAAGAAGTGATGCTCCTTTTTTCCTTCCTTCCCCTGCGTGTGTTCCCCATTATCCTGCGTGCCCTGAGGCTTGCCTGTCTCCTCATTCCCATCACTGGGATGCAGCACAGACTTTGCCTGGCTGTGGGGACAAAAATCTCAATATTGGCTTTTCTGCTGAGCTGGAACATGGGGGTTGTGTCTGGGGAAGGAGGAGCAGGAGAAATAGATGGTTAGCAAGAAGTGTGGTGCAAGAAGAGGGTCATGAGGCTGCTGTTACTGACCTGAGCTTTTACCCAGCTCTGACACTGCCTCCTGCTCTGCCTCATCATGTTTGGGCCTGCCCCAGGTTTAAAAGTGGGTTTTAATTTCAGGGAAGGAATGCACCCGGCTCTGCTGCTCCTCATCTGGAGCAGGGCAGGGTTTGGGGAAGGGAGGGGTGCAGGAGGAATCAGATCAGGAGCTGGGCACAGGTCATGCTGAGGTTTTGGAGTCTCTCTGTGACCCTGAAACGCTTCAGTGGGGCTGACTCTGGGTGTGGAGCAGCGTGTGGGGCGTGGAACTCCAGCTGGTTGGAGATACGAGCCCTGTCCCAGCTTCTGTCCCTGCCCGTGTCACTGCCCAAGCTCCAGCCCCTGCCCCAGCCCCTATTCCTGTCCCTGTCCCAGCCCTTGTCCCCTGTCCCTGTCCCATCCCTGTCCCCTGTCCCAGCTCCAGCCCCTGCCCCAGCCCCTATTCCTATCCCTGTCCCATCCCTTGTCCCCTGTCCCTGTC
>VYXF01005281.1:115534-137783 GCA_013397295.1 Polioptila caerulea | reverse complement strand
CCCTGTCCCTGCCCCACATGAAACAGGGCACATCTGTTGCTGTCCCTCCACACTGTTTTCATTTCCACAACAGAAACTAAAACCTCACGCATTCTCAGCCCTCCTAGCATTTGGGAAGGGGCTGTTTTGAGATGTTTTGGGATGCTGGAGAGGGGGGATGTGGGTGAACTCATCCCGTCTGTGCAGCTTTCCCGACGGCCGCGACACCTCCGGCGGTGACTCTGCTGCTGGTTCTGTGGGTTTTGGCACCAGCTGCTCCCAGGGCTGTTTCCAGGGGTACATCCTGTGTGACACAGCCCCAGCTGTGTGCAGGGATGTTCCTGTGGCTGGGGTGGGGAAGAGGAAGTGGCTCAGACCAGCAGCACCCCCGGGTGTTGCTGCTCTGTCCCCAAGCACGTCTGGGAGTCATTCCCACAGCTGGGCTGGGGCTTTGGGCTGTTCCTGCTCTGCTCCTTTCTCTGCTCATCCCTGCAGCCTGGGACCTGCCACCCCAATGCCAAAGAGAGGCTGCAATTATCAGAAATTCAGTGGGAAATGGGTTAGGAAAGTGGTGTAGTGAGGAAGGTGGCTTCCAGGGCTTGGCACGGATGGAATGGCTTCAAACTGACAGGGAGCAGGTTTAGATGGGATATTGGGAAGGAATTCCTCCCTGGGAGGGTGGGCAGGCCCTGGCACAGGGTGCCCACAGAAGCTGTGGCTGCCCCTGCATCCCTGGAAGTGTCCAAGGCCAGGGTGGAGCACCCTGGGACAATGAAGTGTCCCTGTCCATGGCAGGGGTGGCACTGGATGAGCTTTGAGATCCCTTCCAGCCCAAACCATTCTGGGATTCTGTGGAACACTGAGTGCTCAGGCAGGAAAGAGCTGCCCTGGGCAGTGGAAGCTTTTTGCCCAGTTGCTTTTGGGCTCAGCCCAAACCTGGAGCTGGGAAGCTGCCACGTCCTCAGAGCCCCCAGGTTCAGGCAGAGCCCCCCCAGCTCCCTGGGCTTGTCCCACATCGTTTGTGGGGTGCCAGAGCTGCCGCTGGGGTCCCCATTTGGGGAGGGTGTGTCCTGCCCACCCCACTGCTCCCCATGCCAGGAGCCATTCACAGGCACCCGTGTGAGCCTGAGGCTTCCTGTGATTTCACAGGAAATTTCTCCTGCAGTGGCAGCTGCTGACGAGTTGTGTGGCCTTTCTTTTTTTTTCCCCCCCTCCGACCTCAGTTAATTCTTTTTCTGTCGCTTGCTGAGCGATGCTTTAAGTTTTCCATGAGGTTTTCACAATCCAGCCTCTGTGATGCTGTTTCCCAGTGCTGGGGAGGTCGGGATTGCCTCTCCTGGTGATGTGAGATGTGCTGGAACTCCTCTCACTGCTCAGCTGTGGCAGCTCCTGCTGCTCTGAACACCCAGCTGCCCTTGGCCTGTCCCTGTGCAATGGGAATTATGTGGCACCACTGGAGCCCTTCCCCAGGACTGACATCCCACATTTGGGATCTGCTGGTTAATCCTTCTGCCTTCTGGGCTGCTGTGGGGTTTTTTTCACCCCTTGTTTGTTCAGACAGACGATGCAGGGAAGGTGCCTCTTGTAGGATCTCAAAGAGCCTGAACATCAGGAGCCTGGAGCTGCTGCCAGATGTCCCTTCCCCAGAGAGTTGCTTGTCCTGGGTTGAGTTTCTCCCCAAATTTGCCCTAAACCAGGACACAGAGGTTTCCCAAACTGATCCCAGGGACACTCTGAGAATTCCCTGGTGCTCAGCCTGGAGCTGTGTCCCTCACATCCCCACAGGGCCGGGTGCTCCCACCCTGGCAGGGATGTCCCTGTGTCCCTTTCCCACCTCACCAGGGGATCAGTGGGGCACTGGTGACCCCAGTTTGGAGCAGCCCTCTGCTCCCCTGGCTGGTGGCCAGCTGGGCAGGGGGGGCCAGGGCGAGCAGTGCAGGGAATGTCCCCTCTGGGCTTCCCCCACAGGGACACTCAGGGCGTGCCTGTGGCATTCCCTGCTGGCCAGGACGGGCCCTGGGGAGCTGGGGAGTGTGGGATGAGAGCAGCCTTGGCCCAGGCTCATCTCTGCTCCGTGGCAGGCTGCTGCCTGTGCTGTTTGTGCCTTCCCCCTTTGGGGCTGCTGCTGCTCTCACAAAGACTCTCTTGTGATTCTGCCACTGCACTCAGCCAGACTGGGAAGCCTTTTGTTGAACTCCTTTTTTTTCTCCTTTTCCCTTCGAGTGGTGTCAAAAGCTGGCTCCTCTGCTCTGGAGAAGAGGCCTGTGTGCTGGAAGCAGGGATTAGGGCAGCTCTCTCTTGCTGGACCACAAAGGAGCAATGTGGTTTCAGGCTGAGCCTCTGCCAAGCAGGCAGAGCAAATCCCGGAATCCCAGGATGGGTCAGGCTGGAAGGGACCTCAGAAGGTCCCTGGTACCACCTCCCTGCTCCAGCAGGGCCATCCCAAAGCACAGCAGCGTGCCCAGAGGGCTCTGGAATATCCCCAGGGAGGAGACTCCAGCCCCTCTCTGCTCTCTGTTCAGGCCTGGGCACTGCCCAGGGGAGAATTTCTTCCCTGTGTTCAGGTGGAACTTCCCGGGCATCAGTTCCTGGCCGTTCCTCTTGTCTCATCCAACAAATCCTCTTGATAAGGGAAAACTCTCCCAGGGCATTGTGGAAATCGGAGGAGAAGCAAAGCGTGGCACACCTCATTACCTGCTGGCACTTGGCTTGAGGTTGGGGTTTTTTTGGCAGCTTTTTCCAGCTGGTGACGTGTCCTGCTTGCAGCCTGGGACACCTGGGGCCCTCTCCTGGGGTCACCCTGTCTGCATGCTGTAAAACCCTCTGGTATTGCACCATCAGCCCCTTTTTGGGGCTTCCCAGGAATCCTGCTGAGCTGGGACCTTCCCCTCTCCCTGGGATGCCCTGCAGCACTCCTAATTGCTCTAATTAGGATATTATCTTAGGAGTTTCCTGTTGATGAGGCAGCTCTCTGCCAGCCTGAGGGCTGGTGGTACAAAGCTGCTTTTCAAAGGCTGCCCGTGCCTGGGGGTGTTATCCTGGTTTATTTTTCCCGTGTTTTCCTGTTAATGGACAGCTCAGGATGGGGCCAGGGAGTTCTCAGAGTCTGCCTCACTCCAGCCTCCCTGCCCAGACATTCCTGGGTAAGGAAAACAGCGAACTGATAAGATAAGATAAGCTGCTGGTGGAGATAAATGTGGATAAATGTGCCCTGTGCTGGTGTGGGAAGCCTGGGCTGGACATCCCACTTGGGTTTCCATGCCTCAATCCTGGCTCCAGAGTCTGGGAAGCTGTGATCCCTCTCCCTGCTGCAAAGGGGTCAGTAAAAAGTGGGATACAACAGCTTCCCACGTCATAAAAGACACCAAAATTCTTCAAACTGCATCCACTCCAACCTTTTTCTATTTCCTTCTCTGTCACAAATACTAGAAAATAATCTTGGAAGGAGAGAAACAACAGATTAATTGTTGCTGGGCTGGGTTTTTTTCCTTCATTTTCCTCCCTGAGCTGGCTGGGTGCATTGCTGTGGTGTGATATGGCCCCTCTGTGCTCTGCCATGTTTTGTGTCTGTCTGCATCTCTCCTGCCCTGTCTGCCCCTCTCCCTGGGATCTGGGAGTGGGATGTGAGCAGTCCTGTCTGGAGCTGGGATGGAAGCCCTTGCTGCAAAGAGGGTTTGTGGGAATCTCCCCACGGCCACCTCCTCCCTCCCACAGCTCTTGGAAAATCTGGCTCTGGAAGAAAATCTGGCTCTGGAAGCTGCAGACCATCTTCTGCTGCCTGTCCCTGTGTCCCTCCCCTGGGATGTCGAGGCTTGCTGCACTTTTCCCCTTTTTCCATCCCTTTTCCAGAGCTGGAGCTGCTTTCCTTGGCTTTCAAGACAACCTGTGCTGTATCCCCATCCTGCAGGAGCAGGGAGGACACAGGGACCCTCAGAACCTGCAGCCCTGCCAGCTGGCTCTTCCTTGTCTCTGCTGGCATCCCCTGGCTCTGGAGCTGGCCTTTGCCACCCTCTGATTTGTGATTTCTGTGCGTGTGGTGCTCTGGAGGAACCCTCAGCCCCAGGCTGGGTTTCTGTGGCTCTGTTCTCCTGGATCTGCTGTCCCAAAGTGCCTCCCGTGTTTACAGCCAGAGCTGGCCTTGTTTTCCTTGGAGGGACGTTTTCAGCTGTCCTTCCACGGGCTCCTGCCCAGGAAAAGTGCTGAGTGGTGTTTGCTGCTGCCTCCTCCAGAGCTGTGTGATGTGGCAGCCAGGCTGGGTGGGATCCATGGGATCAACCCCCCTGCCCTCTCCTTCCCCACCTTCTCCTCTTCTGTGAATGCCAGAGGGTGCTCCAGGTGCTCTCCTTTCCTCCTTTTCAGCAAGAAAAAAAGAGCAATTTGTTACTTCCAGCCTGAGTGCTGCCAGTCCAGGCAGGTCTGGGTGGGACTGGTGGCCCTGGGTTGGGCTGGAGCAGGGAATGGTCCCCACGCTGAGCAGCTGCTTTGCAGGGCAGCAAAAGGAGATGGAGATGGGCTGGGCTGGGTTTTTGGAAGGATTTGGGGGGATCACACGGCTGGGAAGGGATCTGGCCAGAGGCACAGCCCAGGCACAAGCTGCTGGCAGAGCTCTGCTCGTGCCTTGGAGGCTCTCAGAGCTCTGGGAGTGAGGGATCCTCAGCTGGGGCTGCAGCAGGGGCAGGGAAGGCTCCCAGTGCCCCCAGGGTTCATTCCAGTACCCCTAGGGTAAATTCCAGTGCCCCTGGCATTGCATCCAGTTCATCCAGGATTGCATCCAGTGCCCACAGGATTGAATCCAGCACCCACAGGGTTAATTCCAGTTCCTCCAGGGTTGCTCCCAGTGCCCCCAGGGTCAATTCCAGTGCTCCAGGATTGAATCCAGTGCTCCCAATGTTGCTTCCNTGCTCCAGGGTTGCTCCCAGTGCCCCAGAGTTAATTCCAGTGCTCCAGGATTGCTCCCAGTATCCCCAGGATTAATTCCAGTGTCCCCAGGATTGCTCCCAGTGCCCCAGGATTGCTCCCAGTGCCCCAGGATTGCTCCCAGTATCCCCAGGGTTAATTCCAGTGCCCCAGAGTTAATTCCAATGCCCCAGGGTTGCTCCCAGTATCCCCAGGGTTAATTCCAATGCCCCAGGATTGCTCCCAGTATCCCCAGGGTTAATTCCAGTGCCCCCGAGTTAATTCCAGTGTCCCCAGGGTTGCTCCCAGTGCCCCCAGGGTTGCACTGTTTAACCACAATCAGATGAGCTGTGTTTGTGCCTTGTTTTCCTCACCCTTCTCCAGTCCCACCGAGCTTTCCTGAGCTCTTCCCTGCAGGAGGAGCAGGGCTGGGGGCAGCTCTCCACCACGGGAGTGTTTCACAGAGTGCCAGGGATGTGGTGACAGCCTGGATTTTCATGGATTGAGGGAAGAGGATGCCTGGGGAGCCAAGTCCTCCCTGGGGCTGCTGCAATGTCACCACAGTCCCTGGCTGGTGCCAGGTCTGGGGACGTTTTCTTCCTCACAGACTCCTCCCAATTGTTTTGGGAAGCAGCTGTGAACACAGCCCAGTTGTGCCCTGGTTCTGAGTTCTCTTGTTTCACTCTGAGAACTCATTCTGGTTTTCCTGTTGTCTTTGAAACTCTTGGGGGAGTTTTTAATTTCTTCTCAAAATGCAGGGGAAAATACCTCCTTCTGCTGTCCCCCCCGTCCCCCCTGCACCAAACCTGAATGATTTATTTTAGTGTTTGAGATCCAAGGGGAAAAAATGTAAGTGCTGCATGTGCAGGGCTGGTTGGACTTTCCAGATGCTCAGGACACTTCCTGGGCAGGCTGTCTCCAGTGCTTCCATAAATGCTGAATTATTTAGGCAGAGAGCTCCAACAGAGACAGCCAGACCCATTTCAACACCCTGGGGACCAGGGAGCTGCAGAAATCCTGGGAGACACTTCAGACCCATGCCCTAGGGAAACCAAGGGAGAGTTTGCATCTCCCTGCCCTCCCTCCCAAAGCAGGAGTGCTTGGATATCTCTGGGCACCTTCTGTCCCCTCCTGGGCAGAGTGGCCTGGTGTCCTGCCAGTGAATCCCTGACTTTCCTCACTTCTCTTGCATTTCCTTTTCTAGATGCAGATGCTGGACAAGTTCCCAATGGAAGGAGGCCAGAAGGACCCCAAGCAAAGGATCATCCCCTTTCTGCCAGGTAGGACAGGGGGCTCCAGCAAAATCCGAGCTGGTTTGGGCTCAGCAGGAGTTTTTTCTCAGTCTGTGTGGGAGCATTCACATATTTTAGCTCTTACCTGCTGAACCATCAGAGCAACAGCAAATTCTTGGCCTGCAGTGTGTCCTTTGAAACCTCTGGATTTGTTAGCAGTGTGCCCAGTGAGTGTCCAACCCCTCAGGACTTCTCTGTCCCTGCAGAACTCTTTGAGTGGAAGACCAAGAACCCCCCCCAGGCACAGCACAGGGCTGAGGGTGGTGTGAGGCTGCCCAAAATTGCTTTCCCTGTCCTGTGCAGCTCCAGGGGACATCCAGAGAGGAGGAAAGAACAATGGAATCCAAGCTGATGGACAGCCTCCCGTGCAGTTTGGGAGTGAGTGCTCCAAGCCAGGGGTCCTGTGGTGTGCCAGGTCCAACACAGGTGGCTTTGTGCCCTGAGAACAGATGTGATAATGTGGAATTTTGTGGTGTGGGGGATTGCTGGTGGCTGCTGCTCTGGGGGGAAAAAATAGCCCTGATATGCCTTGGGAAAAGAAGNGCCTCCCGTGCAGTTTGGGAGTGAGTGCTCCAAGCCAGGGGTCCTGTGGTGTGCCAGGTCCAACACAGGTGGCTTTGTGCCCTGAGAACAGATGTGATAATGTGGAATTTTGTGGTGTGGGGGATTGCTGGTGGCTGCTGCTCTGGGGGGAAAAAAGAGCCCTGATATGCCATGGGAAAAGAAGCAGCCTGCAGGGAGTCTCTCTGACCACAGAGTTGTCTTTACCCCCACCCCCGAGTAGCTAATGAGGATATTTAGGATTGTCACGGCACCATAATCACTTCCAGTGGCTGTCAGGTCTGTTTAGTGCAGCCCTTTGTGCTGTGCTCTGCCTCCTGGCTCTTCCAGAAACATAAAGGCCTTTGTGGGCCTTGCTTTTCTCTGAGTGGTATGAAAAAAAAAAAAATAAAAATCATTTCCACCCCTTTCTGAGCAAGAGACTCTGGTCTGGGTTTCTGATTCTGGCTTGTCCTGGCATTGTAAGATCAGCAAAAGCAAAGCTCACCTGATGTTACAGCAGAAAAGCCTTTGCTGTACAAATGCTCCTGCCAGCAGGGAGAGATGGAAGCCAAATTGGCAAAGGGCATCACTTGGAAAAATTGGATTTGTGCTTTGGCTGTGCTGCACTTGCAGAAAATTCCCACCAAAACGCTGCTATTTTTGGAGGGGAAGCCTGGTCAGAGCTGTGCTGCTCACACTCACCAATGTTTGTTTCTCCTTGGTGTTGGAATAGTTTCCCTTTGCTCAGAAACATGTCACTGGGATTTCCACTGCGGGAAAAAGGGGGTGGAAATGGCTGGAAAATAAAGGCTGGGACAGCTGCAGGAGCCCTGTGCTTGGGGGAAGTTGTGTTTTTGGAGTGGGAATCGTGGTGCCTTTGCCCTCCAGCCTCCTGGAGCAGTCAGGAGCTGTTCAGTGAGCCCAGTGAGAGGGTGGGCAAGCTCTGCTTCTGAAAGAGGATTTCATTTGGGGTTAAGGAAGGCTCTTCTAATATTTGCTGGCTGTGCTGGAGGCTGATTCCTTTCTGGAGCAGTTCTTTGCCTTCCCAGTTTTGTTTAACAAGTTTTTGCCTAACAAGTTCTGTTTCAGCTGGACCCCAGCTTTGTCTGTCTGAGCCCAGGGGTGCCAGCCAGGTGAGCTCAGTGGAGCAGCCTGGGACTGGTTTTCTGCCAAAATGTGGTTCTGCTCCCCTGGACTTGCTGGGGGTTCTGCTTCTGGGAATACTGGAGCTTGTTCCCAATCCCATTCTGAGCAGCTGAATTTCATTACCAGGGGAGATTTGGCTGCAGTGGTTTCCTGCAAGTCCTCTGCTTTCTGGGAAGGCCCTTGCAGGGCAGCGTCAGGCGTGGTGGCCACTGCACTTCTCAAAAATGCCTCCTGCAACTCTGGCTTCCTTAGCAAAACCTGGAGCATTCCAAGCTTGGGGTCATCACCAGGACCTGAGGAGGTGCCCCTGGGTTTGTCTGTCAGGCTGATTTCCTGGAATGGGACAGAGTTCCAGGATTACCCCACATTGCAGCACCCAGCCCACAGGAACTCTGCTTGCTTTGTGTTGCCTCATTTTGTCAGTGCTGGCTTTGAGGATTTGACTTTTTATGGGAAATTTCTGGAGACTTTGCCCTCTTGAAGCAGCTCTTTGATGCTGTCAGAAGGGGCTTTTTTAAGTGCAAATCCACTCAGCTCTTGTGGAGTCACAGAGCTGGGTCCTCCCAAGCACAGCAGCTGCCCTTGAGCTTTGGGGCCAGGGTTTGTCCCTTTTTGGGCTGCTGGCACCACCTTCATCCCACAGCAGAGCCTGCTGGGGTTTGCATTTCCCTGCCAGCACTCCTGCTCTGTGCCTGGAAAGCTCTGCTGCCACGGAGGGGAATTTGAAGCCCTCTTTGAGCTCTCTGAGCTGGCCTTGAGCCCCTGGCAGAGCTTTTCGTGGTGCTGTGGCAGCACCCAGGCACCAGCTGTGCCCTGGCAGGGCTCTGGAGCAGCTGGAGAGGAGCAGAGCCCCGAGGGTGCCCAGCTGGAACCCCCACCCTGGGGTTCCACCAGCGTGGAGACCCCAGGAAAGAAAGAGCTGAGAAAACAAATGAGCTCAGCTGGGAGAGGAGGGCTGTGCCAGATCCTTCAGGAAACAGCTTTTATAAGGAACGTGGAGCCTTCCCAGCTCCGTGCAGCCCCAGTGGCCTGGAGCAGATCCCTGGCCAGTGTTCCTGCCTCGCTGGAAACGTGAGCCTCAGCAAGGAGGGGTTGCCTGAGGCTGAGCTCACTTTGGCTGTAAAATTGCTTTTTAGGAAGATTTAGCTGCGGACAGGAGTGGAGTCCCAAGAAGGGAGCAGGAGAAAGGGGGTTTTAAAAAGCAGAGTTAGGCCTTCTTTCTGCTGCCTTCCCAACCCACCAACCTGCTGGGTGTGGGCATCAGTGCCACCCACAAACTTTGGGGTTTTTCTCCCAGAACAACTGTGAGGGTGCTTTAGTTCCCCACAAAACCTCTGTGCAGGCAGTGGGGGAAAACTCATCCATTTTCCAGCTATGGTACCTGACTTTGCTCAGTCCTGTTGTATCTTCCTCTGAGCTGGAGATGGGGCAAGGCTCCTAATTGTTATTTTCTGCTCTCCCAAGATGGGATCTCTGCTGTAGCAGGTTGGGAGGGCAGTCTCAGGCCCTCCTGAACCCCTGCACTGAGCAGATGCTAAGTGTAGGACTCTTGGAAACACCATCTCCCATGCCTGATCCCCCATCCCAGGCTGCTCCAGGGGCTGGGATTAATTAGATGTACATTCAGGGCTGCCTTTTTTCTGCAGAGAGTTTGGAACCCGTGCCAGGGAAAATCTGGATGTGATTTGAAAGGTGCAGAGAAGTGAATTCTTTCCGAGGCTGTGGGCTGGGGGCAGAGTGGGGGGAGTCCTTCAGGGTAAAGCAGCAGGCACAGCTGCTTTTCCACTCCTGGAATACCTGGCTTGGTTCACAGCTGGGATGGCCAGGGGGATGTGTTTGGGGTTCTCAGCTTGCTGGAGATCCAGCCTTTGGCTCCACAATTTTTCTGCTTGAGGTCCCTCTCTGCCTTTTTCTATTTTCCAGCTCCTTGCTCCCAGTGTAACTCCAGCTCTGCCTGGAGGATTCCCTGAGGAGGGAACAATTTGCAGAGCCCTGATTCCCTGGTTTTGTTTGTTTGGAGAGATTAACCCTTCCTGTGGCCTGCCTGCTCTGTGTCACACTGCTGGAGACCCAAATTCCTTATCAGCCTTTTCCCCAAGATTTCCTGACACTTTTCAGTCCCAGTGAAGGCCTGAGGCAGCAAGGGCCAGGCTGCATTTTTTTTTCCAGCCCCTCCTTTGGGAGCTGCTCCATCAATTTTTGCTCTGGGTCAATCAGATCAAGCAAATCAGCCTTGATTACCCACAGAGGAGTTTGGTTCTTCCACTCCTGGGAGAACAGATCCTTTCTGGCACCACAGGGATTTTCATGGCTGGGCAGAATACCTTCAGCAGAGCCTCTCTTTTCCTTTGTAGGGATTAACAGGTTTTTAAAGTCCAGGAAAAGCAGGCAGCAAGTCCTGGATCGTGGGTGCTTGCACAGCCATTGTGTGTTATCCTTATCTCAGTCCTCTTTTTCCAAAATCAACTTGTTTGACACATTCCTGGGTGACAAATGTTCAGTCCTCTCTCAGCTCTGTTTGTTTGTGTAAAGGACAGTGGATTTTACCACATTTCCTGCTGGAGGGAATTCCTGGTGCCAGCAGGGATGGAGCCTCCCTGCTCCCATTGCTCATGCCTCACGTTATCTATGTAAATAAGAAAATCTAATTATTTCTGAGCCCTGGGATTGTGACAAGAGCTGGGCAAATGGAGCCTGCAGCAGCACTGACCTTGGCAGCTGGTGGAAAACCCCATTATCAGCAGAGCTGCCTCCCCTCACCTGCCTGGTCCTTGGTGTTCCTCCTCCTGAGGCAGGAGCGGTGCTGGGAGGGGAAAATGAGTTTGGAATCATGGAGCCATGGAATGGTTTGGGTTGGAAAGGACCTTAAAGGTCACCTCATCCCACTCCTGCCATGGGCAGGGCACCTTCCACTGTCCCAGGCTGCTCCAAACCCTGTCCAGCCTGGCTTTGGACACTTCCAGAACCTGGCTGAGGATCCTCACAAGTTCAGCCAAAAAAGCATCAGGGAGAGAGTGCTGGGGATGAGGTGGTGGGAACCATCCCCTGCAGCTGCAGGGTTATTCCTGTGCTCTCTGCACCCCTCAGTCTCCTGTGCTTCCCTTGTGTTTTGTTGTCTTTGGCCTTGGGAAAAGCCCCAGCTCTGCTATTCCCAGATTTAGGCCTGGGCCAAGGAAAACACGCCCAGGGAAAGGCTGCATCTCCCTGACCCTGCAAGCTGCCCACCTTTCCCTTCCAGGAGGGAAGTGGTTTCCTGCTCTCTCCTGCCTGGTATGGCAGGGGTTTCTATTGCTGGATTTGGCAGCACTGAAGGGGCTACAATTATGTTAATTAGGCATTTTGATTAAAGTCAGCTTTTTGTTAGAAAATAAACTTCCTTGTTGAAAAATACCAGATCTAGAGCAAATGGGGAGAGGAGCTGGATTTCCTGCTGGTTCATATGCTCCATGCCTGGGCTAATTTAAGATCACTTTGTGATGAATTTATTCCCCCAAACTGTATTCTTTTTATTATTACTCACTCACATATGTTTGTTAAACATTTCAATATTCCCACACCCAGAGCTTATTATTTCAGCCATTTATAACCTACCCACCCATCAGTGATTTGATTTTGGCAGACCCAGAACCAAAACAGCCATTCCTTACCACTGCCAACACAACTGGTGTGATCCATTCATCTTTTTAGCAATCATCATTCAAACAGAATCCTCGGCAGCAAACACACTGGGATTGCTGATGCAAAGGGAAAACTTGATCATTCTCTTGTCAGATGGAAAATCATTGCTCAGGGCAAGGAATGGAGCTCCAGCCTGGGTGCTGTTCCCAGTCTTTCCAGACAAATTCCTTGTTCCCAGGCTCTTCACCTTCAGAACAGAAAAAGGCTGAATAGAGGGGGATTTTGTTCTCACTCTGTCACAAAGGCTGCCAGATTTGGCTGTTCTTGGCATGCTTGGAGAAGGGCTGCACTGCAGAGCAGAGCATTTCCCACCATCAGAGTCCCTGCCCTGCTGCCAAGGGCCCAGAAATGAGGAGCAGTCCTGGGCTGAGCTGGCCTGACCCCATCCCTCCCACTGCAGGGCAGGCACGGGGCTGGCTCTGGGTGGATTCTCTGTTTCAAAGCATTAACAGAGCCTGGAGGGAGGTTTGGCTCCTCCAGAAGGTTCTTGCTCGTGCTCTTTGCAAGCTGAAGTTGGCTTGGCTTTAGTTCATCTCTGCTTCAAAAATGCATTGGCAGCTTGCAGGAGTCACCCGTGATCCAGCTCCTGGCCAAGTCAGGGAGAGGCACAGGGGGTGACCCTGCCCTGCATTTAAAATTGGGATAAATCATCCAGCCCTGCATTTAAAATTCTGATCAATGACTCAGCCCTGGATTTAAAATTGGGATAAATCACCCTGCCCTGCATTTAAAATTCTGATCAATGATTCAGCCCTGGATTTAAAATTGTCATAATCGTGTTACTGTTTTCCTGTGTCCTGTTCTTAGTAGCATCAGTAATTCCAGGGTTCCTGAGAAGACCCACAGCAGGGACAAAGCCATGCTATGACTCTCCAAGTGCTTTTTCTCTGCTCTCATGTGGTTTGCAAGGATGGAGTGAGGGAAATTTGGCTTTTGGGTTGCCCCATGGTGACCCTTTTGATAAATGAAGGGCTCGTTGCTCTCCTTGGGTTCAGGGATGGGATTGGAAACCCCAGCAGGCACAAAAAAAAGACTTTGCTGTGGTATTAGAGATGCCAGGAGGAACTTGAGGGAACTTCATTGCCATCCACCCGCCTAAACCACAATTTTCCAGGTGATTGTGTTGCAGAGCTGTGCCAGTTCCTGGAGCTTTGGGAAGTGGTCTGAAATCCTGGCACGTACCAGCCCTTTTGATCACGTATCTGTTTCACTGTCTGCTAATGGCTTTTGTCTCGTTAAACGCCAGAGGAGCTGCTCCCTGAGAGAGCAGCTTGAAGCATTTAGGACTCATTAGGCTTCAAAGGAAAGAGGCCTGTACCATAAGGCAGAGGGGAGGAAACGGAGTGGCAAGAGGATCCCATTAATGGAGAACAAAAATAAACCCCAGACAGGAAGGAAAATTCTATAGGTCTGACTCAGAGCTGCAGTCCCGACACTGTGGCTTCCAGGAGCTGCACAGGGAAGAACCCTCTGGCTTGGCTGCTGCCCACACTAGCCCTGGACACGCTGGACAATGGGACAAGATGTCCCTGCCAGCGTTTGCCAGGGTTTTGTCCACCCCAGACTTGCACAGCAGCACACAGAGAGGTGTCAGGCACATGCTTTGATGGGGGCTGCTCCTCATCATCACCACACTGGTGAGAGAGCAGGAGGATGCAGTTTGCTGGGAGCTGTTTCCTCTTCCCTCCCCTGGAATGTCCTTGCCATTTAACTGTGCCTGGTTCTGGGAGGTGTTTAATCACGTGAGGAAATGGGCTTTTTTTGGGGGTATGATGCCTTTGGGTGCTGGGAGAAGATCCTGCCAGAGGGATTGCAAAGAGTGCTGTGCTGACCTGCCCTTGTGTCCCCTCCTCTGTGTTTCAGGGAAGATCCTTTTCCGCCGGAGCCACATCCGCGACGTCGCGGTCAAGCGCCTGATCCCCATTGATGAGTACTGCAAGGTAAGGGGGGGCTCCTGCTGCTGCAGGGGCTCCCTGGGACAGAGGCTGGACAGAAAGGAAGTTTGGAATTAGAGAAATTCATTTTAAAGGAATACATCAAAGAAATGAAGTGGTATTTATTAAAAGGCCTTCACAGGATTCACCTTGGGCAGTGCAAGAGCCCGGCCAGGGCTGCACCCAAGGTGGATCCTGGTCAGGAGTTCTCCCCCTTTTCTAAGTTTTGCTCCATTCCCTGTTGGGTTCACTGTCCCATTGCAGCCCCAGGTGATGCAGTCCCACCCTCCCAGGCTGCTGCCCTCAATTCGCTGCTGTTTGCACTTTGGGGGCTGAGGCTGCAGCGTGTCCTTGGTTCTGGGGCTGCCAAAGGATTGTTGTGTGTGCCTGAGCTGGGCCAGAACTGGCTCCCACTTTGTGTGGGGTGCAGAGTCACCAATGCAGGCCAGAGTCTGGAAATAGAAAAGCTCCAACTGAAGGCATCACTTCTAACACTCTCCAAGGACAATCCCAGCCTGTCCAGCTCCATCCTGATGGACTGACAGCATCTCGTGGTGTGCCAGTGCTGAGAGCGTGGCCAGTGTGGGTTAGCCCCTACTATCAATCCCTTTTTTTCATGAAAACCCAGCTGTGGTTCAGCTTTTCTCTCCTCATGGTTCATGCTGGGGGCTTCAAGGCCTGGCCTTGCAGGGGCAGAAGTGCCCAGCCCCACTCCAGTTTGCACCCTGCTGCTGGGCTGTGCCTTCCTCCTGTCCTTTCACCAGCTGCAAAGCAGAACCAGCTCTGGAAGGGCTGGAAAGGACCTGGCTGGGTCCATCCTCACAGGTTTAGAGCTAAGTGGTCGAATGCAGGACTTGGTTTGAAGGACTCAGCTCCTCAGGACTCAGCTCCTCAAGGAGCCTTTCCTTTCCCATCTATTGGCAAATCCTGTTTTGTGTAGCAGACAGCTGCTGTAGGATGGTGGGGTGGCTCCCAACTGGGATGCAAACTCCAGTTACTGGTTATAAAAACAGGGATAAGATGACCTGTACCTCAGAAAATTATTGGAACAGAGAGAAGGCTGAGACAATTTGCTCCATAGTCTTGAAGGATATAAAACTGGGTGAAGTGTAAGGGAAATTATGATCTTAAGGCAGATATTTTTGGCAGGGGAAACAAAATACTCAAGTCCACGACAAATTATTTTCACACAAATCAAGTGTGTCATGTCTAGTCGTGTCAAAGACTAATACTTGCAGCAGCCATGGTAGGACTGGTACCTCCAAAATCCAGTCTGAATGTTGTTGGAAATGTATGCAAAGGCTGTAAAACCCACGGGAGGAGATGGAGAAATGGTAAAATATCCATCCCATCCCTTAGGTGGTGGGGGAGGCTGTGGGGTTTGGGCCTCAGCCAGGCAGGGATGCCGTGGCTGGAATAACAACTCCGGGGATGGAGATGAATTAGGAAATGCATCTTGACAGCTCTGCAGAGGGGCTGCAGATGAGAATCACTGCAGGCCAGGGCAGCAGAAGAGGGCAGAGTGATGGGGATGTGGTACAAGGTGTGCTCTGAGCCGGTGGCCCCTTGTCCCCAGAGCCACTGAGCTGTGTCAGCTACACAGACAGACGCGGCCGTAAATTCAATTTTGGGGAAGAAAACGTCCCTCAGTGATGAAATGCTGCAGCTGCCTCTTCCAGAGCTATGCCATTAGTGGCATAAAGTATAATGAACCCATTTGACTTAACAAGTGGAACGTAATGGCTGATGTTATATGACCCACTTAGGGAGCTGTGCTCTCCTCCTGCCCTTAATGCATCACCCAGGAATTCCCAGCTCTCCCTGCCTGGCCTTGAGCTGCTGCTGCTGCTTACCCGGAAAGCAGCTGAGCTCAGGTGGGTGTGGGACTGACCAGGGGCTGCAGAGATGTAAAATGAGCCAGGAATTAGCAGGAGAAAGCTGTGTAAGGAAGTTTCTGCTTTACTGCCACCTCCTCTGAGGGAAGCTGAGCGTCTTCGTTCTCTGGGAGAGCCCTGCAAAGAGGATGGGTGAGATTTGGGGTGGAAGCAGGGAAGAGGAGCAAGGGGGGAGCTGCTGCTTTCACAGGGCAGTGTTCCAGCTCCTGTTGTACTGAAAAATGTGGCAATTTAAGATGAACTGCAGGAAAAGCAGTGAAGGAATCAGAGCAACTGGTATGAGCAATGAGTTGCTAAATGAGACTTCAAACAGCCACAGGATTGGCAAAGAGAGGGGCAGAGGCCTGGAATGTCTTCCCATTTCTCCAGTTTGTTCTCTTTGTGTTCCACATCTGTTGGTCTTTGTCCTGGTGTGGGATCTGCCTTCCTCCTGTCTAGGGGATTTTGGGAAAGTGGTAGAGGAGTTTGATGAAGGAGTGGTGATGCTCTACTCCAAAGAGACTGCATGGCCTGCTGAAAATACTGCTGCTGAGAATAATCCTTTCTCACTGCCTGCAAAATGGATTTTAATCCAACCAGGATTCTCTGTCTTTGGTCATTTCTGACTGCCTGCAAAATGGATTTTAATCCAACCAGGATTCTCTGTCTTTGGTCCTTTCTGACTGCCTGCAAAATGGATTTTAATCCAACCAGGATTCTCTGTCTTTGGTCCTTTCTCCTCAGGCCTGCAGGCAGCAGGATGGGAAGGGTGACCTTGCTGTGGCTCCAACACCATGTGCCAAAGCTGAGTGCTGGTGGCCCTGCCCAGGTCACTGCTTTGGGTGGCAGGGCCAGAGGTGGGACAGACATCAATCAGGCTGTTTGTGCTGCTGGTTTTGATGTTTTTGATGTAGTGGCCAGCAGGACGGCAGGGTGGCCAGCTTGGCTCAGCAGAGTCAGCTCTAGGTGGGTTTCCTTCAAAACATCCTGGGAGATGAGCTCTGGGCCTTGTCTCTGCTCCTTCCAGAGCACTGGGTGCTCTCTGAGCTCATCCCCTGCTTTCAGAGGGCACAGAGCCTTGTCCAGACCACAAAATCCCAGGGATTTTGGCACGGGGGAAATCACTTAGATCATGGGATGCTGGAGCTGGGGAGTGGTACCACATGGGAATGGCATCAGTGCAAAACCTGATATTTGAATAGCCCTTCAAAGGGCCCAAAAGCCATGGAGGCAGTGGTTTTCTCTCTGCTGTGTCTCACATGACCCTGTTCACGTCTGGCCCGTGATTAGTGGTCTGACAGTCTGCTGTGCTGGCTGAGGGACTGGCTGCTCAGTGGCTGGAAGGGTTTTGGGGGCCAGCACTTGGGGCAAGAAGGAGCCACATCTGATCTCTGTGGTCACCCTGAGGCTCTGCAGCTGTGGCTTTGTCTCCAGGAGAGAAATGGGGGCAGGTTTGCTTTGCCCACGCTGCTGTCACGAGACTGCTGGGATAGCAAAGACAGGGAGGGGGAATTATACAGAAAAGTGGTTAAAAATCTGCTCCAGGTCAGGCTGCAGCTCTGCTCCCTGATTTTAAATGCTCCCTTTCTCCATTGTCCCCCCAGGCAGGCACTGGCACCCTGCAGGTCCTACTGCTGAAGGGTTTTTACAGCAGATTCCTTGAAGGGAAAGAAGCAGAGGGAATTTTACATCTCCTGCCATTCCACAGCAGCCTCCCAGCCCTGCTGTCTGTGCTCTTGCCTCCCTTGCTTCTCTCCCTGCCCCTTCCCAAGCTGCCATTGCCCAGGGGAGCATTTTTTGGATGTGCTGGGATGGCACTGAGAGTGTGCCACGTGTAAACTGCCCAGCCTGTCCCAAGGATGGCTGCTCCACGCTGGGACACTGGGCTGGGAGGCTGGAGGGACACTCCTGGACATCCAGAGACTCTCCCCTCTGACCCAACATCTGCCCAAAAGGCTGAAACTGGCTGAGCAGGGCCTGGGCAGGCTCTGCTTATTCTCCTTTAGTCTTCATTGCAGCAGGGTGGGGTGGGGATGGAAGTGGGGCTCTCTGGGTGTGCTGGGTCCTCTGCCACTCATGTCCCAGGTCCCTGCACTGCCAGGAATCCTCCCTGGGCTTTGTTTTGATGTTTCCCATCACCAGTGTGTGTGTTTGCTCCTCAGGCTCTGATCCAGCTGCCTCCCTACATCTCCCAGTGCGAGGAGGTGCTGCAGTTCTTCGAGACACGACCTGATGACCTGGCCCCCCCCAAAGAGTGAGTTGGGTGGGTGGCTGCCACTGCTGGGGTGGGACACAGGCTGGGATGGTGGTGGGAGGTGAACTGGGATGGTGGTGGGAGATAAACTGGGATGGTGGTGGGAGGTGAACTGGGATGGTGGTGAGAGCTGAACTGGGATGGTGGTGAGACATGAACTGGGATGGTGGTGAGACATGAACTGGGATGGTGGTGAGAGATAAACTGGGAGAGTCGTGAGAGATAAACTGGGATGGTGGTGGGACATGAACTGGGATGCTGGTGAGACACAAACTGCCTTGGACTTGCTGGTATCCACGGCTCAGGTGTTCACCAGCAATTCCCCTGCAAGTCACAGATCTGGGATTTGGAGACTTTCCTGGAGAGGCTCTGCAGCTCAGTGTGGGCACCTCCTTCTCGAGTGGGGAAGTGCAAACACCTCTCAGGGACCCCATGAGGCTCTGGTCTCCTCCTGAGCCTCTGTCTACTTACAAACACCAGTCTCAGGAACACGACCAGCCTGAAAAACCTCCCTTCACACATTTGCAGCAGCTTCTGCCTCGTGTGAAAGGCACTTTCCCTCAGCCATCTCCACGAGCCCCATCCTTAACAACACTCCAGAGCCTCTCCATGCAAACCCAGCAAGGTTTGCAGGGACTCTCGCGTGCCTTACGCAACTCGGAGTGGTTCTGAGTCTTGTGACTATGAGCTGCTCTGGCCAGGAGCCACCCATCTCCTACTGATCACGAGCAGCATAAATCTGAGCAGCCGCCTCTGTGCTGCCCTGCTGCTCTCCCTCTCCCTGCTGCATGTGACACGGCTCCAGCAGAGCCTGAGCCGTGGAGGAGGCCTGATTGATTGGGAGGGGAAAGGCAATAAATTGATTTGACACCATTCTCTATTGGGAGGGTGTGGAGGTAGATAAAGGGATTTTGTTTTCCTCCCCTGAGCAGCAGCTGAGTGTCAGGTGTCCAGCTCAGTATCGTGCTTGGATGGACTACATCTTCTCCCTGGGTTTTTGATTATTTTCATTCCCTCTCTTCATTCACCCCTCCCCCATCCCTCCTTTCCTCCTTTAGCTCCTGTTTCTGTTGGCTTGGCCTGTCATCATTTCTCCTGCTGCTCATGGTCACTGATGAGATTGGTCTGAGAGCCCCAGAGCCCATTAACTAATTGCTTGCTGTCATCTGTGCTGCCCAGCTATTGCTCACCACTTAACCTGCTGCCCCGTGGGTCACCCCTCAGGGAAGGTCATTCCTCAGGGAAGTCATCCTTAAAGGAAGGTCATTCCTCAGGGAAGGTCGCCCCTCAGGGAAGGCTCAGCTCAGGGGCAAGCGAGGGACACCAGGACAAGATGATCTTGCAGGGACATCAGAGGGGGTGTCACAGGGTGTTTGGGGATGTGGGGAACTGCCTGTGCACGGATCTTTGGGCCCTGCATGAGGGTGAGGAGCTGCTCTGCAGTAGGAGTCAGGTCTCGGACCCTCCTGCAGCTGAGGGACCTTCAGCCATGGGGGATGGAAGGGCAGCTTCAGTCTCACACCCGCTCTCCTCACATTTAATTTGGGCTTTTAGGCTGAGCCAGAAACAAGGCAGGGTGGCCAGACCTTCAGATGTGGGGGAGACCTTTGGGTGCTGAGCAGGGCAGCCCTGTCAGCTGCTGTGCTTGCAGCTGCAGCTCCCAGCCCTCTGTCCTTGCTGCCATCAGTGCCAGTCCCCTGTCACCTCCCTGCTGAGGGTCTGAGAGACCAGGGACTGGCTGGAGCCCAATCCCAAACATGATTTTGTGGTGGGACAACCCACAGGGTCCTGGGTGCAAAGTTCTGTGTGTTTGGGACTTTTGGCCATTGCAGGGCTGGGTGGGCGAGCGGGTGATGCTGAATCCAGTGGGGGCTGTGCTGCCTCTCCTGCCTGCCCCTCTCCAGGGGGAGGGAATGTGCTGCTTCCCTTTCTTCTCTGCATGGGCAATGTCCTGCTTCCCTTTCTCCTCTCCATGGAGACTCTGCTGCTTCTCTTTCTCCTCTCTATGGACAATGTGCTGCCTCTCCTGCCTGCTTTTCTCCATGGACAATGTCCTGCTTCCCCTTCTCCTCTCTATGGACAATGTGCTGCTTCCCTTTCTCCTCTCCATGGACAATGTCCTGCTTCCCTTTCTCCTCTCTATGGACAATGTCCTGCTTCCCTTTCTCCTCTCCGTGGACAATGTGCTCCTTCCCTTTCTCCTCTCCATGGGGAATGTGCTGCCTCTCTTTTCTCCTCCTCTCCATGGACAATGTGCTGCTTGCCCTTCTCCTTTCCATGGATAATGTGCTGCCTCTCCTGCCTGCTCCTCTCAGGGAGACTGTGCTGCTTCCCTTTCTGCTCCTCTCCATGGACAATGTGCTGCTTCCCTTCCTTCTCTCCATGGACAATGTCCTGCTTCCCTTTCTCCTCTCCATGGGGAATGTGCTGCCTCTCTTTTCTCCTCCTCTCCATGGACAATGTGCTGCTTGCCCTTCTCCTTTCCATGGATAATGTGCTGCCTCTCCTGCCTGCTCCTCTCAGGGAGACTGTGCTGCTTCCCTTTCTGCTCCTCTCCATGGACAATGTGCTGCTTCCCTTCCTTCTCTCCATGGACAATGTCCTGCTTCCCTTTCTCCTCTCCATGGGGAATGTGCTGCCTCTCTTTTCTCCTCCTCTCCATGGACAATGTGCTGCTTGCCCTTCTCCTTTCCATGGATAATTGCTTGCTGCTTCTTGCAGGGACATCAGAGGAGAATGTGCTGCTTCCCTTTCTGCTCCCCTCCATGGACAATGTGCTGCTTCCCTTCCTTCTCTCCATGGACAATGTCCTGCTTCCCTTTCTCCTCTCCGTGGACAATGTGCTCCTTCCCTTTCTCCTCTCCATGGGGAATGTGCTGCCTGTCGTGCCTGCCCCTCTCCAGGGAGGAGATTCAAGCCTGCAGCTCACAGAGGAGCTCAGTGGATGCCCCTTTGCCCCTTTGCCTCCAGCAGCCAAACCCGACAGCATCTCAAGGACATCCCCACTGTGTCCCCCATCCCATTCCGAATGCCAGAGGGGGATTTATTAGCTACAATTCAAACTGCTAATTAATAAAAGTCCTTGACTCTCTCCTCTGGAGAGATTGGGAGCCCATTCCCAAGGCCTGGAATGCTGCCAGCTCAGCAATAACGAGATGGGAGCCGTGATAGACGGCTGGGCTGGATCAGACGTGGTGGCGTGTCTGGGCTTTGGCCGGATGTCATCCTTCATCCAGCAGATAAATACTTTGCTCTGGGAATTTGAAAGGGAGCCAGGCCATGAATGGAGTGAGGAAAAGCGGAAAAAAAAAAAAGGAAAAAAAGGAAAAGACAGATTTTTTATGCTGGGTGGCTGAAAGGTGGGAATGAGGGAGAGGAAAAAGGATTCACGGAGCCTTCCCTGTCCCTTCCCTTGGCTTCCCTGGCTGACTCCTCTGGTCACCCCCGTGTCCACGAGGGTGGCAGCTGGTGGCAGTGAAGGGGACGTGCCTGTGAGTGCTGTTGGGTCCACCCTGTGCTTGTTCTGGGGTGCAGGTGAGGCTCCACCCAAGGATGTCACCCCAGGATGTCAAACCCTGCCAGGGGCCACAGCTGGCTGCAGTGCTTGGAGCTCTGCTTTAACTGCAGTCCTTGGAATTCTGGTTTAACTGTAGTTCATGGAATTCTGGTTTAACTGCAGTTTGTGGAGCTCTGGTTCAAGTGCAGTTAAATTCTGGTTTAACTGAATTCTGGTTTAACTGCAGTTCATGGAATTCTGGTTTAACTGCAGTTTGTGGAATTCAGTCCTTGGTTCTGGCACTGTTTGGGAATGGAAAGAGGAGGTTGGACAGCCCAAGTATTTCTCCCCAGGCCCCTGTGGTGTTGTTTTCCCCAGAGCTGGAGCTCTCCCTGGGCTGAGCCAGGGCTCTCCTGCTTTTCCTGCACTGCAGCTCCCTTCAGCAGCCCCGTGCTGAGCAGCACCACTGGTCACTGCTGGCTCCCAGCTGAGCTCCTCAGCCCTGCCCAAGCTCCCACCTTCTCTCCAAGCCCCAGCCCATCCCCAGGAGAGGAGAAGGCTCAAATTCTGACTTTATTCCTCCTCCTTCCACCATTGCTCCCAGCTGGGCAGGATGCCACAGCCAGGAGTGGAGTTGACACAGGAGTCTCCAGTATTTGGTGGGGAAGAGGGAGGTGAAGCCCTTCATCCATCCCCTCTCCTCATCCCCAACATTCCTGCTGCCTGGAGAGGCCACATCCAACAGGGCAGCAGAGTGGGGTGGCAGGGTGTGTGCTGGCACTGACTCCTGGTGCCCTTTGTGATGTGGATCCCTGTCCAGCAAGCTCTGGGCTGGAATTGCTCCACTGCTTCCAGCTCACAGGGCTGCCCAGTGTGGGGCAGAACGAGGCCGGATCCAGAGGAATTCCTGAGGAGCAGCGAGGGAAGAAGGAGAAATGGTTATGGAGAAAGAAATCTCTGGAAAGTTAGTCTGGGAGATGTGGGCTTTTTCTCCTCAGGAGCAAGGCCCTAGGAGCTGGTGATAAGTCATTGCTGTTAATTGTTACATGTAGGTAAAATGGTTTTTATATATATATATATTTTATATATTTTTAATTTATATATGTATATATTTATATATTTTTAATATATTTTTAAAATTTATATATATATATAAA
>VYXF01005281.1:92559-115341 GCA_013397295.1 Polioptila caerulea | reverse complement strand
ATACAAATTATATAGAATATTAAGTATATAGTATTATATAATATATCATTGACAATATACAATATATCATAGTGTATATATTGTATATTATATATTATAAATAATATGTCTATTTTTACCTGATTAAAGAAAGGCCTTGTAAAATCAAGCCTTATTACTTCAGCTAAGCTAATGGCTAGCCTGATAAGTACCTGTGAGAAGCCTACCAACTTTTTCTGATAATAGAATCATGTAAAAATAGAAAACAGGATGGTTTTTTCTATTTTTATGTCGTTTCTTGTTCTCATAAGAAAGGATCCTAAGACTGTAGGAGTTACTCACACCTGTGAAAATTATCCTGAATTATTAAAGGAAAATATACAAATATCTGAAAAGAGACATTTGCCAACACATAGGCTCCTCTATCTGGCCAATCAAACAGGATAACAACTCGTTATCTATCTCGTTATTACTAACCAATTAAAGACAGACACAATATTTTTGTAAAAACCTTGAAAATCAGGATGTGAAAATACCCCAAAACCTTCCACTACACGAACAAGAGTGAATCTCATTTCTATCTCTAACATGAAGTCTACAGCAACAATTAATGACTGACAAGTTATTAATATCCCCAAGTATTTATTCATTAATAGCCCCAAGTATTTATTCATTAATATCCCCAAGTATTTATTCATTAATAGCCCAAGTATTTATTCATTAATATCCCCAAGTTATTTATGCATTGCCCACAGTTCCAGGTGGGCTGTGGTGGGGCAGGGGCTGTCGGGCTGCAGTTCCCAGAGGCTGGGCATGGGATGTAGCCCTGGCCATGAGAAATCTCTTCAAGTCAGAGCATCTCTCACTTTTTTTTGGGTTTTTTTGGGGAGCTGAGCAGCCCATCGTGTGCAAGACACAAAAGTGGTTGCTTTGGATTGGACTTCGTCCCTGCTCCAGGATGGAGGGGCTGCAGGGAGCCACCCCAGGAGCTTTTGCTGGTGGATCAGAGACCCAGGAGTTGAGGGATGTTGGTTTGGATAAGGATTCCTGCTGGCTTTTAGCTTTGGGGTCGTGTCCTGCTCTCCAGACAGATCACAGCTTGCACTCAACATTGTTTGTTTTGCATTTCTCATGCCCACGTTCACCAGGAGCTCCGGCTGGATCCCAGCTCCCAAACAGCCTCCTCCTTCCCTTTCTGCTGAGAACTGGCTTTCCTGGATGACAGCGGACAGAAATCCCAAATTTCTGCAGAACCTGCTTTGTGCCAGGTCCCCAGGGGCTTTTCTGAGCTCCCAGGGCAGATTCTGAGCCTGAAGGCTCAGCTTGGCCAGCTCTGCAGTGGCCCTGGAGTGTGGGGACAGGGGCTCCTTTCAGTGCTGCTGGAGCATTTGCTAAACATCCCTTCTCCCAAACAAGGGCTCTCTTGTACCCCATTCCTCGCCTCCATAAATTTTGCAGACATCTCCAAGCTTGCTGAATGCTGGGGAGATGAAGCCCCTCCTGGCAGCTGTTTTGGTGGCATTACTGTATTACAGCAGGATTTTTTTTTTTACAAGACAGGGTTTTTTTTTCTAGGAGGGAGATGTTTTGTTGGAATGCTGACCTCAGATCCATCCTGTTTGATGTGGCTCCTGTGTGGGTTTGCAGCAGCTGGAGTTGTTTTCCTTGTGTTGGTGCTCCAGTCCTTCACCTATTCCACGAGCTGGCTGTGGCAGCAGGGCCAGTGCTGAGGTCCCCAAAGCCACATTTGGGGGCACTTTTCTCCTGTGAGTCCCACTGCAAGGTGGGGTTTTCTGTATGACAACCTCAGGGTCACCTCCCTGCAGCTCTGGGACCTCTCTGGCCCAGCAGCCACCAACTGTGCCTTAGGAAAGAGTTTATAAACTCAAGCCAGCTTGTAACAACTCTTCTTTAGACCTGGCTTTACAATTAAGGACTTTTAATCCACATTTCTTGCCTGAATTATGACCCTGTAAGTCCATGAAGAATTTTCAGCATCCCCAGAATCCTGCAGTGAGTAGTTTAACAGGTCTTGTCTTACAGGTTGCTGAAAAGCAGCCTCTTTATATTCGTTTTTAATTTACCTCCCAGTCTGCTCACTTTGGTGAACCCCTGTGCTCCCCATCTCCCTCCTTCCCACCCCTGGATCCACAGGGATGCTGCCTGGAGAAGATTTTTGAGAAACCTGACTCTCTTTTCCTAAAAAAGCCATGGCCTGGGGATTATTGACTATGTTAAGAGTTCTCCATGTGTTAAAATTTCCTTTAAGGAGATTGTGAGGTTCTTGAAGGATGCTGAGCTGAGCCCACTGAGGCTGTGCTGTTGGCTCAGAGCTTTAAGTGAGGCTCCAGTCACACAGCAGCCCTTGCCTCCAGAGTTTTGGGAAGCATTCCTGGGTTTTGCCACCTCTGTGGGGCTGGTTGGTGTCCCCCTGTCACAGCTGTGCCTTTTAACCCTGCCTGCTGGAGCTAAATGAGGTTTACAGTGGAAGGCAGAGTGGTTTTTCCTTCCCTTCTGCTGGAGCCATGAGTTTCCAGGGAGCTCTGCTGCTGCTCTCTGCTCCTCAGGGATCCCAGGAGGAGGAGGAGGAGGAGATGCTGCCAGGAGTTTGTTGCTGTTTCCTGTCTGGTCTGAGCTCCTGGCCCCTCTGAGGTGCTTGGGCTCTTCAGACCCGCAGCTCTTTGTGTCCCTGCCAGGAACATCCCAGCAGCAAAGTGGAATTGCAGCTCCTTCCTTGCCCCCTCACTCAGCCGGAGAAAGGAAGCAGAGGGATGAGTTACAGTGATGGGTTTAGCAGGAGGCAGGGGAAAAGCAGCAGTTTTTCCCCTCAGCACGAGGGTGCCATTCCCACCTGCTGGTCTCCAGCCTGCTCATCTGGCCTGGCTTTGCCTCCCCTCCTTGTCATACCTCTGAGCTGGGGCAATTGTAATGGGAATTATTAATTAACCCTAATTTAGCTCTGCAGCGCTGCCTCTGTTGAGAAATCCTTGGGATGCTCTGTCCCATAGAATCCGCTGTTGATCTCTGCACCTGGATGTGGTGTCTTTGCACAGTCTGTGGTCTCTGAACTCAACAGGCTCCAGTTTCTGTAACAATGTCCTGTTTGTTTCCACTATATCTTGGCTGCATTTTATTTCATTTTACTGATACTTCCATGGCTGAGTGCCTGAGGTGGTATCATGTGGCTGGTGGGAGTTGTAAGGCCAGGCCAGCACCCAAGCCCACCGAGGGAAGGACAAAACATTAAATTTCTAAATAAAAAGAGGTGGGAAGGGGCTGTTTGCAGTGTGGGTGATGCCCATGGAGACAGGAGCTGCTTGAGGGAGCTCAGTGGCCCCACCAGAGCCAGCACTTGCTCTCCTGGGTGGGTTTGTCACACCCCAACTGTCCCCTCGCCCTGCTAACACTCTTCCTTCTCTTTTTCAGGGAGCCCATTGGAAAGAAGAGGTCTGGTAAGGATTCCTTTCCTCTCTGCTCTCACACCAACTCCTCCCACCCACAGCTCAGGTCCCAGCCCCAGGGCACCCCTGCCCTGCTCCCCCGTGGGGCTCCCCAGCACAGGGACCCCTTCCACCCACTGGGATTTCACTGCAGCCTCCAGACCCCCATCCCATATCCCCTGAGCCTCTGTGGGGCTCCCCAAGGTGGGTCAGATGCCCACAGCTCTCAGCACTGCCCTGCCCTCCCTCTCCACTCCTGGAGGTGTTGTAACCACTGCTGGACCCCCCCATCCACCCCCTCCCTGCCTCATGCCTTGTCTCCCATCCTTTTGTTCCTCATCAGGGATTATCCAGAGAACAGCCTCTGTCCTGCAGAGAGGTACTAACAGCTCTGCCCTCGCTCTGCTCTGCTCTCCCCTCTCTCTGGGGGCTCACCTGCTCACCTGGGGATGCAGGAAGCTTGTCACCCTTGCCAGCAGCTGTCACATCCCCTGTGGCTTTCTGTGGTGGCTGCTGGACACCGGGGCTGGGGCTTGGCTCTTGGTGCAGCTCCACATGCAGGGGACGTGCCCCGGGTCCTGCTGAAGGTCTGCAAAATTTCAGGGGTGCAGAGGAATGTCTGGGCTGGGCATGGTGGGGCTGGAGGTCCCCCAGTGCAGCAGGACATTGTCCTTCCCCATGGCATCAGCTGGGAGCCTTGGGGGTGTGCTTGGGTCTGGGGTGCTCTAGCCTTGCTCCTCAAGAGAGGGGGGCATCTCTGAAAGAATTGAAACCCTTGTTGGAGTGGTTTGGGGTTATTTTGGGGAGTGAAGAGCCTTTGATCCAGGGGTTAGGGAGGCATCTTTCAGCTACTGGAGCTGCAGGAGGTACAAAAACAGTGTGAGGCTCTTTGGGAAGGAAGGTCTGAGCTTTGGCTGCCTGGGGATTGTGTTGAAATCAGTGGTGGGAAGGATTTTGGCCAGAGACCTGGCACTGCCATCACCTGTGTGGGCAAACTCAGGTGTAGGTGAGTGGGTTCCTCCTGCAGGAGAGAGGAGAGGCACAGGAGGGGCTCAAAGACCTGATCCCACTGCCTTTCCCAGTGGAGCTGCAGCTCCTGCAGGAGCTGAGGGTGTCCCAGTGTCTCCACTGAGGCTGGTGGTGAGATCCACATGGGATGCTCTGATGGTGGTGGTGGCTCCTGATTTTGATCTCATGGGCTGAGTGCTCTCCTGTGGGACTCACAGCATTTTCCCAGGATGGTTAAAAGCTTTGGACAGCATTTTCTGCTCAGTCTGACTGCTCTCTGTCCGAGCAGGACATTGGGATGGTCACTTTAAAGCTCTCATGCCCTTTGCAAGCACAGCCTGCCTCTGTTCTGGAGGGCTGGGGACAAGAGAAGGGAAGGCCTCTCTAGGCCTGAGAAGAAGAGGAAGAAAATTTCTGCTGCATAACTCAGTTCAATGAGGTCAAAATTCAATTTAAGGACGCTGCCTGTTAGAGGAGCAGGGAGTGTTTGGATAACACCCAAGGCAGGGCCTGCTCTGGCAGGGCAGGATGTGCAGAGCCCACGCCTCAGGCTCAGGCAGGTGGGATTACAAATGCTGGGGAAAAAAAGCTGAGCAAAGAAAGGTTTTATTTCCGGTACAAATTTTATTTCCACCAGGCAAAGGTGTTTGCTCTCAGTAACAGGGTTGATGCCTCATGCCAGACAGAGATTCATTTCACTGTCTTGCATTTCCTGGCATCAGAAACAGAATTTGGTTCAGCTGCTGCCACCCCAACTCCTTCTCTACCTTGAGGAAATCCCTGATGGTTCCTTGGGTCCTCAAGCCAGGCCTGCTTTGAGGCAGCAAGGCACAGAAAACACCCCTTCAATCCAAGATGTCCCTGAGGAGGGGTCATCCAACAGCTGCTAACAAACAAAAATCACGAGGATTTTCCAAAAAGCAATTTCCCAGTTGCCAGAGAGGGGGTGAACTGCTCTTGAGCAGCGTTGGAAAGAGCTCTGAGGTCCTGGCAGCAGCAAGCTGGGTTTGGAAATGGGATTTGAGCAAACACTGGGATGCAGAGTGGGTTAAAGTGCTGCTCCTGTGGTGACCACGAGACTCAGCTGACATTTGGAGTTTCGAGGAGGGCCCGGTGTGTGTGAGCACTGGAAATAAAATCTTTCTTTGCTCAGCTTTTTTTTCCCCAGCATTTGTAATCCCACCTGCCTGAGCCTGAGGCGTGGGCTGTGCCCAGCCTGCAGCTTGCAGGGGGTGGATTATTCCCCAGACTTTGGGGCTCTGCCTTGGCCACTGATTCAGGTCTGTCTAAAAGTAGTCATCCCATCAGTCCCCGAGACTGTTCCGAGCCTTTCTGTTCTCTCTGCCTCTCACATTCCACAGAAAGCACAGATGGAGAGCCACGGGTTCGTGCAAGCGAACTTGAAACTGCCTCCAGAGTTTATATTTGGGTGGAGCTGCCCAAGGAGGCTGGCAGAGACCTCAAATGCCCCCTCTGCCAGTTTGGTTTTAGCTGCTTTCTTGTGCGCCCACGTCCCTTTTTGCTGTGCCGTGGCAGGGACACCCCAAACCCCAGTGTTTGGTCTGTGAAAACACAGCAGCCATAGAGGAGCTTTCTGAAGCTCCACTGGTGGATGGTATTTCCATGTGATTGTTTTCCAAATTCTGCAAGAATCCCTGGAGAGATGAGAGGGTTTGCAAAGAATTCAGCCCAGCGTTCAGTGCCCATTTCACTGGGAAATGAGAGCAGGGGGAAGGTCCCCCCTGGCAGTACTGATCACCCCAAACTGCTCAGGTCTGGAAGAAGAGGGAGAGCTCTGAGAGCTCTGGATCTGATCCACACAGGCAGAGGAGGAAGGGACTTTATCCAAAGAATGACATTTTTGGGAGATGTATTAGGCAAAGGCTGGAGTGTACAACAGGCTTGAAACCCAAATACCTGTGCCTCCATTTCAGTGCTGAGCTTTGTTGTTTCCCTCTGGGAGCACCGATGTCCAAGCTGGGACAGAAGTTCCTCACTTCTGGCACTTGCAAAGCCAGAAGTTGGAAAGGCTGGAAACACCACAAGCAACCCCATACTTGTGAGATTTCCTGCTGGGTTTGTACATCTCAACCCTTGGGTGAAAGGCCAAGATTCTGGCCAAACAAAACGTGCCAGGATTTTTGGGCTGGCTGAGAGCGAGGTCACTACTCTGGGATGTGCTGAGTGTCTCATCCAGGGTGAGCATCACTTCTGCAAGTCCAGCCCAAGGGCCTCAGGGGTCCCTTGACTTGATGGATTCCCCTTTTCTCGGCCACATTTGTGTCATTGTCACAGCTGAGGGTGCACAGTCTGTGCTCCTGCCTGAGCTGTCTGCAAACCCCCTCTGCTGTGGGACAAATTCCTCCTCCCCTCCCCAGCTGCAGAGTCTTGGTGCTGGCTCAGGAATGGTGTGGCCAGCAAGGACAGGGAGGTCACTCCTCCCCTGTACCGGGCACTGCTGGGGTCACTCCTCGAGGGCTGTGTCCAGTTCTGGCCCCTCAGTTTGGGATGGACACGGAGGGGCTGGAGAGGGGCTGGAACACAAACCCTGCGAGGAGCCCGGAGGGAGCTGGGGGTGCTCAGCCTGGAGCAAAGGAGACTCAGGGCTGAGCCCAGCGCTCTCTGCAGCCCCCAAAGGTGCCTGTGCTCAGGGGCTGGGCTCTGTCCAGGCAGCTCTGACACAACCAGAGGGCACAGGCTCCAGGGAAAATGAGGCTGGATATCAGGGAGAAGTTTTTCCCAGAAAGAGGGAGAAAGTGCTGGAATGCTCTGCCCGGGGAGGTGCTGGAGTCACCATCCCTGGCTGTGTTCAAAACCAGCCTGGATGTGGCACTGGGTGCCAGGCTCTGGGTGGGGTCTTGGGGCTGGGTTGGACTCGATGGGCTTGGAGGTCTCTTCCAGCCTGGTCATTCTGGGAATTCTGTGATTTTATGATTCCGTGATTCTGTCTCCCGTCTCCCTGGGAAGCCTCACACCGTTGCTATTTTGAGCAGCCCAAGGCTGGCTGTGCTCAGGATGCTGTTGCTCACTCCAGGGTGTGTTTTTGTGGTTGAGGATGATTAGGCCAGGTGGAGATGCTCCCGAAATTAACGCCTACCTCTTCCTCCGAGCTCACTTTACCCCTTCTCTTTCTGGTTTAATGGCTACATTGGAGGATCCAGAATTGGCTGCTGAAACTACAAATAGCCTCAGAGGCACGGCTGTAATTACAGGCAGGGAGGCAGAAAGGGGAGTACTTACCTCTTCCTACAGTTGTTATTCTTCTCTCGGGGCTGGGAAGATCCTCAGATCGCTTTAAACACAAACCTTTAATTGAGCTGCTAGAACAGATAGTGCCAGCATCCACCGTTCCCTTTGGGGGGCTATTTTTGACTCTGTCTGCTGCCCCACCTCTGGGTTTTGGGGTGGAGGAAGCTTTCATGGGCAGGAACAGATCCTCTGCACTTGGCCAGCTCACCTGGAGCTCTGCAGGGTGCTGTTTATAGCACATGGACACAATTTCCTTCCTTTTCCCTTAAATAACCCTGTCTGTTTAGGATACAGACGAGATGGGGTTAACTGATGTGGCAATTAAAGGATGATTTATTGTAAATCAGTCTCATGGAAGAGTGAGACCTTTAGGTTGTTACATTCAGTGCTATTACACCAGAAAACTGTGGTAATTCTAGTTACAATGTATTTTATAAATTTTTAATCTGATTAACTACTTCTATAAAGTTCTCTAGTGTCTTTACAAACTAATCATTAATTGTTTGCTAAGTTTTTACTGCAATACATCGCTTTTGTCTGCTCATATAATTTTATTATAACTTATTGCTCTACCTTTTAACAACTCTATCAACAGGCTCTATCACTAAACTTTAATATTTTCTAACATCTTGCTTAACATTTTTATTTGCTTTTATGAGGCATATTTCTACTTGCTTAAAACATATTTCTATATAAACTACAAATGCCAGTTTTACTGTTCTAAACTTCTGAGCCTTCAGCTCAGACATTGTGTCCATCTCTATCTCTGACCCCGAGTGCTCCAGGCCTTGGCAGCTCTCTGGGCCCTCATTTCCCACATCAGTCCTGCAGACTCGTGGGTCATTTAACTCTTCCTTGTGGTCCGGCATTCCCAGGAGGCAGCAGAACATCCTGGGAATCCTGAGGACCTGCTAGATCTTGTCCTTCAGGATGAGGATGGCACCTTAGGATTCCCATGCCCTCAAAGAGCTTCTCCCACAGCAAAGATGTGTTGGGAGGCTGAGACCTCTGCTCTGGCTCTGGGGAGCACCTGGTGCAGGTGGGTTTGCCATGGGAACTCCTTCCTGACAGGAGTCTGGATTTCTTTGCTGCATTTCACCCAATTGTCACCGAATTCTCTGGAATTCCACACCCCTTGGAGACTGGGAGGGGGTTGTCCCGTATTTCCGCTGTGCCTGGCCCAGATGTGATTTCTGCCCTGCCAAAATTTGAGGCTCAGAGTAAAGCACAGGTCCTAGAAATTCAATTAAACCCCGGCAAATCAGTTTTGTGATTCTTTTGTATCACTCGTGCTGCAGTAATGAGCACTCTCCTATTTCCAAAGCACTTTTTAGGAATTAATTAAACCTGACCACACCAGGGAGACTGAAATAAGGTAACAGGGTCTTCCTTGACAGGTTGGGAAGCTGCAAGGCAGAGTGTTGGGTTGGAGCTCAGGAAAACCCACAAATTCCAGAGGTTTATGTCCAAAAAGGAGACAGTGGAACTTTATTTGAGTAAAAAGAGAATCCACTGGGGCACGTGCCCGTGGGTTTTTCCCCTCTGGAGGTTTTTGAGGATGAAGCTTCCTTTTTAAACTCCACATGTCCAAACTCTTCCTTTCCCCGTTGCTGAGGTACCAGGAAGGAACTACTTTCCACTTAACCCCCTTGAACTCGACATTTTCCCCCAAAATTCAGCCTTGGGCAGCCCCTTGGCTCTCTCAGGAGCCAAACTCTCTGGGCTCTGCCACAAACCTGCTGCCCCAAGTCAGCAGAGACGTGAAACCCCATCCCAAAGACATTAACACCCATCCCTTCACCCACCGAATTGTTGGTGAAGACACCAGCACATCTTTGCTCTCAATTCCTCCTCCTTTCCTCCCAATCTGGCTTTATAAACCCTGCTTTTTAACAACCTGGAACAATTGAAACACCCCCTCCTGACTTTTCCACCTCTGACCGGATAAATAAAGAGAGTAAAGTAGACTGGCAAGTAAATACAGATAATAAAATAGACAATAGTTCATATTAGCCCTGTAATCTTTGTAGATGGTCCATGGCTACTGATAGCCGAGGTCTCCCATCCTTTTCTTCCAGCTGAGAAGTCCCAAATCTCTGGGGCACTAAAGATCAATTTAAAAGATTCCAATGACCTGAAGTAACCCCGGATCAATTAAAAAATACTCCAGTGACCTGAAGTAACCCCAAATGACCTCAAGTAACCCCAGTCGGGGCCTCAGATGACCTCGGGTAACCCCAAATGACCTCACAACCGCCTGCCCCACACCCGCCCTTGAGTCATTTTACCCCAAAGCTCCGAAGTTCAGCCTTGAGCAGCCCCTGGGCTGTGTCAGCAGCCAGGTCTGCCGGCGTCCCGGTGATCCCGCAATTGTCCCGATATCGTGATTATCCCGCAGTTCTCCCGGTGTCCCGATGATCCCGCAATTCTCCCGATACCGCGACTATTGCACAGTTCTCCCCATATCCCGGCTTATCCTGCAGTTCTCCCGGTGTCCCGGTNGTTATCCCGCAGTTGTCCCGGTGATCCCGCAGTTCTCCCGGTTATCCCGGTTATCCCGCAGTTCTCCCGGTTATCCCGGGTTATCCCGGCTTATCCCGCAGTGCCACCTGCCGCCGCTCCAGCTCCGTTCCCCGGCGATCCCGCAGCTCCCGGCTCTCCTCTTTCCGCCACAGGGACGCTTTGTTCCCGCTGGGTTCTGCCCCTCTGCTCCTCCTCGGGGTATTTTTCCCCCCCCTTTTCTGCCGGGAACCTGAGATGTGGAGCAGGAGGGGCCGGGCAGGGAACACAGGGGATGGGAGCAGAGGGGATGGGAGCACAGGGAATGGGAGCACAGGGGATGGGAGCAGAGGGGATGGGAGCACAGGGAATGGGAGCACAGGGGATGGGAGAACAGGGGATGGGAGCACAGGGGATGGGAGCACAGGGGATGGGAGCCCAGGGGATGGGAGCACAGGGGATGCTGCCCACTCCTACAAACACCTCCCACCGGGCTCTGGGGCTCTTCAGCCCACCAGAACCCGCTGCAGGCTCTGTGTTTTGGGGCAGCTGATGTGCACACGAGGGTTCCCAAAACCCCGGGCAGGTCCAGGCTGCTGGGAGCTCCTGTGCTGGTGGAGGTTGCTTGGATGGCTCTGGTGGGCAGCAGCAGAAGGTCTCACCTGGCTGTCCCTGTCTCACCTGGCTGTCCCTGTGTCACCTGGCTGTCCCCACCTCACCTGGCTGCTGGTTGGATGTCTCCCCCATCACTGTGCCCAAATCTCTGGCTCGCCCCTCTCCCGCTGGGGTCCCCGGGGTGTCCTGGTGGCGGTGGCCGTGCCCTGGGGACGGTGCTGACCTGGCACACGGGTCGGTTCTTGTCCCCCCCCGTGCAGGAGCTGACTGTGCCTCGGCCGAGCCCCTGGTGCTGGAGCAGTATGTCGTGGTGGCCGACTACCAGAAGCAGGAGAGCTCGGAGATCAGCCTGTGCGTGGGCCAGGTGGTGGATATCATTGAGAAGAACGAATCAGGTACAGGGAGCCGGGCTCGGAGCAGCAGTCCTGCCTTGGCAGCGTTTTCCTGAAGCCCCCAGGCATCCCACGGGTGTGGTGAGCTGAGGTGGGGTGTGGAGGAAGCAGCTTTGGGTTGGGAGTGTGGACCAGGCTCCAGGGCTCTCTCTAAGGGCTGATTTCCCCCTGTGCCGTCCACCTTCCGTCTGTTTTGTGCTTCTTCATGCTGGAAAACTTGGCTGATGTGTCCTGAGGACAAAAGCCAGCCCTGGGCTTGGCAGGCTGGTTTTAGTGACAGAGGACCCCTTCAAAGCCCCCTTGGTGCATTCCCAATTCTTGTGGACAGCAGCCGAGCTCTTCGCTTGCTTTAAAACTTAATCCTGCTCTTAACCTCTGCAAAGGGACTGAGCCACGTCGTGGACCCAGCTTGTGGAGAATTTATTCCCTGAAGCTTACAGAAGCTGCTTGTTGTGGAGGGAGTTAAACCAGAAAAACAGATTTTTAACATTCTGGAGAGCTGGTCCCCAGAGGATCAGTTGCACCAGCAGCTCTGTTTGAGAGCGAGAGAAATAAAAGCAACCCTGAAGCAAATGAAACGATTAGCACAGCCAGCTCAAAAGCTGGGGAAAATCATTTCTTTATCAAAGGTCAGCCCTGCTTTTCCCTCCCATGCAGGTCGCTGATTCCCTCCCTGACAATCCAGTTGTCTTTCTAAATGACTCTCTGGGGGGGTTCTGAGGTAATACCCAGTCTTTATTTTGCCCCCCTAAAGACACAAATTGTGCTTTTAATAATGAGCAGCAAGCGTTGGTTTTGATTTGACACACAGGGGGGGCCCAGAATTGCTCGTGGCCTCTCTGGAGCTGGCTGGGCTTCCACTGGGAGAGCTGATGTTTTCAATCCTGCATTTGCTCGGAGCTTTTCAGTTTTGCTGTTTCCACAAATGTAAAGAAGGCCAGCACAGCAGGGCTCAGTTATCGATTCACACACAGGGTATTCATCTCTGCTAATTAGCCCAGGCTTGCTGACCCACACTGAGGGAAAATGAACCATGAAGGGGCAGAAAAAAACGAAAGCAAAGGCAGTGGCTGGAGCCATTCAGCTCTCAGAGCCTCTCCTGGTTTTCCTGGGGAGGGAATTGTACTTTTAGTTGTCACTCAGCTGCAGTTCTGTGCTTGGCTCTGTTGCTTTGGGGTCATCCCAGCTTCCTGTGGAGATGCAAGGAAGGGGTCACAGCCCCCCAGGCACGAGGTTTGGAGGGAGGGAGGGAGTTTTTGGCTGGTGTGAGCCCTTGGCTGAGCCTCCTGCTGTTTTCTCCTCAGGCTGGTGGTTTGTGAGCACGTTGGAGGAGCAAGGCTGGGTGCCAGCGACCTGCCTGGAGGCACAGGATGGAGTCCAGGATGAGTTCTCAATGCAGCCTGATGAAGGTATGAAGCTGCTGGAGGCACTGCATCACCCTCCCAGAACGGGGCAGGGCACGAGCCTGGGGGAGGAAAAACCCAGGAGCAAAACCTGGGAAAAGGGACAGAACCCCAGGAATGGTCCTGCCTGCCCAGTGCTGCAGCAGGACTGGGGCAGCTGGATACTGCTGGTGTATCCACTGGCCTTTGTGCTCCTCCACCTCCAAGGAATGCTCACCCCAGTGCCTCCTTTCAGCCCAGGGAGCTGTTTTACCTGCCCTGGAGGAGGAGCAAAGCCCAGGTCCTTGGGCAGTGCATGTGACCTCAACACGTGCAGGACAAAGACCCCCCCAGTGTGGGACTAGCAAGGTTCCAGCGTGTCCTTGGAGCAAATCCCAAGTGGCCCTGTCTCACACATCCTTCCCAGTGCATCCCTGTGCCCAAAGCAGGGGCAGCTGGAGATGGGAGGGGGGCTCAGCCTGGGGAGGGCTGAGGTGAGCAGAGTCTCTGTGCCACTCTCTGTGTCAGCCCTGTCTCCTCCTGGACCTGAAGTGCCACCTCCTTACGTCCTCTCTTGTCCTTCTGCTGCTTCCCCACCACGCTGTTCCCAGTGCCATGGAGGTACTGGTCTCTGCCCAGGCACCTTGGCCGCCGCCGGACTCTTGGGGACTTGTACACCAGTGGATGGGGTCAAGGTGGACCACACAGAGACTTTCTTGGCTGCCCCTGTGTTGTGCTTGGAGCCTCGTGTGCATGTTGGTTTGCTGTGCATGTGTCTGCCCTCAGAGTGTGCCATCCCTGCCCCTCAGCTTTCCCTGAGGCCCCTCGTGTGTGCACACCCCTCTCCTCTCTCAGCTCTTCCTTCTCTTGTTTGGTTTTGGGCTCAGAAACTGCAGTTGCTGCTCTTCCCCAGCACACAGAATTCTTGTCACTGCTGCCTTGGCTCCTGGAGTGACTGTGAGCCCTGGGGTTGGTGCCTCAAGGTGGGCTCAGCAGGAGAAGGTCTGGCTGGATGTGACAGGACATTCTGTGCTTGGTCTCCTCTGCCTGAAGGGGGTGGGAAATCAGACCCTTCCAGAGCTGTGCCACTGCCAGACACAAATCCAGGACACCCACATGGTGGGGATGTGGGGGTGTCCAGAGGGGTGGGATTTGAGGCAGATTTTTCCCCAAATGGCCTTCACCCTGTTGTGGCACTGCTTAAGCACAGGCAGTTATTTCCCTGTGTTCCTTCCTGAGAGGAAGCTGGGGGAGAGGGGAGGATGGATGGATCCATTTGTCTGACATGTCTGCATGGCTTTTAGGATGTTTCTCCTTCCTCCTGAAGGGAACAACATCCACATCCCTGCTTAACATCCCTTGTTCTGGTGGACAGGACTGCAGGCTCTTCTCCAGGCTCCCCACATGGCTTTGACCAATGTCCTGGGGGTTAAATGGTGGAGTTCCTGCAGATCTGCTGCTCTGGAGCAGTTTGAGGGCACCTCTGTGTGCATGGGGCTGCCCCCTCATGCCTTTGGGATTTCTGTCCCCTTACAGAGGACAGTTCCTCTTTAAAGACTCTGAGAATGGAATTGGAACTGAAATGGATGCATGGAAGAGCTTCTGTGATGAGCTGGGGAGTCTTTAGTCCTAAGGGAGAGGAGAAACTGTTTTAGAGAACTTCTTGGGCCAGAGTAGCTCTTCAAAATTTACATTTCCAAATACATTTCACTGTCATTTGCCTTTGAATGGTCGTGTATTTGTGTGTTTGCACCTAAATTACAAGAATTATCATTTGTATAAAGCACTTCATAGCCATTTTTCAGCTGAGGCCAGGTTTCCATCAGACAGCTCTTCCCTGAAACTGCACTTTCTTTCCAACAGAGGAGAAGTACACAGTTATTTACCCCTACACTGCAAGAGACCAGGATGAAATGAATCTGGACAAAGGGGCTGTGGTGGTGGTGATCCAGAAGAACCTGGAGGGCTGGTGGAAAATCAGGTACTGTCCCTGGCACTTCAGCTGGGGCTGTGGGATGTCCAGCCCCAAGGCAAGTCTGTGAGCTGGGGAGGGCAGGGTACCAGAACTCATTTCTCTCTCTCCTGACAGATTTGCTGTTCAAGCACAGCTTTGGTTGAAAATCTCTGACATTTCCTGTGCTGGGAGCTGGCTGTGTCCTCCAGCAGTGCCAGGGTGTGAGAGCATTAGTGGGGTTCACATCCTGCTGTTGGGAAAACCCACGGATGTCCCAGGGCAGGCTGGATCCCCTGGCTCTGGCTGGAGGCTCCTGCAGGGAATGGCCAGGTCTGGGCCAGCTCTGCTGTGTGTAGGGTGTGCTGAGCCAAAGGCTCCAGCCCATCCCGAGCTGAGGGTTGTTTTCTGCTGGAAGCTCATTTTCTCTTCCCTGTGGTCGAGCAAATGGCTGGGCTTGCTCAGGGTGGGAGCACAGGATGCAATTTTCTTAACCTTCCACTGAACCTGTGCTCTTGGCAGCAGCAGGGCCCCACAAACACATCCAGTGACGTTTGAAGCAGAGGAGAGCTGCTGCAGGAGCTCAAAAGGCAATTACAAGCTCAGTAGTTGGTGCCATCTGAACGGGGTGGCTGCAGCCCAGCCAGCAGGGCAAGTCTCTGGCATGGCAGGGGCCCTGTGCTTGTGGTTTTTCAATCACGTCACGGGGCTGGTTCCTCTCCTAAAGAGGTTTAGAGCAGGGAAGGGATCCAGGCTGCCAGCAGGGAGGGGGCTTGTGCTCTCTCCAAAGACCAGGTACATCAATCCCAACAGCAGCCCTCTGGTTTTCCCCTCTGCTTTCCCTTCCAGAGCTCTTCATTCCTGAACTGGTGCCATTGCTGAGGTGAAAACTGGGCTCCACAGCATTGGCAGCCCTTGGCCCTGGCTGGGGCCAGCTGCTGTGGGAGCACTGGTCAGGAGGGAGCTCTCCATGGAGAGCCTGGCGAGCTCCTGTTGCCCAGAGCTGGCAGTGCCTCCAGCCAAGGTGTGTGCTGAGCTCTGGGCCCCCATCCCCAGCGTGCCCCTGGACTGTGTGCAGTGACACTGCTGTCCTTGCCCCCGCAGGTACCAGGGCCAGGAGGGCTGGGCCCCTGCCTCCTACCTCAGGAAGGGCAATGGAGATGTGTTCCCACCAAAGCTGGGCTCGGCTCCCTCGAGTGCCCTGGAGCTGGATGGCATCTCCCGGCAGCAGGGGCTGGCCAGCAGGGACAAGGAGGGGCTGGGGGGACAGAGGGACAGCAGGCTGGAGAGCCGGCCCCTGCCCAGCGCCGACATCCGACGCAGTAAGTGCTGGGCAGGACCAGGTGGGCTCCAAAAACAGCCTTGGGTGGGCTTCAAACAAACGCAGCCTGAGGCGGGTTCCAAACAGCCTGGGGGGGGCTCCAAACCCAGCCTGAGGTGGGCTCCAACCAAGCCTTGGGTGGGCTCCAAACAAACGCAGCCTGAGGTGGGTTCCAAACAGCCTGGGGTGGGCTCCAAACCCAGCCTGAGGTGGGCTCCAAACACAGCCTGAGGTGGGCTCCAAAAACAGCCTCAGGTGGCTCCAAACACAACCTCAGGTGGCTCCAAACCCAGCCTTGGGTGGGCTCCAAACACAGCCTCGGGTGGGCTCCAAACCCAGCCNCAAACAAACGCAGCCTGAGGTGGGTTCCAAACAGCCTGGGGTGGGCTCCAAACCCAGCCTGAGGTGGGCTCCAAACACAGCCTGAGGTGGGCTCCAAAAACAGCCTCAGGTGGCTCCAAACACAACCTCAGGTGGCTCCAAACCCAGCCTTGGGTGTGCTCCAAACCCAGCCTCGGGTGGGCTCCAAACCCAGCCTTGGGTGGGTTCCAAACAGCCTGAGGTGGGCTCCAAACCGAGCTTCAGGTGGGCTCCAAACGAACCCAGCCTGAGGTGGGCTCTAAACCCAGATTTTGAGCAACATAGGAGTTTGTGAGCTGGCAGAGACTGGCAGGGCCTGTGGGTTCTGCAGTGAGGTCGGTGGCAGGGGGGTCATGGCACACACAGAGGGGCACAGGGACCTGCTGGGGTCAGCAGATGGGATGGGGATCCCCTGCCAGGCTGCAGGGTCAGCTGGGGATGGTCTCCTCTCAGAAACTGGGGTGCCTAAAGGGAGCCTGCCAGAAAGATTGAGAGGGATGTTTTACAGGAGAGGGGAGGGGATGGCTTCAAACTGACAGGGAGCAGGTTAAGATGGGATATTGGGAAGGAATTGTTCCTTCCCTCACACCTTCTGGGTGCCCCAAGCAGCTGTGGCTGCCCCTGGATCCCTGGAAGTGCCCAAGACCAGGCTGGACAGGGCTTGGAGCAGCCTGGGACAGTGGGAGGTGTCCCTGCACATGGCAGGGGGTGGAATAGGATGGGCTTTGGGGTCCCATCAAACCCAGGCAATTCCATGGTTCTGGGATTCTGTGATCTTAACCCCTCTGCAGGCCACGTGCTCTGGGTCAGTCCTGCAATGCAAAAGTAATTTCCCATCACCTCAGGTGCATTTCCCAGGAGAACCTGAAAGCTGGGATACCCTTGAGACCTGGGTCACCTGTGCCTCTCAGGCTTCTGAGCTGCTGGGTTCCTCCTTTGAGTTCCTTTCCCCTGGGACAGGTCCAGTCCTTGCCTTTCTGTTTTGTCTCTCACCTTTCATCAACTCATGCTCAAAAGCCAGAAACTCAACAGCATCTGGAATTCTTCCTCCACAGAGTCACCAAAGATGAGGCAGAGGCCACCCCCTCGCCGAGACCTCACCATTGTAAGTGCCAGCTGGTGTGGGAGGGCAGCAGTGGCACAGGGGGAGGGAGGGGAGAGCTGCAAGGAGCTCAGCTCGCTGATGGCATCTTGTCCCCGTGCCTGGATGTGCTGTCACACCTGCTGTACAAACACACTGATGGCTTTTCTGGTTTCCTGTCACAGCCCCGTGGTTTGAACCTGCCTAAGCCTCCCGTGCCCCCTCAGGTGGAAGAGGAATATTACACCATCGCTGACTTCCAGACCACCATCCCTGACGGCATCAGCTTCCAGGCAGGAATGAAAGTGGAGGTGAGACTCTCACCTTCCCTTCACACATCTTCACTTCAGGGCACTGCTCCTGGCTCCCAGTGCCCTGCGAGCTGTTTGAGGCAGGAGCTCCCCTTCCAGGCCAGGGAGATCTGCTCCCCATGGTGCTCTGGGTGTAAACCAGGCATGGTTTTGTCTCTGTTAACATTCCAGACTCTGAGAGTGGGATAAAAACCTGTAGGAGCTCAAGAGATGCTGGCCCCACACCGTTCTTGGTGGCCTCCTGTCCCCCAAGTGTGAGTGCTCTGTTTGAGCAAATGGAAAATAAACCCACACCACAAATGGGGTTAGAGATGGGAGCTTTTCCTCCTAGTTAGGCCAGGTATAAAGTTAAAAGCCCTTCCAAAATTCCTGGCACACCCTCTTTGCTGGCAGCACCCCTCCTGCAGATGGGATTTTGCTTTCTCCATGTGTGAATGCGATTTGCACCTCTTTGAGAGGATTTTTCCTTCAGGGCTGCCCCACTCAGCCTCTCCCAGGCCCCAGCCCCGCTCCTGGAGCTGCAGAGAGGCTGGGCAGTGTGGGATCCACACGGGATCGCTGCTGGCTGGTGGCTCCAACAGTGCCACGCTGTGGCCACCACCAGCACCCGGCTCCGGGAGGGACAGACACAGCTCAGCAGCTCTTCCTCATCCATGGCCCTTCCCTGGCAGCCAGGACAGCCTCCCTTTAGGGTGCCACTCCCATGGCTTTTGGCTGGAGCAGCACAGGGCCGTGTGTCACCCTGCCATCACCTCCAAGAGCCCTGAGTGCAGAGTGTCTGTCTGAGGTGTCCTTTCCCCCTGGCAGGTTATTGAGAAGAACCTGAGTGGCTGGTGGTACATCCAGATCGAGGAGAAGGAAGGCTGGGCCCCTGCCACCTTCATTGATAAGTACAAGAAAACCAGCAACGCCTCCAGGCCCAATTTCCTGGCTCCCCTTCCCAACGAGATGGCCCAGCTGCGGCTGGGGGACACCGATGGCACCGAGGAGGTGACAGGGCCCTGCCGACCCCTGCCCGAGGCTCCTCCCAACGGCATGGACTGCACTGGGAGGTGGGGCAAGGACTGGAAGGGGAAGGAGGCTCCCGACAGCGGGGACCTGTCCTTCACCGGGGGCTACGAGGAGATCTCGGAGCGCGACACGGAGGAGAAGCCCAGCCTTCCACCCAGGAAGGAGTCCATCATTAAATCAGAAGGAGAGTTACTAGAGAGGCAGAGACCTCCCCCCAAGCCCCCAGGCATGATTTTGCCCATGATCCCACCCAAGCAGTCGGCAGCCCCGAAGGACAGCAAGAAGCCGGAGCTCAAACCGGAGAAGGGCAAACTCTTCCAGCTGAAAAACGAAATGGGACTGGAATGTGGACACAAGGTGTCGGCCAAGGAGGTGAAGAAGCCAAACCTCCGGCCCATTGCCAAGCCAACCAAGCCAAAAGCTGAGCCTGTGGAGGACAAACCTGAGCCCATCACCCAGAACCCGTTCTTGAAGTCAAGACCTCAGATCAGGCCAAAACCCGCGGCGTCCCCCCGGACTGACCCAGCCCCAGCCGATGACAGACTGGACATTTGCAGCCTGCGGAGCAAGCTGAGACCTGCCAAGTGCCCAGAGAAACCCTCAGAGCAGGACCCAGCTGCTGGGGAAAGCTCCTTCAGCAATGCCACGGTCTCTGCAGACGCTTGCGGGAGGTTCCCGGAGCGGCCGGGCCTGGAGAGCAAAGCCCTGCCCAGGCTGGACAGTGCCCCCAAAGAGGCACTGCCCAAATGTCCCCTGGGCCCAGCAAACCCCCCCTGTGGCAGGGACGCCCCTCCACAGCGCCCTGTGGTGCCCCCTCGCCGGCCACCCCCTCCCAAGAAGATGGGGGCTCCTGCCGCCGGCCCCGCCGAGCCCAGGGCCCCGGCACGCGAGGCTCCCGAGCTCAGGCCCTCTGCTGTGCCAGGCAGGCCCATGCTGGTCCCTCCCAAAGCCAAGCCCTTCCTCTCTGCCTCCATGCAAGACGAAGCCAAAGCCAGAAGCAGCATAAACCCAAAGGTCATCTCCAAGCCCGTGGAGAGAGGGGAGGCCAAGGAGAGGACCTCGGCCCCCGGCTGCGGCCAGGACGTCTCCAGGGAAGCTCTCTACGTGGCAGTGGCGGATTTTGAAGGTGACGAGGAGACCAACAGCTTCAGAGAGGGGACTTTGTTTGAAGTTCGTGAGAAGAACAGCAGTGGCTGGTGGTTCTGCAAGGTCCTGGCAGGGGGGCCATGCTGGGAGGGCTGGATCCCTTCCAATTCCCTGCGGAAGAAGCCGTAGCCGCCCCTCGGCCTGCACAGCCCCGGGCTCCCTGGTCTCTCACCTGAGTATTTAATGAGCAGATTAATTTATAGTTTTCTGTAAGGCTGGCTTTAAAAAAGAAAAGGTAATAATTGAGATCCCACACCTCCCCAGCTGGAGCCACCTTGGCAGCAGCTGGAGGAAGCAGCTCAGCCTCCCCTCCCCACCCGTGTGCTCCCACCCACCCTCCTCCTCACATTCCCCAAAGCACTTGGCTCCCGTGGTTCTCTGTGCTGGGGACATGGACCTTGAGTGACATTTCACCACCTCTGTGGTGAATTGGAGAGAAATCCAGCAGCAGCCAGGTGGAATGGTACCAGTGAAGGAAATCACAGAAGGATTTGCCTTTCCCTGAAGCTCAGGTCAAGAGTTGCAGGGCATGTTGCTCAGTCCAGGGGTGTAGCAGAGCCACGGGGAATGTGGCAAAAAGGAGGAGTGATTGCTGAGAACAGGTTCCTGTAGCTCTGTCTCAGGGCTGTGCCATGCTCCCCCTGCATGGGGATCATCCCTGGGTCCTTCCCTGCTCTACGATGACAAGTGTTGACTTCAACATCCTCCTGGTGAAAAAAAAATAGGGAAAAATACACCTCATTTTACAGCTCCTGTCCGTGCTGGTCCAGGACAGCTCTCAGGCTTCTCCCCTGCAGTACTGCAACCAAACATCAGAGGGGTTTTGCTTCTGGAGCTGAGGAATTCTATGCAAGGCACAGAGGACCAGAACGACCCCAAAAATCCTGGAAAAGGGATGCTTTGCTCTCCTCCCCACCCAGACTGTTGGACTCGGAGGGGACCACCCCTTCCCACGACCCACTGAGCTCCCGGGGCTGGCGGGAGCCGGGTCCTTCCCTCGGTGCTGATTTTATCAAGTGCAATCCAGAATGTGGGAGTTCAGCTCCTCCTCACCACCAGTTCTGAGCTGTGTCTGGTGCTCAGGGCCTGCCTGCCTTGTTTGTCACCCCTCCTGCCTGTCCTCCAGGGCCTTGCATGGGGGCCAGGTTGGCTTAGAGGGGCTTTTGGGCAGGCAGAGCCCGGGGTTTTTCCATGCTGACATTCCTGCCTTGTCCTCAGTGCTGCTTATCCCAGCAGGAGGATGAGCGTGGATGAGCTGTTGTTTGTGCTGCTTTCTTCCTTTCTGTCCTTGGCTCTTTGCAGCTTCAGGGCCACATTTCTCTCCAGAAGAGCTTTAAACCCGGATGTCTGTGGGTTTCACAGAGTCACAGAATTGTTGGGGCTGGAAGGGACCTCTGGAGATCCTCCAGTCCAGCCCCCGTGCCAAGGCAGGGTCAGGTTTGGTGTTGACCAAGCCCTGTTGCCCTCTCTGGTCTAATTGCAAGTGTGAGCAATGCAGCCACATTGTTTTGCTGCTGAAAATAATGACAGTTTTCCCTCTAATTTGAGGCTGGCTGAATTGAAGGAGCGTTCTCCACTCCCCCAGATGCTCACTTCCTTCTCTGTCCCATATTTTCCACCCTGGGAACATGGAGTTCTTCTGTCTGCATACAGAACAAAACAGTGGTGCCTCTGGCCAGGCTCATCCTGGGAGGGCAATGGGGCACTTTGATCTGAGATAGAGAAATCCTGACCATCCTCATACCCAGAAGCCCCAAAATTCATTTTTAGCCATGGGATTTCACATACCCTGGTGTGTGGCTGATTCCTCTCCCTCCCACCTGCGGTTTTCTCTGCTGGCACATCAGCCCCTGAGCTGGCTGACTCACCTGAGCTGGCAAAAAGCACCACATTTACAACTCAGTGCACAGCAGAGTGTCATGGGTATTCAAACCAAGACACAGAGCTCCTTGGTGGCACTCTGGGGTGTTGATGTGCTCCTGGCAGAGCTGCAGGCTGGGTTGAGACAGCTCTGCCTTCACTCTGCCTCCCTCCAGTCGGTCCCTTCTGCTTTGGACAGGAGTGGGGACAGGATGAGTTAAGCCAGAGCTGCTCCTCAGCCAAACGCAGCTCGCAGGCTGCCTGGAAAGGGGCTGCACCCGGATCCCTGCTCGGGACACAGGGTGGGAGGGCTGTGTGTCCTTTTCCCAGGTGCCACGTCCTCGCTCTGCCTTTGCTCAATGGCCTTTGCCTCTCAGCTCTGTCTCAGTGCCCTGGCTGCCCCCAGACAGGGCTGTGCTGTTCGTGTGGCCTCTCCTCCCATCGAGGGCTGTTGGCTCTCCCCTCGCAGCCTGAGCCTTGGCAGCGGCCGTGCTCCATTTTCCTGACACAAGTACTGTATCTCCCTTCTTCCCAAAGAGCTTCCAGGAGGGAGTGCCCCGGTGGGATCGCCCTCAGGAGGTGCCCACACCTGCAGCCTTACCCCACTTGTTCCACTCTCCTGCCTGCCCAGGGGCCGTGGCTGCCCGAGCTCCTGGGGGAAGATGCCAGGAGCCACTGGGCTGGCAGGGCTTTGTCCCCGTGTGGTTTGTGCCCAGCTCCCACAGCCACCCGTGCCCCAAGCCAGGCTGCCTCTGCTCCCTGCCCCTCCCTGCCTACCTGGGGAGGAGCAGGAGGGTGGCCAAAAGCACCCCAAACTCGGGGCAGCCCCAGCAGGCACAGCCCAGCCTCAGGGGCTGTGGCAAGGGGGGCACTGCCCGGGCTTGGGGCCCAGGAGCTGGGATTTGGGGACAGGCTGGGCTGGGCACATCCTGGCTGGGATGCCCAGCTCCTGCCAGGCTCCCAAAGCCCATTTGTTTGTCCACGTGTCTCTATATTATGTAATGTGTATAAATCTCCTTTACTGGGGGGTGGGGGGCAGCAGAAGGTAGATGTAGCTGTGTCCATGCCCTGTCTATACCTTCACTTTTAAGGGATGGATTTTTTTTTTTAATTTGCTGCGTTTTGGGGGGGTTTGTTTTCTTTCATTTTCTATTTTTTTTTTTTTTTTTTATAAAAT
>VYXF01005281.1:76202-90413 GCA_013397295.1 Polioptila caerulea | reverse complement strand
AATATATATATATTTATTTTTTTTGAGGCCTATTTTGGAAAATTCCTGTTGCTCTTGGATAGGCAGGGCCACAGGTCCACTGCTCTCCCATCCCACTCAATTCCCTTGCTGGCCTCACTGGGTGCTGCCCCTTCTTGCAAACTGGTTTTGGCTGCTACAGCAAAAAATTCAGCCTCTGCAATGTGTCCTGGACAGCCTCAGGGGTGGATTCGGTGTTTCTCCTTGCTGGCTTAAAAATACAAAACAGAGCTACACCAAAAAAACCCCGCCCAGGCTGTGCCCACCCTGCTGATGGAGGCCCTGAGGTGGCACCGAGGGCACTGGTGGGATGGTGCCACTGTGGGCAGTGACAAAAAGCACCCCTGAAATTGAAACAGCAACCCCAGGGATGGCCCAGACCTGATCCATGCTGGGGGTTCTGACAGCTTCCCTTGAATTCCTCACCATGGAAAGGCTTCCCACAGCTGGCAGTGCCCAGGCAGGTGCTGACACCCCCTGGTTGTGCCCTTGGTGCGGTGCCCACTGGCCACAGCTGCACCTGGGTGTGCCAAGGTGGGGCTGGGAGATCCCTGGGAATGCAAAGCCTGTGGGGGAGGCCAGCTGGGAGGTCCAGGAAAGCTGCAGATGCAGGGAATGTGTCCTGGCTCCTCCTCGGGGGAAGGTGGGAGTGAAAGGTGCAGTGGCTCTGCTGAGGGTGGTGGCACAGCCAGTGGCATCAGCCAGCTCCCCAAAAAGGGCTCTGCAAAGCTGCTGGGGCCCCGTGCAGGGCCATGGCTGAGAGGTCTGGCTCTGCAGAGCCCCTCAGTGATGCACTCCATAAAAATGGTCCTCAGCTCTCCAAGGAAAACAAGCCAAGGTTTCCTGGGTGCCCTGTGAGCACAGCCCGCTGCAGGAGGAGGGTGAGCTGCTCCCTGGGTGTGCCCTCCCCGATGGCAGCGTGGCACAGGGCTGGCACGGGCCAGTACCCAAACCCAGCTCCCCTGGCACAGCCAAGCCACCACCTGGGCAGCAGCACCGTGCACCCACAGCCTTGGAGGAGAGAGGGAACAGCCAGACATCCCTCAGGCTCCCTGTGTGCCCAGAAGCCCTGAAATGTACAGGGGTTCTTATTCTGTTTTTCCCTCTCCAGACTCAAATGTGGTAATTGCACCTCTCTGAAAAGCTGTTCTTGCCCGCTCGGTAGCGCACGGTCACCGGGCTGCAGTGACACAGCTCCTCTCATCCTCCCATTTCCATCTTTTTTCCCCTCTTTATGAGCCTGGATGAGCTGGGAGCTGGCCAGGCTGGGGCTGAAGGGCAGGACAGGGGCTGTGCAATGGGCAGAGGATGCTGGAGGGCAGCTCCTGCTGGAGCAGCAGGGAGGAGGATGCTGAGCTCCTCACACCAGCCCCGGTGCTGCACAATCAGGTGCTGCCTGTAGCTGAAATTACACCCAAAAGCCATTTACCCTTTATTTCCCACCATCTAATTCAGCCTCAGAGCCTTTTTCTTTCCTCCTAAGTAAAGCCAAGTGAGACAGTCCCTGTTTTTCTCAGCAAGGTCTCATCTACAGCTGAGACCCAGCGTGCAGGCAGCTGGCAGCTGTGCTGGGAAACCTGCAAAGGCTGGAGAAAGAACAGGTAAAATCAGCATATCCAGTCCCCAGAAAGAAAGGTGAGCCTGATGGGACTGGGTCAGAAATGAAATTCTCACCAGAACCTCCAAAAAACGCCCGTGGTGGGCTGGGAGGAAGGCTGAGCCCTGCCTTGGCACCGGCTGCAGGGGAAGGTCTAGCACAGGTGACAGTCAGGACAGGGTGACACGGCAGCTGTGCCACTGCCAGAGGGCAGAACAAGGTGCTGGGATGTGTGCCTGGAGGGGACAAACCCCATCACTGCAGTATCCCAAGGCAGGAATGCAGTGTGCCCATCCAAACACACCCGCAGGCTGCAGTTTATGGCTTCAGAAGGCAGCGGGGCAGTGCCTGAGCTGCCCCTCACAGCTCCCTGCAGCTCCATCACTGCAGGGGCTGCCTGAGCTCTGCGTGGGCTCCTGCTCCTCACTGCTACCCCAGGGCAGCTCCCTGGGCCTCAGCCTCCATGGCCAGAAGTCTGTTCTGCCAGAGAACTAAAAACCTGCTTTATCTAAGCCCAGGCCAGCTCCTCCATGTCCCCACGAGCCTGTTGATGGGGACAGAACCCCAACAAGTGACACCCTGGCTGTGCCACTGTTTGGCCTGAGCTAGTTCTCCTCACATGACATTTCTAGATCAGTCCTGTCCCCTTTGAACCCTCCTGCTGTGTCTCATCCCAGATTTGCTCCACCACAGCACAAGGCCCTGGCAGCAGCCCAGAGCTGTCGGGTTTAGGGTCGGCGAGCCCGGTGGCACCTGGCACTGCCCAAGTGGCAACCTCCCCATCCCGACCTGCCCACAGCGAGCCTCCCCCGCAGCGGGAGGAGGGAAAAAAAAAGAACCTTTGCACGGGAAATTTCTCATTTGCAGCTGGCTCGGGTCCCGCATTGCCCGCATGGGCCTGGCCGGCCCCGCANCCCCTTTGAACCCTCCTGCTGTGTCTCATCCCAGATTTGCTCCACCACAGCACAAGCCCCTGGCAGCAGCCCAGAGCTGTCGGGTTTACGGTCGGCGAGCCCGGTGGCACCTGGCACTGCCCAAGTGGCAACCTCCCCATCCCGACCTGCCCACGGCGAGCCTCCCCCGCAGCGGGAGGAGGGAAAAAAAAGAACCTTTGCACGGGAAATTTCTCATTTGCAGCTGGCTCGGGTCCCGCATTGCCCGCATGGGCCTGGCCGCGCCCGCGGGCCCCACACGACCCTCAGCTTTGCTCCCTGAATTGTGCCCTAGCAGTCAAATAAGGAAACACAGATAACGAGCCACTTGATAACGACTGACCAGCACGATAACCCAGAAGCAGGGACGGAAAGGTGTGGTTTGCTAGCGGCGTTCCCCCTTCCTGCAGCCCGCGGCGGGCGCTACGGGCGGTAGATTTTAATCACATCTTTGATGACCCTTCGGCAGATGGGGCAGCAGGCGTTGAGCTGCTTCTTCAGCTTAAGACCACAGGTGTTGCAGAGGCACATGTGTCCGCAGGTGTAGATGACCGTGTCCACCTCGCTGTCGAAGCACACGGTGCACTCCCCGTTCTTGCTGCTCGACGGCTCCGGAGGGGAGAAGACAGGAGAGATGGGGGGGCTCAAAGGGGAGCTGGGGGCAGTCACTGCAAAAGAGGGATGAGGTTGTTTAAGTCACCGGGATGGGGCAAAGGTGGCGCTGTGTAACGCGCTTAAGTCAGTTTTTAAGGCTCTCCTAAGTCATTGCCTGGTTCTTTGGCCAAGTGAGTCCCAGTGTATCCCAACCTGCAGCAGGCACAGCTCTGGGCACAGCCTGTTATCCCTTTTCTACACACGGGGCAGGTGCCACATCCACACGTGTTTTGAACGCTTGTAGGGATGGTGATTCCACCACTTCCCTGGGTGGCTTCTTCAATATCTGACCACCCTTTCCATAAAGAGATTATTCCTTATATTCAAATTAAACCAATCTTGCTGCAACTAGATGCTTTTGCTCCCATCCTGTCCCTGTTCCCTGGGAGCAGAACCCAAATCCCCCCGGCTGTCCCCTCTTATTGGGGAGTTGTGCAGAGCCAGAAGGGCCCCCCTGAGCCTCCTTTGCTCCAGCCTGAGCCCCTTCCCAGCTCCCTCAGCCTCTCCTGGTGCTCCCTTCCCAGCTCTGTTCCCTTCCCTGGACACGCTCCAGCCCCTCAGGGTCTTTCTTATCACGAGTGGCCCAGACCTGGGCACAGGATTGGAGGTGCAGCCTCGGCAGTGCCCAGCACAGGGGACAGTCCCTGCCCTGGTGCTGATAGAACTAACACAGAGCCCTTCTGCAGGCCATGAAAACCTTCCCAGCACTGTGTTTTCTTCCCATTCCTTCAGCTGGCCTGGCAGGAGAGGGAACCCTCCCCCAGGAGCTGAGTGCTGGCTGTCCTTACCCAGCGAGGACTCGGAGGCTGACGAGGACCTGTTGACACTGAAGGCCATGTCTGAGTCGCTGTCGTACTGGGAGCCACCGGGGGATCCTGAGGGAGACACCGTCCCTGGGCTGGACTGCACCGTGCCTGGGGACACAGGAGAGAGCTGAGCCCACAGAGGGACACCCCAACCCCAGCCAAACCCCCTCAGCTGAGCTGCTCCCACCCCGCCTGCACAGGGACTTCAGGGCAAGCCCAGCTGCTGAGTTAGTGCTGCCCCTTGGTAAAGATACAGGGCAAGATTTTGGATGTGAGCCCAGGGTCTGGACCTCGTTATGCCTTTGTATGATGTCTGCTCAGCTTCAGTGAAGCAAGCACCAGGTTATCCAATATTTGCCTTTTCACTTCCCCACAGCCCCACTCTCCCCAGTGGGCTCCAGCTGTGGCTGTCACACTGCCAGCTGCTTTGGATGAAGGAAACCTGCTTTACAAAGTCATTTACATCTGCTTTTCTGATGGAATCCTTAACAGGAGGAGAGGAGAAAGGCTGGAACTGGTCAAAAGCACTGGATCAGAAGTGCCAGCTGATCCCTGAGTTGTGGCAGCGTTTCAGGAGCAATTACTGTCCATGCTTAAACCAGAGCTGTTCTCACAAAAATCCCTACCCTTACTAAGGCAGAAGTTTAATATGTTGGCTGGAATAGGGAGTTTATAAAAAATCCCTTCTAAAATCAACTGAAAAACAGCTGCTCCCCACAACCATCCCTGTTTACAAAGAATCCCTTTGAAAAACAAATCCACTGAAAAGCAGCTGCCCCCCACAGCCATCCCAGCCTCCCTGCCTGCTGTTTGTTTTATCTTTCTGGTCTCATCCTTTCCTGGGGGAGCCACAGAGGCTGCACACCTCTCTGTGACAGGCACCATGTTTCCTCCCTCTTGTTTGCAAACACAAGAAGCTGCATCCTCACACGAGCCAACACCATCAGTGCAAACCCAGAGCTCTGCTTCTGGCAGAGAAACTCCCCCAGCCAGGAGCTCTGTTGGCCACACTTACCCAGGATTTTCAGCTGGTTGATCACACCGTGGATGGTAAAAAACACCCAGAGGGACTGCGAGGTGTCCACGCACATGAGCATGCCCCGGCTGGCCCCGTTGACGCCGTGGTGCACCTCTCCATTGGGCAGGACCATGAAGCTGAGGATGTCACCACTGTTGAGGACAGGGAATGCCCTGTACACCACCCAGTACTCCTTACGGTCCAGCAGAAAGTCCGGATCCGCCGGGAGCTCGTTTGTCCGCAAAGTGCCCGGATCACACGAGGTGATGCCGAACGAGAGGGCCCCGTAGTACGGCAGCCCGAGGTGTCCTACTTCCACAAAGAGGCTCTCCCCGATGTGCAAAGGCCGGTCAGAGAACACCAAAGTCCTATTGCTCTCCTGCCAGTTGGTGCAGGCCACCATCCTGTCCTGGGAAAAGGTGATGTCGGGGCCCCGGGTGGGGTGGAACCGCAGGTCGGTGTCCAGGAAGGCCGGGACTCCCTGGGCGTGCTGCCGCCGGTTGGGGCAGCAGGGGATGATGTGGTTGTCAGTCCCAAGCCCTGGTACCCGGCTTAGGTTTAGGTTTGCAATTTTGGCCACCACTTGGTTGTTCTCGAGCTCGTTGTTGTTGAAGTTGGCCGAGTCGTGGTTGCTCTGGGGAAGGCAGGTGCTGAGCCGGGCCGTGCTGAGCCGGGCAGTGGTCATGGTCTCTGCAAACATGCTGTCTGTGAGAGAAACCCAGGCACAGAGGTGTTAGTCAAGAGAAAACTGCCTGCTTTTCTGCTTACCCTTGTTATCGCAGCCTACAGATGCCAAAAGGAAAAATCAGCCGCGGGTCACTAATGAGCAGCTCCTGGTGCAGAGTCACGCGTGGAGCAGCTGCATCGTGGCACCAGCCAAGGAAAAACAAATCCTCCAAAGTACTCGTGTGATCTGGGAGTTCCCTGCACTGGGGAACTGGGAAAAGCTGGAAACCAGCATGGTCCTACAGCTTTCTGAGGAGGAGGAGCTGATAGCTCTGAGGCTACACTGTAAAATAAAAAAAGTCTCAATATTTTTTTGTCCCAAGGTCCTGTGCAAGAAAATTCCACAAGTGACGGGTGAAGGAACTCAAGGATGAATGGATGTTCTTTCCACACTCCTTGTCATTGCCTTACACCTGTGTCCAGGCACAGGTGTGTCCCAGAGAGGTCATTTCAAGCCTCATATCCCAGGGGTGTTCACAGCCCTGCAGAGGTTTTGAATGGAGAGCTTCTCACAAAAGCTGCTTCCTGCAGGTGTCAGAAGACTTTTAGAGCAGAAGGTTGTTTTCCCTTTTCACAGCAAAGGGAAAGTCAGGATGTTGATCTTTAATTGATTTCCCAGGTTTCCACCTGAGCCATGCCAGGCTTGGGGGTGATGTAAAGGTGTGGGAAAGTTTGGGAATGTTCTCCCTTCTACCTCCAGCCCTGCCTGGGGGAGCCTGGACACTGCACTCTGAAAGGTTTAATGCACTGAGCAAAGTCAAAGCACGTGGAATTTGAGTCTGTGTGAGTGACTCCTCATCTTCCCAGAGATGGAGAGGGGTGAAGCAGCCCAGCACCAACACTGCCTGCTCCTCGGAGGAGAGAAAACCCCAGGTTTTTGGCAAAGAAGGAAAATCACCCAAATTCACCCAGCAGCTGCAAGGCAGAACCTGCCTGGCTCAGAAGCCCAGGCAGGAGAGGGCACTGGGGTGGGCTGAAGGCTGGAGCAGCTCCTTCTCAGCCAGCACAGCTTGTGTGGCAAGAAATGCTCCCACAGAGGAGTCAGAGACATCCAAGCTCCCTGGTGGATGTCCCATCCCTGGAAGTGTCCAAGGACAGAGCTTGGAACAATCTGGGATAGTGGAAGGTGTCCCTGATGATGGCAGGGGGTTGGAATGAGAAGATCTCTAAGATCCCTTCCAGCCCAAACCATTCTGTGATTCTTGATCCTGAAAGATCCATTTTGTGCCTCTGAACTGGAGCCGTATTTCAAAATTTTCTCAACTTGCAACATTTTGGGAGGACAAGGCAGAGACTCATCCTCAAGCAAGGAGTTTGGGTCCCCTGGTGCCCCAGATGGCTGAGCATGGCCCTGATTCCTGGGGCAGTTTGTAGGGTTTGGGATTTTAATTAAAAAAACTCCCATCAGAGTCCAGGTGCTCTGAGCCTGAGTCTTTCACTGGGAACTCTTGGATGCTGCAGGCAGGACTGGAGGTGGGGAGCAGGAAGAAGCTGCATTTTATTTTTCAAACCCCAATTTAATGAGGAGAAAGGAGAGCTCTGGTGAAGCAGCTGCCTAGGCCAATACAGCAAACATTCCTTCTCCTCTGTGATGAGCACCAGAGGCTGGAGTGTGTCACAACTGCAATTACAGGACAAGCTGCTGGTGAGGTTTAATTACACATTTGAGGCACAGCAGACGGGGAAAAGTGTTGTTTATGTGTGGCATTCTCGCCTGTGAAATAATTGGCACCATTCAGAAGGATGTGTGATGGAGCTGCCTGCCCTCTGGACTCGCCATTCCACAGCTCATCCCTGGTGCCAGCACCATCCCCTGGGGCAGGAGCAGCTGGCTTTGGCTGTTAAAATTCCATCAGCTCCTCGGAGAGGGAAGGGCAACTCTCTTGGATTTTAAAGTGTTCCCTGTGGTGTAGCCCAGTTCAAACTCTCCATCTAACGCTGAATTCATTAGAAATTTCAGGGCTGTAAAAGCCACAGAAGGAAAATCATTCCGTGGCCATCAGCTGGGCTTGCTAATGGGAACAGACAGATTCATCCCCTCTTGCAGCCCTCCCTAAGGGTGAGGGTGTAAATCAGCCAGACTCCACCTGATCCCAGGGGTCTGAGTGACGTCCCTGTGCCACGGAAGGGTCACAGTGCCAACACAGCCCCTCAAACTGCCAGCCTGGGAGGGACCGAGAGCAGAGAGAGGGGCTTGGGAAGGGCTCCAGGATACTCTTGGATAATTACTGGGAGTTTTCCAATGCATTGGCAGCAACTGGGAAAGAATAGACAAAGTCACAACTGGTCCTTTTGGTCTCCTCAGTCCCTGGGACCTTGCTCCATGTTTATCCATGCCAAAGCAGCACATCCAGCTCAGAGAAAGCTGAGTGGAGTTACAGGTAAAGATTTCCATTTATCCCTTCCCATAAAGTGCAGCCTTAGGACTTTCCATCACTGCCATCTCTGCAATGTATTGCTTTCTGCATCCCTACCTCTGGCAGAAGAAAAATGATTAACTGGAGGTACAAAACCAACAGCAGATTAATTTTCTTAAGAAATAATCACACAGATCACACATCTTCCCCACAGCATCAGAAAGAGCAACCAGAAGAGCAGCCCAAAGACGGACTTACCTAGAATTTGCACTTCGTGGGTAATTCCATAGACATCTATGAGGGCCCAAAGAGGCCCGGAAACTTTAATACCACAGTGAAACAAGATGGGCTCCTCATCATTAATACTGTAGAAGACTCTGCCGTGCCGGTCCACCCAGAAGGCCAAGATATTGTCCCTGACCGCAAACCTCTCCGGCAGAGCCTTGGCCCAGTAGCCGGGGCGGGTGACAAGGTCGGGGCAGGCGTACTTTGGTATCTCCTCGGAGCTCATCTGCGACGGGTCGTGGATGGTGAAGCCGAAGCGCAGGGCCCCGCTCCAGCCGTGGTGCACGGCCACCAGCTTGAGGCGCACCTTCTCGTACAGGTGGATGGGCCGGTTGGTGAAGGTGACGCCGTTGCAGAAGCTGTTCCTGCGCGTGGCCCGGCGCGAGTGCGCGTCCAGCCGCACGTTCTTGCCCTTGGCCTGCGAGTGGAAGCGCGGCGGCTCCGCGATGGCCAGCACCGAGCGTCTCTCATGGCTGCTGTTGGGCAGGCTGTAGTAGGGCCGGCTGGACACCGAGCGCGCCTGGTGGCTCGTGTCTGCGGGAGGACAGAATTCACAGAATCACAGCGTTGGGAGAGTGTAGCGGTGTGGTTTTTGTGATCAGCTTTGTATTAATGGTTTGTTCCTTGTACCCTTGAAAGTTTTTGTTATTTGGTTGTATCCCTCTTCTACCCCTCCCCTCCAAGGGCAAGACTGCCCTCTGAAACCCTTCCCAAGTCCAAGAAAGTTCTCTGAGGGGCCCAAGGTGATAGGCCCTGAAACAGAGAATCCTCCTCTATCCCGGGGAGATTGGCTGAAGGGAACATGATTCAATCTGTCAAGATAACCCCAGAGGGACTGGTTGGTGGACATCCAGGACCCATCCCCTATTCCCCCTCTCCTTAAAACCTGATGTATGGTCTTTGTTCTCCGCTCTGGTTGGGGAGAGACCATCAGGCAAAGGTGCCGTGAGGTGCCATCAAGAAACATCTTTTGCCACCCAAGCCAGAGACTCTCCTTCCTTTGTCTCTGCCATCACATAAATCTGCCACACAGCACCACGCTGGGAACCCACTGGTCAGGCTAAATCTGCCAGGCAGCAGAGAAGCCAGAACCGAGGTGTGTAGCCAGGGCCAGGGCTGGCCGAGGCAAGAACAGCCCAGGAAAGGCCCCGACAGCCACAGGAGAGATCATTACCTTCGAGCCCAACCCCTCTGCTAAACCGTGGTACCTGTCAGGAGGGCTTGGCCCCAGGCAGGGCTTGGCTCAGCTGGGTGGGATTTGCACCATTCTGCTAAGACCCGAAATGTTTCACCTTAAAGCAGCATGCTTGGCCACAACCTGCTCTTTGCTGTCCCGGTTTGGCCCTCAGCTTTCTGTAAAATCGTGCTGAGGGAAGGCTCGGCAGCTTCCCTACAGAGCTGGCTAGGAAGGAACGTCCTTTGTTCCCATCAGATGCTTCCTATTGCCCTGGGAAAAGCTCAACACCTGCAGCTCCCAGTTTCCTCCTTGCTGTTAACTCACATGGTGGCCAGACACGGGAGCTCTGAGGATTGTGGCTGTCAAAAACCACATGAGCATGGATTTCAGGAAATTTCTGGGGACATGCAGCCACCAGCTCCTCTGTGCCCTGATTTTGTAATGATGAACAGGGATTTCTGACCAACACAAATAATCCAAGACATTCAGCAGCTGGAGCACCTGTGCAACACCAGACTCTTCTTCCTAAACCTTCAACCCTGCCCCTGCCTCAGATATCAGATGGAACTGGCACATTCAGGAACATTTAATTCTCCACAGCCTTCCCTTTACCCAGAACCTCCCATCTGAGCTCAAAGCACTTTATAAATGATGATTGTTTTCAGCTTCACAGCACCGCAGATGGCACAGAAATCCTGCCATCCTCATTTTACAGATGGGAGAAGGAGAATGGATGGGTGAGATCTTGCAGCATTTACAGTCAATAGCAATTCTGAGACCGACTTCAAGAAAAGCAGATTTGGGGCCTAAAGTGAAGTTCACACAGGCATGAAGCAAGAATGGAAAAAACCTCATGTTTGAATCTTAAACCTTAGCTAGAAGCTCCCTGAGGTGGAGACAATGGCTTTTGCATGTCCCTGAGCACATGGGGCCTGGCTCCAGGTCCTGAGCTCCCACCACCACTGTGGTGTTCCAGGGAATTCGGTCTCCCCATTCCCCACCCACTCCACCTCTCCTCCTGTCTCTGCACCTGGCTTTGTAGATTTTTAAAGCAAAAATGGAGCACATCCTGAATGCCCAAAGCCATCCTGTTAAATATAACACCCCATCACATGCTCACATTCATTCTGAACTCTTTTGCCACGTTTGAAGCTTCAGCAGCCTCCTGCCCTTCCTTCAAGCTGCTTCCTCCCTATGTGTAACCCCAGGCTTTGCTTTGTGACAAGGGAAGGATTTCTGTCATTTTCCTCTGTTGGAAAAAACCCACCAGAAGATCCTGGGTGAGCTGGCAGGAGGCCTGCAGTGGTGGCAGCTTTTTTTTTTGCAAGCAAAACCAGAGGAGACTGAGCAGCGAGAGGATGGGACCTGCACCAAGGCACTGATTAGGGAGAAGAGAGGTTGCAGCAAGATCTGAGCACAGGATTAGCCCTTCAAATCAGGCATCTGTATCAGGAGGCAAAGGGCCATGAAGGCAAAAAGCTCCTGTTTGCAGCAAGATCTAAAAAGCAATAATCAAAAGGTGTTTTGTCTCTTGGTTTGTCCTGCACGTGACAGTCGCTGTGCAATGGTTAATCCTGTCAAACTCCATGGAAATTAATACAGCCTTACTCTCAGCCAGTGAGGGGAGGGTGCCAGCTCTGTGGAAAAGAGCCCTGGAGCAGACAGGGAAGGGAAAATCCTCCCCAGGTTTTCAATCCCCCTGCCCAGCACAGCACCTCTGCTCCCAGCAGCGCTGCAGGCACAGCACAGGAGAGTTCCCCAGGAAAGGGCATTTCTTGGTGTATCTCCAGGAGAAATCTCCTCCCTTGCCTGCTGAAGAGCTGAACTGCAGAAATGGCTGCTCCCAGCACAGCCCAGCCGTGGCTCCTGTGGGTGCTGCTCCAGCCTGTGCCTGCCAGCACTGCCGACAGAGAGCACGGGGAGAGGGCAGGGGCTCTGAGCAGGGCCAGCACAGGCCATGGTGAAGCCTCTCCTGGCCCTGCCTTCACACACAGCATCCCTTTTTCCATGGGGATTCACACAGCCTTCATGCCACTCAGGTGGGACCAGGGTCCAGCAGAGCTGGGACAGATCCCAAGGGGCTCCTACAGGACTGGGTGGGCTCAGTGCCACCTCCCACCCTGCCTGGCTGGCAAACAGCCTCCCCAGGCAGAGAAACCCTCATTTTATAACTCACTGGGAGCTGCTTTTCGTTTCTGAAATGGTTAAAAGCAACCCCCCTGTTGTTGCAAGTGCCATGGCCTCAATGTCCCCACACTGGCCAGGAGGAGGAAGGAGGGAAGACAGATCTTGTTCTCCCCTCTGCTACCCCCAAAATCCTCTCTTTCCCAACTCCAGTGCAGCACCAGCCTTCCTCCCACAGCCCCCTGATGGAGAAAAGGCTCCTGCAAGGGCTGGCACTGCACCCAGGAGGGTTCTGCTCATGCCCCTCTCAGAAGGCACAGAGGACCGAGGTGCCAGTGCCAGTGCCACCAGCACGAGTGGACACTGGCACCCACTTCAAACACAGCTTTGGGTCCACTCTGCCAGAGGGGTCGGGGTCTGGTGGTTTTTGTTTTGTTTTCTTTAAAGAAAAAAAAAAAAAAACAGGAAAGCATATTGTGGCTAAACAATAGGAAAAGCTCCCGACGGAAATGAATGGATAATTTATTTATAACGCTGTTGCCCCCCTCCACATGAACACCTGCCGGTGGAATAAATCCTGCCATAACCCCGGGCAGGGAGGCAGAGTTTTCCCACTGAAACACGCCTGGGGCTGAGCTGGGGCATGTGCTTTCCTCATTAGGCTCTGCCGGGGACTCTCGAGCTCAACAGGATGTTTGTGCCTTTCGATTGTGCCTTTGAATTGCCCTAATTTGCAGCTGGGCTTCCCCAGTTTGGGTCGTGCTTAGATCCCTCTGCTGCTGCTCCAAAGCCTCTCCTGTCCCGGCTGTGCATTCCCACCAAAAGGTGTCGGGATGACGACAGCCAAGCTGGTGGCACAAGTGCCACCCAAGCCCAGGGTGCCTGACAGGCAGGGAAGAGCTACGCCAACTCTTTTTTCTTTTTCAGCTGTGAGATTCCTACAACACTTGGAAGCAAGTAATTCCTTCTCTTCCTGCCTCACTGTGCTGTCTTTAAGAGAGTAACACCATTCCTCCGCCTCACGGAGAGCTGAAAGGATTGAAAAATGTAAGGTTCTCAAATCCCTGAGCCCTGCGAGCCTGGCTGCATCATCACAGGGCACACAGAGCCACTGAGGGATGCCTTGAGGTTCCATCCCTCTTTTCATTCCAGAGTTTTCCATTTTTCATCCCCCCTCTCACCAGTTTCCAACATGACACTCACAGCACGTCCCTCAAACGCACGAGCAAATTGAAAAGGCAGGAAAATGGAAGGAGAAGCTGAACTGAAGGGTGAGGGATGGGCTGCTCACTGAAACCTGAAGGATAAAGCAAGGCAGCATTTGCATCCACGTCCTGGTGGTGTCAGATGACACCGAGGAGGATTTGGGTTATGGGGGCCCGTGCTCTCATCTGAAGCTTCACCTGCTTTCCAAAAGGCCAGCACAGTCATTCCAGAGGTTATGCTGACCTTTGGAGAGGTATTTTAACAGACATGCACTTTGCATTTCAAAAAGGTACAGCAGGCAGACCCTGGACAAATTCCACATATTTATCATGGTTCCAGTTCTAAAAATAAACTTTTTTTTTTTTTTTTTTCACCCATTTGTTCCCAGCCCCGGGTTTGCAGTGGCACTGTAATCCCACTGACAGCAGCAGACAAAATTCAGCTCCAGAGCCCTGTCTGGGGCTGCTGCTCCCCCAGGGGCATGGGATGGATGGGGCTGCTCAGCTGGGCAGTGACCTCGAGCCAGATCGATCCTGTCTTCACTTGTCCTGACAAGCCAGGCAGGAATAATACCCCTAAAACGGGGGAAAAGGGAATAACATTGAAGGAGACCAGAGCTACAGCGAGAGCAGCTTGGCAGGAGGAGGAGGAGGAGAGCGCTGCCATCCTCATGCGTCACCGGTAAATCCGTGGTCTGCACCAAACACAGTCCCTGGGTGCCACAGCCTCTCACTGAGGGCCTTTCCCAAGTAAATCCGTGACTAAAGACCCGCAGGATCGCAGGGGACAGTTTGGTGCCAAACAGGGCTGTGCAGGGGAGGCAGAGAGGGAAAATTACCCATCCACAGCTCGCAGCAGACACAGCCCACGCTGCGGGAGCGTGGTCTGCCCATGGCCAGAGGAAGGCTGAAAGGTTCAGAGAAGGGCTGAAGGGTTCAGAGAAAGGCTGAAGGGTTTAGAGAAAGGCTGAAGGGTTTAGAGAGTGGCTGAAAGGTTTAGAGAGTGGCTGAAAGGTTCAGAAAAAGGCTGTAAGATTCAGAGAAAGGCTGAAAGGTTCAGAGAAAGGCTGAAAGGTATAGAGAAAAGGGTGAAAGGTTCAGAGGAAGGCTGAAGGGTTCAGAGAAAGGCTGAAAGGTGCAGAAAAAGGCTCAAAGATCCAGAGAAAGGCTGAAGGGCTTAATGAAGGGCTGAAATGTTCAGAAAAAGGCTGAAAGGTTTAGAGAAAAGGCTGAAAGGTTCATAGGAGAGGCTGAAGGGTTCTGAGAAAGGCTGAAGGGTTCAGAGAAAGGCTGAAATGCGCAGAGAAAGGCT
>VYXF01005281.1:25600-43374 GCA_013397295.1 Polioptila caerulea | reverse complement strand
GGCACAGGTGAGCCCCTGGCACATGGAAGACCCTGGTAGGTGAGCCCCTGGCACAGGTGAGACCCTGGCACATGGAAGACCCTGGCAGGTGAGCCCCTGGTACAGGTGAGACCCTGGCAAAGGGCAGACCCTGGCACAGATGATCAGGCTTTGCTGTTGCACAAGCAGGGAATGGCACCCCTTGAGCAGCTCCCAGGGTGTGAGAGGACTCCACCTTAGGAAAGAACCGGGCTGAGTAACAGCAGCACCACCTCGCATGGCACAAGGTCTGCATCATGGTTGGCCAAGTCCCCTCTCCACACCCCATCCTCACCCAGCCTGGGAGATGTTTATTCCTAAAATCAGCGGGATTTATTCCTTTATCAGCAGGGTTTGATCTGCAGCATCTCTTTTTCTGGGCCACACACAGTCCTGCCCGGCCTGGAGCTGCAGCTCTCTCCTGCCCGGGTCCTGGAAAGGTCTCAGGGTTGAAGTCTGCCTGGAAAGGGCTCTGGGCTCCCAGCAAACTTCACATCAGGCTCCAAAACCTCTCCATCTCTGAGCTGTGTCAGTCCCAGAAGCCACTCTCCAAAAACCAAAGGTCAGACCACACAGAGCATTCAGAGCTCTCCCATCACAGCAGCCTGGGGTGGATGGTGCTTCAGGGTCTGCAGCCTTTTAAAGTCCCCCAAAATTACAGATACAGAGCCCTGAGTCCTTCACTGAAACAAGCAAAATCCTTGATTAACAAGAAATGAAATAGGGGAAAACAGGATATGGGTTTACTTTCCTTATTTTATTTTTGTTTTTTTTGCTGTAAAAGTTCCAGATCTGTCCAAGGAAAGAATCCCTTGGGGCTTATCAGAGCAGCCACCACAAAGGAGAACAAAGGAAACACCAATCATTTCCAGTAAATCAGAAAAATGACAAGCTTTAACCTTCAGAGGAGAGCAGATTCCTGCAAAGGGTTTGGCTGCTCTGTCTTTGAGCTTCCTTTTCCCCAGTCCCAGTTTCCTAGCACGAGATTCCTCAAACAATAGAGACTGGCATCTGAAGGAGAAAGGGGGGAAAAAGAATTCAAAAGAGCCATCCTTGTACAAATGGGTTTAAATGCATGGACAGGACTCATCCCTTGGGAGGAACTGGTCCCTCCTGGCAGTGCTGGGGACTCAGGTCAAGCACTGCAGCCCTGTCGTGGTGTCACAGGGCAGAAAGATGCTCTTGGCTCCATCTCCCTCCCTTTCTATGAGCAGGAGAGTTACATGGGGCTGGGAAGAGGCTGCTCACACCACCACAGTAGGAGGGTGAGATGCTCAGAGCCCACAGAGCTGCTGCAGGTGATGCCTTAGGGTTTAGCTTTGATATTTTTTAGATTCTGGGCTGTTTTGGTGGGTAGGTTTAGGTTTCATATTCAGTGCTGCTGAGCTCTCCTCACAGAGCAGGGAGACAAAACAATTCCTGCTCCAGCTCAGCACCAAAGACAACTTTCAGCCCAAGAACAAAACCAAGGGTGAAGGGAGAAGGAAAAACCAGGAGGATGGAGCTTCCTAACCTGGAGCTGTAATTGGACAATGAACTCCAATGTGCTGATGGAGCAGAACTTATCAAAGTGTGAGCCCTCGTGACCATTTGTCCATTCTGTGCCCATTTTGGGCTCCCCTTGGGTGTGCCCAGCCGGGCTCTGGCACTGCCCAGGTGTGCCCAGTGAGGCCTTGGAATAAATCCCCAATTTCTCCTTTGGCTCTGGCTGGGCTCTGCTCCAGCTCAGCCTCCAGAAGGGATCACAGGGAACCACAGGAGCCAACAGGAGGGTCTTGGAGGGTAAACACAGCCCAGGCAGCACCTTCCAGGGGCTCAAAGCCTTCCTCAGGCATCCTCAGGGGTGGGGTTGTTCCTGCTCCAGGGGCTGGACACAACCTCCCCTGCTCCTCCCCAGCACCAATTCCACTGCAGTTTTGCCCAGCTGAGCTGCACCAGCATCCTCAGGTGTGACACAGCCTTTGTCAGGTGTCCAGAGGCAAAAGCAGCTAAAAGGGGCTATTCTGGAAATGAGGGATTGGCCCAGGCCCCGCTGGCCCTGCTCTCCTTTCAGAACACTCCGAGCAGCAAGTGCTGCTTACCCAGGTCTGTGGGAATTCTGCCCAAGCTGGGATGTGCTGGTTTAAAAACCAGTGTCACCTAAATCAAAAGGAGGAAATAAACCACCCAAGCACACCTGGGAGTGCCAGAAAAGACAACAGGCATGGCTAAGGAACCCAGAGATTCCTTGGGAGCTGCAGATGTTAAATACAGCTGGATAACTGCTCGGGTTATGTGCAAATCTAAACTTGAGGGCCTCTTTTCTCATGGAGGAAGCTTTCTAAACCTCCACAAGGGCCAGAAAAAATCCTTCCTGTTTTACCCACACATTTTTCCCCCACCTAGGAAGAACAGAGATGTCTCCAACCTTCTTGGTGGGGAGTGAGGCACCACCAGAGAGCCACAGAATCATTTGGAAAAACCCTCCAAGACCAAGCTGTGCCTGATCCCCACCTTGCCCCCAGCCCAGAGCACTGAGTGCCACCCCCATGGCCCAAACCATGCTTGTGTCTCTGCTTTCCTCTTGCCCCAACTCAGACCCCGTTGTTTTACCACTTTTAAACCCAGCTGGGCAGTGAATCACAGGAAAGGTTTGTTCTGGGCAGCCACTGGGGAGAACAACTGAGGCAGGAGCTGTGAAAGGGCAAGAGCTGCTCCCAGGAATGTGCCCCGACCTGAACAAGGACGGGGTGTGCAGAGGACTCGCCTCAGACCTGTGCTGGGCCAGAATTTGGGCAGCAGGGACAGCACAGAGACTCCTGGCAGCTCCTGGGGCTGTTCTGGGTCAGTGCAGAGCTCCCCAAGCTCAGACAGGGCACTGATGCTCGGGGGAACCTGCCTGGGCAGGGTTTGCCTGGACATCCTCCCCAGGTCCCTTCCAAGCCCATTCTGTGATTGCAGCCAAGTGAATCTCCTGAGATTTCCTCCAAACATTCGTTCAGCAGAGGGAAGGACTGGTTTGGTGAAGTGGAAAAGCTGATAAAAGCTCCAGGAAAGTCATCAGCAGAACAGCTCAGCCACAAATGCTGCTGCCAACCTGAATTGGTACCAGGACATCAAAAGCTCCTCTTTGCCTCCCCAGAGAGGCCGTGGCCGTGTCCTGACAGCAGCCAGGCCTGTCCCTGGGAGGATATGACTGCACTGATGTTTCCTGGTTAAAAATCATTAATTCTCCCTCCTTCAGTGAGCCAGGCCATGGTAATTGAGATACCCTGAGCACTGGTTTGGCCAGTTCTGTGTTTGAGAAGTGATTCAGAGCACATTATCACCTCAGTGCATCTCCCAAACACCCCCAGGAGAAATCCTTCCCTCTGCTCTGGCACAGACACTTCCACCACACCTGCAGATGTTTTCAGGAGGTTTTTTTTGCTTTGGAGAGGAAAATATAATGGTTTTACAGCTGTGCTGTGCTCACTGGAGCCATGGGTGGGTTGGGACACTGAGGACAAAGCCCCAGGTGGGATCATGCTCCATCAGTTGTGTGGCAGCTCCTCCTTCTCCTACATCTCCAGGAGGAGAGGACTCAAGGACAGCTTAAATCCACCCCCTCAGCTTCCCTGAACCATTTTCTCTCTGTGCTGGCCGTGCTGGTTAGGGTGGAACTGCTGGAGGGTCATTCCTGAGCTCTGGACATTGGTCATTCCCACAGTGACCCCTTCATCAGAGGCAGCTTTGGCCCAACAGCTCCAGCTGCAGTGCTGCAATCCTCCCAAGGAGATTGCTCCAGCACACTTCTCCAGGTCCTCAATTTGCTCCTTTTACCAAAAAAAAAAAAAAAAAAGCAAAAGTCCATTGTGCATCTTAAGGGCTCCAATCATCAAAAACAGGAAAAAAATATCTTTGGAATAGCCAATCGAGTTGAATAAAAAAATCCACACAAATGCAGTTTGTCTGGGGCAGGAATCCACTCCTGTGTCTCTGGTAATTTGGTCCTGCTCCATGAATCCTTGTAATTCAGCCTCCCTATCCTATCCACATTATGATTTGAATCCAATGATCCAGCTCCAAGGATTGGGATCCAGTGAGCCCTCTCCAATCCAAACCTTTATAACCAGCAAAACCCAAAAAGAGGAGGCAAAAAGTTAAATAATGTACAGAAAAAACAGGATCCTGGGGAATGATCAGTTCTCTTTGCCATCAGTTAATTCAGATGTACAGCAATAACTTGATAACAATCAATTCCCAAAAAAAAAACTTCTTAATGATGCTGTTCCCAGTGATAGAGAGGCTGCACAGGGGTGCAGGTTGCCTGCAGGAGGGTAGGAAAAACCAGGAAAGGATCCTGGAATTCCCTGGGTGATTGATCCAGCTCCTCATCCCCCAAAACCAAGCTGCAGGAAGAGAATGTGCAAAGGAACAGAGCTCCCACCCCTTTGCTTTGCAGATTTTCCCAGTCCCAAACTCAAACTGCCCATCCCTCCAAGCTCCATCATCCCCAAAAATTTACCACCCTCCCATTATCTGCTGATCAGAGGCTTTGCAACCACAACCCTTCAGAGAATGAAATTAATCCCAGGAACCAAAGCCACTCACTGAGCAACAGTGGGTGCCAAATCTGGCCCACACTGAACTCCTCACTCAAGTGGATTTAGTGCCCAGGGTCAGCGTGGAATTAAACTGACTGGAGTGAAATAAAAGCTCAGGAATAGCCCAGGCTTAGAGAAAATTTGCTAAAGCACTAAAGCAAAGATCCACAGCTCCCTGCACGCTTTGCCTTTTCTCAGTGGTTCTGCTCCTTCACCCAGCCCTGCTCTCTGCTCCTCACTCAGAGCTGCCAAACAATCCACCAGAATGAGGTGGATTTTCTGTCCAAAAGTTCAACTCCAAGGAAAAAAAATCCATTCCACAAAAATAACAAAGATTTTGGTGAAAAAGTCTGAATTGCTGAGTGAAGGAAAGGCTTTTCCTCAGCGTTTCACATGCTCTGGTAACAATTTCACTGTTCTAAAATCACTTCTGCCTCAAAAATGGTCAACTTGTTGATGTTTCAGTTGGCTGAGAGCAGAGCTAATTACATTAATGAGAACCATGCAACACCGACCTGGATTTTCGGCGGGTCCATGCTGGAAATCTTGGATTTCTTGGAAATCTTGCTTGCTGGTGCAGCTTGGAGGTTTTGCACTCTGTGTTTGCCCTGCCATCCCCTCAGACATGGGAGTGTGAGAGGGGACAGTCACTGCTGTCACCACACTGCAGGGGGATCCCTCCCTGCACAATTTGGGGTGGGGTGAAGTAAATAATAATTTTTTAAATGAACCTATTTATTCCTGCAGCTCCCCCAGCCCACCCAGCCTATGTTGGATCTGTCTCATTCTTCATCTTTAAAAAGGCTGCTGGGGACAAAGAATTCCCTGCTAAGGAAATGCTAATGGGGGGGTGAACCAAAAAGACTCCTGAAATTATAAACAAAACAAAAAAATACCACACACAGCTGTCATTTTAGACAGACAGAACTCTGGGCTGTGAGAGCCTTTCCAATCCCACCCTTAGAATTTCCTAATTCTTCTGTCCATATCATTCACATGCTGATGTGCTTTACCATGGCTTGATGTTATTTTTCAAATATTTCCTTTTAAATTTGCTTTTGGCCATGGTGATGCCTTGGGAGCCTACCTGGAGCAGAGGGTGGGCAGAATTAAAGGAATAAAGCAGGGATTTATTAAAGGCCTTCAAAGGATTCACCTTGGGTAGCACAAGAGCCCGGCCAGGGCTGCACCCAAGGTGGATCCTGGTCAGGAGTTCTCCCCCTTTTCTAAGTTTTGCTCCATTTCCCTGTTGGGTTCACTGTCCCATTGCAGCCCCAGGTGATGCAGTCCCACCCTCCCAGGTTGCTGCCCTCAATTCGCTGCTGTTTGCACTTTTGGGGCTGAGGCTGCAGCGTGTCCTTGGTTCTGGGGCTGCCAAAGGATTGTTGTGTGTGCCTGAGCTGGGCCAGAACTGGCTCCCACTTTGTGTGGGGTGCAGAGTCACAGCCCAATGCAGGGCAGGGGCTGGGAATAGAAAAGCTCCAACTGAAGGCATCACTGGAGCTGCAGTAAAACAGAGGGAGCAGGGTCTGAGAGCAGCCTGATGAGTGAGGACAGGCCACTCGTGTCCCCAGTGGAGAGCAGACCCTTTGGGAGCACGTGTTGGCTCCTTTGATGTGCCACAAGCACTGCAGATAGGCCCACATCCAAGAAAAAGGGCCAGGACAGCTGCCAGGTTTATGATTTCTAGGATGAGGATGGTCTCCAAGAATAATCCCCTTGTTCTCCTAAAATGAAGTCACGGCAGGGGAGGGGCAAGGGGGGGAAACAGCACAACAGCCAGAATGGCTGTGTGTGATCAAGAGCACAAAGATGTGCTCAAGCCTCTGCTGCTGGCTCCAGGAAAGGGCACAAAATTTGGCACCTGGCTGTTTGCTTTGTGCCTGCCATGCCCTGGAAACCTCCTGAATTAATGGGCTGGGTCGCTGCTGCCCCTCTCATGGGGACAGAGAGAGCTGCAGACCAGGCTGTCCCTTCCCCTCACCTTGTCACCACCAGTGAGAAGGAAAACCGAGCTGGCATTTAACCCAGGCAGCTGCTAAGTAGGAACTGTTGTCTTCCATGCTTCTCCTGATGCCTTTAATCACCAGGTGGGGCCCCCAGCTTTGCTCGCCTCCTCCCAGCAGCAGGAAAAGTTGGAGAGAGTTAAAAGAGCTCACCTGGGACAGTTTTCCTTGCGTGGCTGAGCCCTGCAGGGACAACGTGCCAAGGATATCTCCACATCTCTGTGCCTGACAATCACAGAGGTGCTCTGCTGTCTGCATGTGGGGCACCCCTGCATTCCAGGCCTGGCTAAACTTTGCTCCAGTTCGTCCCTTTCGGGATAACCTTGCCAGGAGTGGGGACACAGGGCAGTGCTGCTGTGTGGCATCACCCATCCTCTGTCCCCTGCCTGCCCTCACCCCGTGCCCCTGCTGCTCCTTCTCACCCTTGTGTCCTGCCAAAATGTGCTTACACCCCTCCTTTTCTTATCTGAATCAATAAAATTGCCCTGGGAGTTCTGGGAGCCAGAGAAAGAAACTGGTCCAGTGGCAGAAAGAATCCTCTGCTCCAGCTCACAGCCACACCATGGCACAGGAACAGTGTGGGGCTTCCAGCAAAGAGTTCATGACACAAATCTGGGCTTTAAATCGAACTGCAGGACAGCCCAGGGTGGCTGAGGCTGCTTGGGTTGGGGACTCCCAATGCAAGCTCCCAGTGCCAGCGAGATCCTGTGCCCAGAAATTCTCACCAGCCCTTGAAATATGCGCCCTGCCCTGCAGACCCCGAGCAGTTCAGGAAAGAGAAAGAGACCTTCTCAACCCAAAGGCTAAAGGTAGGCAGGATGTACTTGGAAAAAAGGAGCCCTAAACATATCCTGTGGTGGGCAGGACATGGACACAACCCACAGTCATCAGTCCTGTTCTTAACCTGAGACATCCATGCAGCCCAGAATTGGTCTTTAGGATTAAACTGGAGTCTGTACATGATGTTAGGGTTAAAACAAGGCCAGCAGCCATGCCAGATCTTGATTTTACCACATTGAGAGCTAAACTCATGTAATTATTCTATTCCTAACTCAATCCTAAACTGACCAGGCTGGCTGCTCTCATGCTGAGCAGTAAATATGGATGTAAGCCTGTCCTACAAACAGATTAACATGGGCAGCAGAAGTTGGTGCTTCTGGAGAATCTAGGTTCTAGAGAATCAGGTATTTCCCAGAAAACAGCATTACCCTCAGCTGCATGACACAAATCTCTTTTCCCTGTGGTTCCTCACAGAAACACCCATGCTGCCTGCTGACTTTTAGTCCTGTAGAGAAGAGCCACCAGCTCGCTCCAAAAAATCCCATACCACACAATCTTTGTTTCACGTTGATTTTCCTGCTCACAGGAGGAGAATTTCCTATGTGTGGCTGCTGACAAACCCCAAAGTGCCTTCCCCAAACTGCAATCTAAACCAAGAAGCTTTGATCCCTGTGTCACTCAAGGCTTTGCATGGACCAACAAACAGAACCTCTGGATTCTTGGAGCGTGTTTGTCCTCTGGGAGGTCTGTCAGGACAGGAGGGACACAGCTGTGAGACAGCAAGAGATCCCTCAGCTGCAGCCCCAGGGTTTGCTGGAAATCATGTGCTTGAGGGTAGGAACTCCACCGAGGTTCACCACCCTCCACATAATGGCCAGAAGTGGTCGTGTGATACTGAAATAGTGAAACTATCTGGGTTTTCAACAGGAAATCTATTTTGGGACCTTGAAGGAGGACTCCTTAACCTTCCCTTTTGGAAAGAATTGTTGATGATCTCACTGCATGGCTATCAGTGTCCTAGGCCAAATATTCCTTCTGCTCTTGGGCTTCTGATCAGCTAACAAAGCAGATGCAGGAACTAATTAAAGAAGCAGAGCCTGTGTTTTCTGCTTCTTGCAGCTCTAAATTCAGTAGCTGGTACATGACACCTCGTGAGCTGATGCTTGTCTGTCTGTGATCTAAGATGAAAGAAACATTCACCAAATAATCCAGGGGGATGGGAGGCTGAGCACTCTGCCAGGGCTGTTCCAACAGATGGAGAAACAAAACCAATTTAAGGATCCCAGCTTCACAGGCAGTAGTTCTCAGGAATGCTGTGAGGAAAATAACCTGGCTGGAAGGTTTTCATACCTGGGCTGACATCACCTGGAATTCATAATCCTGGATTTTGCAAGAGGACACACTCTGGGGCCAAGCTGCACAGGCTTTTTCAAGCTTTATTTATGGCAGCATATTCAATCCTTTACCGTATTTCACAGGATGGGAAAATAACCTATGAAGTTGCCTTGGCTGAGCACAGAAAAAAAGAGCACAAGAGATTTCAGTGCCACTGGCCTGTCACTCACTCATGCCCTCAAGAAATTTTACAAGGCACACGCAAGAGACATAATTAAAAATAAAGCAAACTAACCTGTAATTTAGAAAAGAACCCTTCTCTTCCCTGAGTTATTCATTAACCAGTTAAGAATCTGACAAGCCCTTCTTAACTATTAACAAACAGTTGTTGAGGTTGGGACATAATCCCAGGCCAAACTGCACAATTAATTGACACGAGAGCCTGAAATTTATTGTTCTCCTTGTGCAAACATCGAAGTGCAGCTGCACAAAACCTCCTTGGGGTGCTGCTCCCCACAAGCACTGCAGAGGCTGCTCCCAGCACACAGAGGTGATGCAGGAATAAACAGATAAACACACAAATAGGATATTCCCAAACACACACTACTGAAAAATGGGTCTGATTGAGGAAGATCATGGAATCATGGAGTGGTTTGGGTTGGAAGGGACTTTAAAGATCATTTAATTCCTCCTCCTGCCATGGGCAGGGACACCTTAAACTATCCCAACCCCACCCAGCCTGGCCCTGGGCACTTCCAGGGATGGGGCAGCCACAGCTGCTCTGTGCCAGGGCCTCCCCATCCTCACAGGGAACAATTCCTTCCCAATCCCTACTCTAAACCTACTCTCTTATCTCTTTGGATATAGAAAATACACAACTTAACGAGCAGGAAGCCAACAGAAATGCCAGGCATGGTAGAACAAGTGCTGGGAGAAATAATGACCAGGAACCCAAATCTCTCAGCCTTGAATGGTCACAAAAAAACAACAACAAAATAAACAAATGGCAAAGGAGAGCAGTGACTCTCCCACCCCAGGTGTGCAGCCACCTTTTCACAGCACAGCTCTCAAATCAAAGCAGCAAATTTTCCATGATTGCTTCAGAGGCTGGGAAAAAAGGAGTTGCCTGAAGCAGACACTGAGGGTATCATGTCATGAGGAATTTTGCATAAAAATATATTCTACATGAAAAGCAAGCACGTGAGTTTGCATCCCTGCAGGTGCTTTTGAACCTGGTGTCTCATTTCTTTTCACATCCTGCACACACCCCTCACATCAGGATATTGGAGTTTTTAGGATCAGCTCACTCTCGGGCACAAATTTGCTCCATTTTCCCTGTGGCTACAATCTGAATGTTAAATTACAATCCTATCACCAACAGCCAGAGTTCACCTGATGTGGTTCCACACCTGACCAGGTCCCAACCAGTGGTGCCAGCTGCAGGAATGGGGAAGAGCTGCTCCCCTCCTACAGCCTGCTGTTAATATTTCCAAGGAGATGCCCAACTGTGCCCTGTGGGACATCCCCACGGGCAGCACTTGCAGAGAGGGAAGAATCTGAGAACCTGACAATGCAAGCAACTGGCCCAATTTCATCTCATGCACAGCAGCTGCTGGTGTGAGTGGAAGAAAAACTAAGTGCAATTTGTTTCTCTGCAGACGTGTGTCTCTATAAAATAAAAGGACTCTGCTCAATACAAGACTCCTTTGGGCAAGGACGTGGCATTTAAGTTTTGTCTGTGGGCACAAAGCACATGGCTGATGTAGCATGAAAATAAAAATGTGCTCTTAACCATTATCCACAAAATGCAAAGGAATCAGCGAGGCTGGAAAGCTCTGCTCTGACATTTCCTGCTCCTGACCACTCTCCTGGGTGTCCCTTTGGGCTGGCCCCAAATTAAATCTGAACAACATTCTCTGCCTCTTCCTTTTCAATAATATCTCAGGATTTGGGAGTTTCTGTCCTGGCTGGGGGGTGTAAATGATCTTTGATGTCCTCTCCAAAGCCTGCATTAGGGCATATCCACCCTCCTGACTGGGAAAAAAATCTGCTTTACTTTGTCCTGTCCCTAGAAATTTCCAGCAATGCTGCATTTTGGTCACCGAGAACGTCTGTGGTAGAAAGCTGAATTTCCACCCAGATCCAGCTGTATAATGACAACAATCTGGAAGGAAACCTTGCTGCAAATGTTACTGGAAGGATCTCAAGCAAACCAGATCTTTCAACACAATAAAAACCAAGCCAACACCCAGCTGCAGGTGGAGATCTGATAAGGGGAAAAAAAAACACATTTGGAGTAGAAAAAGCCTTGACATCATCATCACCATCATTTTTTTTACTGTGGTTATCTTAGGTTTCACCTCCAAGTGGACATAACCAATTCTGTCTTCTCTCAGGATCCTTCAGCTGAAAAATGCCCAGCCACACTCCCCTTGGGAAATGGGTTTTCCTCCCCACCATCTGGAACGTGCTCTTCTGAACTCGGAACAATTACTCTTTTCCCCATTGATTTCATCCCTTCCCACTTGAAAAATATCAGCTTGAGCGACTTCCTCTCTTTCCCAGGGGCCACGTGCCAGAGCAGCTCTGCCTTGTTCACCTCCTTCTCCAAAATCAGCATCAACACTTCCCATCCACCCTGGAACACGACTTTAAATCAGCAAGGCACGAGTCCCACGGAGCCCCAGGGACTCCTTTTTGCACTCTGGGCTGGTCAGGAGATTGCTCACCAATTCAGGACGCTCTCCTTGCCTGTTCTACAGATCCTGGAACAATCCAGGCACATTTTTCCTGGCTCTTGGACCTTCCCCTGGAATAGGGAGTCAGTGATTGGGATGCAGTTGCTGTGGAGGCACAAAGTGAGCTGAGATCCAGCTGATGATTTTTGATAGTTTGGTAAACACGAGCAACGTGTCAACCCAAACCAAAGAACAAAGAAGTCGTTTTTGGGTAACAGAGAAATCATTTTTAGCATCATTTTAACAGCAGCCACATCTCCCATGTGCAGTTTGCTGCAGGTTCTCTATTCCTCAGCTCCAGGTGATTGCTGCTCCCTGCTTGCTCTGTCTCTCACACAAAGACCCACATGGGAACACTTTTCTTCCTCTTTCTCTCTCCTTCCTAAAAACCTTCAGAAAACAAATTCCTTCCTCACTTACGTTTTGTTTATGGGTACATTTGCTTGGTACTCCTGTGTTTTCAACACCCACAGTCATGCCTGGGGTCCCTGGTGGGTTTTGCCCTCTGGTTTGTGTGGAGTCCCCCCCTGGCCTGTGTGGAGCCCACCCATCCCTCCCCAGCACAGCCCCACTGGGCAGCAAATGGGGTTTGGGGTGTCACTGTTTGAGAAAAGGGAGCAGGAGCTCCCTGGCAGGGACCCAGCTTCTTCCCCAGCTGCTTCAGAAGTGCCACCCTTGTCACCTCCTCAAGTGCTCACTGTCCTCATCCCATCTCAGGGGACACCACGTGTAAATCCCTGTTTTAGTGTTTTAGTTACCACAGCTGGGCTGCTGCCCCTGGGACAAACTCTGACCTCAGCAGTTTGGGGGGTGGATGTACAGACCAGAAAATCCTCATTTGTGGAATGTATTTCAGAAGAGAGCTTCACTTTCCTTTTCCCATTCTAATTTTCACCTCAGCTCCCTCAGGGGAATCCTGTGTGTGAGCTGTGCCTGTCCCTGGGGCTCCACCTTCTCCAGGTGAGGCCACTCATTCTTTTCTTGGGTGCCCCTTATTTTACTGCATTTAGATTTTTCAGGACAACTATCCATTCTCTTTCCTTAACTGAGAATGAAATTTTATTTACTTTCAGGTTTCTTGGGGAAAACAGTGAAGAACCCTGTACTGTGTGGGGTTTGTCTCAACATGAGCTGTCCTGTGGAAAAATTCTTTCCCAAAAGAGAAATCAGCTTTACATTCAGCAAGATTAACTATTTTATTGATTGCAGGCCATACCCAAGGTGGGTAGCTGGAAATATGGATGGACAGGCAGAAGGCCTGGCAAATATTCCAAGGAATATTGAAAATACCCATCTACCTGTATGGCTTTTCTCCCTCATTAGAGTTCATCTGCCTCGTGGCCATGAGGGTTAAAAATGCTAAAATCCTCCCTGTTACACGAAGTCTCTGGGAGATGAGGACGCCAATTGAACAAAGATGGAAAGGCCAAAGTTTGCATTGCCAAAGCCTCACAGTTCCTGAGGACAGAGCCTAAAACCAGCTGGAGCCCACATCCCCCTCCCATTCCACCAGGTTTAACCCCAAGGGCTGCTGTGCTCCTTGGAATCACCTTTTGTTTTGGTAACAGCATGAAAAATGAAAAGTGGAACTGAAGTCAGGGAATTCCCACTCTTCTCCTGGATGCTATTAGAGGTTAATCCATGCATGTGGGATTCAAGAACTCCATGTCGATCCCAAATGCAGTCTGAGGGGGTGAGATGGGAGGGGAAGGTCTCATTTACAGAACTGGGTCTGGGATCCAACCTCCCATTTGGGCAGCACTGCAGGCCTGCCTTGGTCTGATGGTCATTAAGCACTGAGGCAAAGAAAGCTCCCAGCTGTTGTGGCAGAGAAGGAAGAATCTGGAAAAGCGAGAAATGTTCCCCCCACACCCTCATCCAGAAGGACTTTGTGCTCATTAAAGTCAGAATTTGCTGACAATTTCCAAAAGCACGGGGTGACCTGGGGGACAGCAGGCAGAGATAGGAATCACCTCGGGGCCTGAGTCACATCTGACTGTGCTCATGAACCAGAGGATTTTACAAGGCAGTGAGAGCTGTGCTGGCTGACCTCAGGCCATTCCCAATGTCTTCACTCAAACAAATCTCTGTGTGATGTTCCTGATATCCCTGACTCACCCCCTGCACAGGATGTTGGAGTGGCTGTGCAGCCCCACGAACTGCTGACCCCACCTTCCAGTTCCAGTGTCCCTTGAACTACAGGAGTTGTTCACAAGAATTCCCACCTCAGTTCACAGATCTGTACAAAGCACTTGGCAAGATTTGCTTGGAACTCTTCAATTACAGCAGCCACCATACAATATCAGGACCTGGAGCTGTGATGTTCACATTTCAGCCCCACAAACACCTGTACATTCACAAAATCACAGAATAGTTGAGGTTGGAAGGGACCTTAAAGCTCATCTCATCCCATCCCCAGCCATGCAAAGCTGACACAACTTTAGACCCTCTGCTGAGAGTCTAAAATTCCAGACTTTCATCCAGAGAGCAGCTTGCAGACTCTTCTCTGTGTTATTTTTACTTGCTTTCTAATAAGAGAGACCTTCATCCATCAAAAGAATACCCTTTTCTACACACATTTATCCCTAATTCCCTGCCAGGCCTTCAGAAAGCGTTGCTGTGGAGACTGGAGGATGGTCAGGAGCTCCAGCGTGGCACAAAGCAAAGGACTGAGCTTGTGCTGGCCCCAATTCTGACTGCAGGGGTAAAGCTCTGCCTGTGGGGAAGGTTTTGGGCTGAGAGGGGGAATTTGGTGCTCTCAGTGGGCCCAGCAGAGCCCAGAGTGGGATAAAACCTGCCCAGCCATGGAGGAGTGATCTGTGCAAACCCCCCTGGGCAGGGGTTGGGACTGGGTGATCTTTAAGGTCCCTTCCAACCCAAACCACTCCATGATCCTGTGATTTCAGCATCCCATGAAGGTGATGCCAGGCTTTACTCTGGTGTCCCTGTGCTTGGACTGACAGCAAAAGCCAAGTCTTCTTCACTCCAGAGCTTTGAATTACCAGAGTTTTTTCTCAGGGGAAGAAGAAACCTTGATTAAATTCCCTGTTAGGAAAGGGACCAAAGAAAACCTGGGTCCTGAAACCCTCTCAGTCTTTTGTGGGAAGGTGCACGTCTTTACTCCTGTGATGGTGTTCAGATCTGGGAAAAGGAAAGGGGAGAAAAAAAAAAGATCTTTTAAAGACTGATTTCAAATCAAGACCCATGATCTTGTTACCAAGGTATTTAGGATGTTAAAAAAGACAGACTTCTGTGGGTGGAAATGAGCAAAAAGATCAACTGAGCCTCCAGTTCCATGTAGCTGCCTTCAGCAGAATATAGCATGAGAGGGGAGAAAAATTCCCCATGAAAGAAATCCAGAAGATGAAAGGAAGCTGGCTAGGAAAGGGAATGATCATCAGAACATCATCTGCTCCTTAACGGCAGGCTGAAGGCTGTAAAACTTCTTTTTAGGAATTGCCATAGACTAGGAAGTCTCTCAAATGGCCTAAAAAGAGCTCTGAGGATATATGCATATAAAATATACATACACCCAGAGATATATCCAGAGAGGGAGCCTAGCTGTAAGGACAGATCCCGCAGCCTTTAAGGCTTGGAGCCAACTCACTTCCTGCTTTGCTCAGTCATTGAAGCTCCCCAGCTCCCAGGACTCCAGAATTGCTAAAATTGGGCAGCTCCAGATCTCCATTTTAACTCCATCCCCTTTCCTGAAGCAGCAGAATGCAAGAGGGACCCAGCTGAGGAGCCGCCTCTTCTCTTGGCACACGGGAGCAGCTCATGGGAACCACGGGGCTCATCTTGGATGTTCCCACAGAAAGGATGCAGGCTACAAAATGGGAGCGCTTGCCTGAGTGGAACTCAAAATGAAAAGCAGAGGCAGCTGTTTTGTGCTCTGCACCACCTGTGAGCCCCCACAAAGCTCCTCAGGTGGGTTTGGGGTTTCCCTGGCTCAGACCAGTTTCAAGATCGGGGTGGCACAAGCACCAGGCTGCACCTTGAGGCGGCTGCAAAAGGCCAAAAAATTAATGGATCAAAACACACCCAGCCACAGACTCCATTTCAAGGCTGGGCCATTGCAAATCCCAGCTCCTTAAAGCACAAACTGTTGTGATTTGAGGCAAAGTTGGGATATGCACGAGCCCAGCGGAAAACTGGATCAAGTTTTTGCAGGGTTGTTTATGGCAAACAAGGGCTACTGATGACACTGAAATCCTCACCACGAGATTTAGTTTGACAGGAAAAGAGGAAATTACCTCAAGCTGTGCTAGGGCAGGCTCAGGGTGGACAGCAGCAGGAATTCCTGCATGGAAAGGTGCTCAGGCTTTGGAACTGCCCAGGGAGGTTTGGATCCCCATCCCTGGGGGTGGCACTCAGTGCTCTGGGCTGGGGACAAGGTGGGGATGGGGCACAGCTGGCACTGGATGGGCTGGGAGGGCTCTTCCCACCCAAATGATTCTGAGATTCTCTGAAGGGTGCTGTGATTTCTCTCTCTCTGATCAGATACCACAGAACTCATGGGGATCCCTCCAAGCCAGCAAAGCAACACTTCCACCCCCAGGAGACTCTTCCTCAGCAAAACCAGGCAGGTGCATCCCCCACATCCCTCTGGACTGCAGGACAGCGTCTTTGCAGGGGCACAGCCCCACCACAGCTCCCCACAGAGCACAAAACCAGGATTTTCAGCTCCAGGGACGTCCCAGTGCCACCCTCAGGGAGACACTGCAAGACAGAGTGGGCACGAGTGAAGATGCACGAAGGAGAGAACGTCCTCTCTGCTTTACAACCTGCAAATTCTGCAGTCCCCAGCTCTGACTGGAAGCAGAATCTCTTTTTCCCCTAATTCCCAGCCTCACACTAACACTGACATATTTTCCCCCTATATTTAGTGGCCACATTACCTGGCACTCACTGCTGTGCTGTTACACGGCAGAACAGCGGGAATGTGGAGTTTTCCTCTGTTTGGGTTATTTTTTTCCTTCCTTTTCTCCCCGAAACACTCACAGAAATGTCTTGCAGCATAATCCTTCCTCCCTCCTGGGCAATGCCATCAGCTGTCATCCTGCATCATGTGCTTCTGCCTTCTCTGGATCACTCACACCCCCCACACCACTTTCCCCAGGTCTGTCACAGTTATTAAAACCTCATAACAAGCTGCTTTGCATTTAATCCCATCTGTCATCAGATCCTGTTTAAACACCAAGAATTACCACTTTAATGTGACTACTTCCTAAGATATGACAGCTTTCTTCCACGGATCTCAAAGAGTTCTGCAGGAGAAGCTGAGCATTCCTGAGNCTGTGGGTGGAAATGAGCAAAAAGATCAACTGAGCCTCCAGTTCCATGTAGCTGCCTTCAGCAGAATATAGCATGAGAGGGGAGAAAAATTCCCCATGAAAGAAATCCAGAAGATGAAAGGAAGCTGGCTAGGAAAGGGAATGATCATCAGAACATCATCTGCTCCTTAACGGCAGGCTGAAGGCTGTAAAACTTCTTTTTAGGAATTGCCATAGACTAGGAAGTCTCTCAAATGGCCTAAAAAGAGCTCTGAGGATATATGCATATAAAATATACATACACCCAGAGATATATCCAGAGAGGGAGCCTAGATGTAAGGACAGATCCCGCAGCCTTTAAGGCTTGGAGCCAACTCACTTCCTGCTTTGCTCAGTCATTGAAGCTCCCCAGCTCCCAGGACTCCAGAATTGCTAAAATTGGGCAGCTCCAGATCTCCATTTTAACTCCATCCCCTTTCCTGAAGCAGCAGAATGCAAGAGGGACCCAGCTGAGGAGCCGCCTCTTCTCTTGGCACACGGGAGCAGCTCATGGGAACCACGGGGCTCATCTTGGATGTTCCCACAGAAAGGATGCAGGCTACAAAATGGGAGCTCTTGCCTGGGTGGAACTCAAAATGAAAAGCAGAGGCAGCTGTTTTGTGCTCTGCACCACCTGTGAGCCCCCACAAAGCTCCTCAGGTGGGTTTGGGGTTTCCCTGGCTCAGACCAGTTTCAAGATCGGGGTGGCACAAGCACCAGGCTGCACCTTGAGGCGGCTGCAAAAGGCCAAAAAATTAATGGATCAAAACACACCCAGCCACAGACTCCATTTCAAGGCTGGGCCATTCAAAATCCCAGCTCCTTAAAGCACAAACTGTTGTGATTTGAGGCAAAGTTGGGATATGCACGAGCCCAGTGGAAAACTGGATCGAGTTTTTGCAGGGTTATTTATGGCACTGGGTCCAAACAAGGGTNAAGTTGGGATATGCACGAGCCCAGCGGAAAACTGGATCAAGTTTTTGCAGGGTTGTTTATGGCAAACAAGGGCTACTGATGACA
>VYXF01005281.1:3057-16256 GCA_013397295.1 Polioptila caerulea | reverse complement strand
ACAGGGACAGGAGGAGAGGGAACGGCCTCAGGCTGGGCCAGGGCAGGCTCAGGGTGGACAGCAGCAGGAATTTCCCCATGGAAAGGGTGCTCAGGCACTGGGAGAGGCTGCAGAGTTCCAAACTGATGGATTTACCTGATGAGGGTGGTGAGACACTGAACAGGTTGCCCACAGAGGTGGCAGGTGCCCCATCCCTGAAAACATTCAAGGCCAGCTTGGACAAGGCTTTGAGCAACCTGGTCAGGTTGAAAATGTCCCTATTCTTTCCAGGAGTTGGGACCAGATGAACTTCCAACCCAAACTACCCCACGATTCTTGAAGCTGCTCGGCCTTCTCAGCAGACAGGTTGGACACAGAAGCCCCACCCAGAAGCCAGCACCACAATGGATGTCCTTCCCAAACTCTCCCTCCACTCTTTCACTTCATTTCACTTTCATTTCAATGAAAATAAGTCTCTTTTTTTGCCACTCTTCCCAACTATTTTGGGGAAAGGAGTGTCTGTCCTGCCTGGTGGGTGATGCAATGTCCCATGTTCCCACAGCTCCAGGGCACCAGCTCCCATGGGAGCAGAGCCCAGAGGGCTGTGGAACAAGTGTACAGCAGCAGGTGACCTTCCATGACCCAGATAATTTGTGCCCTACTTTACTTAATCCCTGGAAATCCTGGACCATAACCTCAGGACCTGTCTTCAGCACATTGTGCTAAAATTAAACCCAACTTTTTTTCCAATGAGGTTTACAGACCTCAGGCATGTATTTTTCTCCTCAGAAGCATGGCAGTTTAACTGTTTCCAGCCCAGGAAGGTGAAATGTGGATGTACCTGGACAAGTGTACAAAAACCTCCCCTGTGGGAAGGTTCACATGAGGTGAACAGCAGGAGTTGAAGGCCACCTGCAAATAAGAGATGATGATGATCCCACCCCCAAAAATCCACTCACATTTCCCAAATGAAACTGTGAGAAAATGTCTAAGGACTGTTTTTCTGAGAAATGACCGGTGAAAAGGCAGGAAAGACTCTGAGTGGCAATAAGGAGAGATCGCTGCTGATATATCCTCTCACCTAATTCTCTGTGTCCATCACATCTCTTGGCTCACTGCTCCAGATTTGTGTCCCCTAGGCAGGCCAGAGACTGTTTTTCCATCCAGCCAGAGAAAATCTGGTGGCCAAGAAGCTCCTTTTCTCCTCCCCCCACCAGGAAGCAGCTGCCCCATTGTCAGAGATGCACCCTCAAAGGGATGGGCTGTACCAAAGGAACACTCCAAGCCCATTTGGCCCAGGTTCAGCTGACCTAAATTCTGCCTCATTTGCAAGCCTGTGGTCCGTGGGAAGACCCCCAGCTCTCAGCAGCATCTGCCAACAGCAAAATCAGACAGAGACAAAGGTGGAAATTGGGGCATCCTGAATCTGGGCCAGCGCTCTTCAGCCATGAGACCCCACCCTTGGTTGTGGTCCTGTCTTGGGTGGGAGGCCCAGTACTCCAATCATTCACCAACCTGGGTGCCCAGGATGGGCTTTGCTTCTTTATGTTGGGCTGAGCAAGAATTGGAGAGGGGAGAGCAGCCTTTTGATGGCGAGAGAAAAGGAAAATAACACCAAAAACGTGGTGTGGGGGGGAAATCCTGACTGAAACTTCATTAAGTCACGCTTTGCTAATCACAGCCTCCTGCCCCTGGTGTTCAGTGCAGGCTGTCCCTGCTGCAAGGCTGCTGAGCCCCAGCACTGCTGCAGCTGTGCATGTGCAGATGTGCAGCAAAGACAGGTCAGAGAGGTGGCCCAGCAGCACACCCTTGTCACTGGCATTGCCTGGGCACAGCCCTCGTGGCCGTGCTCACCTCTCCTTGTGTGTCACCCTGTGATGGAGCCTCACCTGAAAACCAGGAGCCACAATTCACCAGCAAACTTGTTTCCCCATTCATTATTCATCCATCCCAAGCACTGCACGCTCCTTTTTCCTGCCACTTCGCCACATTTCCATCATTTGCAGCAAAGCAAATCAATCATTTACATCACTTACTATTTGCCTCGTCCTACACACAGCTAAAAAAGACCAGGGCTCTCCTTGAATGAGGACAGCACGCTACTCCAGTGAGGCTGACAAGAACAGGATCTCTTTGGCTCATCTCCTGCCACTCACTGACAGCAATTTAGAAAGGTCTGTTTGACAGTAATTTCCTCTTTACATTCTTATTCTGCTTAGACTGTAAAACTACCAGTGCAGAAACAAAACCACTCAGAAAAAGACAACCAGCCATGGGAGTCAGGTGCCTCTCCATTTACCAGTGGAGATTTTGGAATCATTTCTGAGTGGAAGCAGGGGAGGTCACAGGCTCCATGGCACACTGCCAAAAGGGATCATTCCTCCTGGGCATCCTCCTCCTCCCAGGGCTGCTGCCACTTCTAAGTGCAGTGTATGGCCAAGGTGTCTGTCCCTCCTGTTTGGAGGCACAGGCAGCACCAGGAAGCTGCTGGGATGGTTTGCAGCACTCATTTTGGGGTGTTTTTCAATTTTTGGGCACGCTGCTCAGGGTACTGACACATTGCACAGATGCATCTCCCTGCTCCAGAGTCTGTCTGAAGCTTTATCATTCCTGAGCTGTCCCCTCTTGCAATCCTTTTCCCAGGCTCTAAGCCACTCTGCTGCTGAGCTGCCAGGGGATTTGCTTTCATACGTGTCTTCTCCTTGGAACACTCCCCAAATCTGTGTCAGTCATGATCACACTCAAATTCCACATCAGGCAGCTTTCCTCACCTGCCTGGAAACGTTATTATTTTAGCCTGCTGCCATAAAGAGACAGATTGGAATCAATTTTAGATCAAGCTATTTAAAATATCCCATCCTCCTTTTCCAAGCTGACTCAGTGCAGGCCACACATCCCCCCTGGAGATGCCTGAACATCATGGGCATAAATCCCCCTCCCCTACAGGTGGCACCTACAGAAGTGAAAGACTTGGGGGGAAAAATTTAGCCCTTGAGTGATGTTTCAACCAGGACAAGAATTCCAACAGGGGAAGGAGATGGCTGAAACAACCAGAAAATATAAAATCAAGGGTTTGGTGGGAGAGGGAGCGTTGCAGAAGGGCAGCTCCTCCCAGGTGTGCTGCCCAAGGGCTGCAGGCACTGTCTGAATGCAGATGGAGCAGAAGAAGGACTGGAGAAACCAGGTGAGGCTGAGGAGAGCAGGAAATCCCTTCTGAGAATGCAAGAAATCATTTTCATCACAGCTCTGGCTGTGCCTGCCTAGCCCAGCCCAGCACACGCTGAATTCCTTGCACACACTAATGAACACGTGCTCCCCACAGGAGGGAGAGAGTCCTTCAGCAACACCAGGACCTTCATTGCATCTTTTATGACACCCTTGGGGATGAAAATCCTCTGCCCACACCCCTCTAAGAAGCAGCTCTATCAGACATCTCTCCATCTACAGCTGCAGAGGTTGTCAGATTAATCCCGGCCCTTTTCAAAAATCCACCCACTGGATTTTCCCCTCAGAGACTTGTGTGTGGCTGCAAATTGCATGTGTGGCTGCAAATCTTGTATGTTCCTGCAAATCCTGTGTATGGCTGCAAATCTTGTGTATGTGTGACTGCAAATTTCATGTGTGTGGCNAGCAGAAGAAGGACTGGAGAAACCAGGTGAGGCTGAGGAGAGCAGGAAATCCCTTCTGAGAATGCAAGAAATCATTTTCATCACAGCTCTGGCTGTGCCTGCCTAGCCCAGCCCAGCACAGGCTGAATTCCTTGCACACACTAATGAACACGTGCTCCCCACAGGAGGGAGAGTCCTTCAGCAACACCAGGACCTTCATTGCATCTTTTATGACACCCTTGGGGATGAAAATCCTCTGCCCACACCCCTCTAAGAAGCAGCTCTATCAGACATCTCTCCATCTACAGCTGCAGAGGTTGTCAGATTAATCCCGGCCCTTTTCAAAAATCCACCCACTGGATTTTCCCCTCAGGGACTTGTATGTGGCTGCAAATTGCATGTGTGGCTGCAAATCTTGTATGTTCCTGCAAATCCTGTGTGTGGCTGCAAATCTTGTGTGTGTGGCTGCAAATTTTATGTGTGGCTGCAAATCTCATGTGTGTGGCTACAAATTTTGTGCGTGTGGCCACAAATCTCATGTGTAGCTGCAAATTTCATGTGTGGCTGCAAATCCTGTGTGTTCCTGAAAATCTTGTGTGTGTAACTGCAAATCTCATGTGTTCCTGTAAATCCTGTGTGTGGCTGTGAGTTCACATCCCTGGAACTCGAGCTGGGAACAGAGGAGCCACTGCAGGCCTGGTCCCACCACTGACACCCTCTCAGCTGGACAGGACATCAGCACCAGGGACAGGCTGGGGACCTTCCCTTGGGCTGGCATTTCTTATCTCAGCACTGCCACAAAATGTCCTGGAGGTCCCTAAAGAAACAGCAGGGATGAGATAAATAACAGGAGACTTGGCAATGAGGAGGGGAAAGCATCTTCAACACACACAAACACACAGAGAAGGAAGATGAGAGCAGAGGATACTTTCTTCACTTTTTTAACTTCAAGAGATTTCATATTCCATCTTTTCTTTGCTCTTTTCAATCAAAATATTCTGGGTTGCTCTCTCATCAGAGCACAGAGAATCAGGAGTACAACGATACCAGTTTGTCTTCTCTACCCAGGAGAAGCAAAGAAAAGCTTTTAAGAACCTGCCCTTTTCCAGAGTGCCTTTATGTGCTGAGGAGAAGGGCACAAGGGTCAGCACATCCATTCTTTCCCCAGCCACCTTCAACGTGAGGCAGGCAGCAGGCTGCAGGGTTCAGGAGGAGAAATGACCGATTTCTGGGATTGTGGCACTGCTGCCAGGCCAAACACGAGCAGAGGCTCAGCACTGGGCTGCCTCACGAGGCATTAGCCTGGCTCCCTTTCCTGCTGGCCGCCTGTTTGTGCAGGCAGGAGCCGCTTCCTCCGTGCTTTGCTGTGCTTGGCAGTGCCCTGGGAATGCTAAGTCAGGCAGATTGACTCTCAGGCATGGGAAGATCTTTGCTGAGACCAGAAATAGACTGTGTGTCTTCATCCCTGGATTAGGCTGAGTTTATCAGCACAGAAAAGCCAGGAGAGAAAGGCAGCTCATCACCCACACCCTGAGGGGCTCCCACCTGAATCCTGGATCCTCTGGCTGCTCCACGTGCCATCAAAACACAATTTACAGGACCCACAGGAAGGGCTGATGTCTCCAAGGCCAGGAAAACCACCAATCTGTCCACTGGTATGTGAGGAATGTGCTGGTAATGATGCCTTACATTTCAGCTTTAATATTTTTTAGATTCTGGGCTGGTTTAGGGGGCAGTTTTAGGTTTCACATTCAGTGTTACTGAGCTCTCTCACAGAGCAGGGAGACAAAACAATTCCTGCTCCACCTTGGGACAAAGGACGACTTTCAGCCCAAGAACAAAACCAACGGTGAAGGGAGAAGGAAAACCAAGGAGGATGGAGCTTCATAACCTGGAGCTGTAATTGGACAATGAACTCCAATGTGCTGATGGAGCAGAACTTATCAAAGTGTGAGCCCTCGTGACCATTTGTCCATTCTGTGCCCATTTTGGGCTCACCTTGGGTGTGCCCAGCCGGGCTCTGGCACTGCCCAGGTGTGCCCAGTGAGGCCTTGGAATAAATCCCCAATTTCTCCTTTGGCTCTGGCTGGGCTCTGCTCCAGCTCAGCCCCCTGAAGGCATCAGTAAGACACAAAGGGGTCACTCTGCTCCCTGGGACATTTTATGTGCTCCACACTCCCATTTTCCTTGCCAGCATGGGAAGACTTTATATCCAAATATCCAAGAGCATTTATGTTCAGGAAAGTGCAGCGTTTCTAGAGGCAGTTACTACCCTCAGATCCAGGCAGGAAGACGAGGCTGATTTTGACTCTGAGTAACAAATGACTGCCCATGTCCTCCTCCCAGCCGACAGCTCATCCTGATTTTCTGCATCTCTGTTAAATCACCCATCTCTCTTGTCCTCTGTTCAGGCCCAGTGGGATCCCAACACAAGCCAAGCATTTCCCAGTGCATTATTTCTCTGCTGCAACTTTAACCTTAGCAGTTTATTAGTTTATTAATTTATTAACTTATTAGTTTATTAATTTATTAACTTATTAGTTTATTAATTCCCTCTTTGTGTTGAGAGGGCCCCAGTGATGTCCTCAAGGAGGAGGTGGCAGATGACCAGAACAGAGTAAAGAGAGCACATAAAGCTCACAGAGATGGATGCTGCAGAAGCAGAGGCAGGACAGGGAGTTACCAGAGGAAGCAAATTCCCTTCCTCCAAGTGTTTTTCACCTCTCAGCTTCTTTCCCTGATCTCATCCACCAGCTCCTTGCATCCAAGGCCATGGGTCTCCATCCCTTCCCTGGCATTGCATGTTGTTTTTCCTTGCTTTTCCCAGCAATCTACTCCAAACATTCCTCACAAATATTTTTTTTTTCCCCCTTCAGAAGGGATTAGGCAAACACAAGGGGGAAACAGAGAAACGAAGTCTAAACAAATCCAGGGCACTTCAATCTGAACTTGGGATCACTGACACTTTGCCATTAGTCCTTGCAGCCTCCACCCTTTCAGCTGCAAATGCTTTGGGGCAGCCTCCTCTTTTTTATTTTGCCCTTGGCCCATCCTTTGGGGAGTGACTGAAGCCTGAAGTGGCCAGAAATGCAGATTTTGTGGAGTTCACAAAAGAGTCTCCATCTCTCATGTTCCACAGGAGACTGAATGGTTGTGTTTAAACCCCAGGAGCAAGGGCTGGGGCAGGGGAAGCTGCTAGCTGAGGGGATGGCAGCTCACAGACCCCATCTGGAGCAAACCACCACAGTCTGGAGCTGGGAGGGGCCGACTGGAACAAGCTGAGCCCCAAAAGCCACGAGTGCAGCTCTGTCAGTGCAGCCCAGGATGTCAGGGGGGCTCCCTTGGCTTGAGCTGGATCCTCTGGGAGAATGGAGCTGCTGAGCCCACAGGGGCTGTCCATGTGCTCCTCTCCAAACCTCAGCAGGGCTGGGGGCTCCAAGGTTCCAGCAAACTCTGCCACGTCCCCTTTTGCCAAGGAACCACCTCCTGCTTTGTGCTGAGCACGTGTTTGGAAGCAAGAGAGAAGCGCCAGGGCCTGAGTTTTCCCTGGGGGCTGTCTCAGGGAAGCCTGGCTTGATGCCACAGGCTCAGGAAACTCTCACAAACCCTCACTCACTCCTCAGCAGTCCCAGTGCTGTGACTTCAGTGGGTCAGAGGACATGTGGTGTGGGACAAGGGACATGGTGGCAGGGTGATCTGCCCACAGACAGAGCCAGGAGTTTGCCAGCCAGGCTGGAGTCAGCCCTGGCTCTGGCCCACAGCCAAACATCCTCTCAGCTTCCTCTGCCCTCTCCCCAACCCCAGCCTCCGATTTTCTCCTTCTTCCCATCCCGCTGCCCTCCCTCTTGCAGTGTCCAACCCTCTCACAGCCCTCACAGGCACAACAAAACATTGCCCCCCTCCAGAGCAGCTCCCAGCTCTGCTGTCCAGCCCTCCAAACCCAGCACAGCCCCAGGCAGCAAACAAACCATTTCTGGGCAGCCCTGTGAGCCCCAGCCCTGGGGCACTGACAGGTTTGTGTGTGTGTCCCTCTGCACTCCCACCCAGAGGATTCCCAAATATCCAGGAACATCTCTCAGTTGATGCCACAGGAAGGAAAGGGAGCTTTGCATCCCAGCCTGATGCCAAACCCCAGAGCTGGGACCACTGGGAATCTGGCTATGAACAAACTGGTTCCACAAACTCTCACAAGCCCCCAGTCCCCCCAAAGCAGCCCCAGTGCCTTCAGTGGGGTGGGGGGTCAAAGGGGAGCCAAGGACACGGGGCATGGGCTGCAGGCCTGAAAACCCTGCAGGGTCAGATGTGTGACACAGTGAATTGGGGTGGCTGGAGAGAGTTCATAAATTTTTTGCTTCTGCCAGCAAAGCCCCATCTTCTGATAGGGAGAGTTCTGCTCTTTATTAATGATCATCATTCTCAGCTCACCCACATCCAGAACTAAACCTCAGCAGCTCCCTCAGCCTGTCCCAGCCCTGTGGGCTCTGTCCCACCTGAGCTTGTACAGCTTTGCTCTGTAACCCAGAGCTTTAGGAGCTGTCTTTGCAGTACAGCCCAGCAGAGCAGCAGTGCTGTCACACAGGGACCGACCCCTGGGACAAACCAGCCCCAGTGTGAGCACAGCACCCCCTCAGTGCTGGCCCCAGCCTGTCACAGTGCCCAGCTCCCCTCTGCTCCATGTCCCACATCCCCTCTGGCAGCACCCACCAGTTCTCCATCCCCTCCCCACAGCCCTGCAGCCACTCTCCTCTCTCCCAGCTCTGATCTGCATCATTCTCTGCTTTCCCCCCGTTCCTTTTTCCTGGCACTTGGACAAAACACCTCAGTGTTGACTTGTAACATTTTCCTGGTTTGTTCCTTGCTAGAGCTGCCAGTCATGTCACACTGACCCACATTGCACAGTTATTTCTGTCGGGCAGAGCATCCTTTTCCAGAAACAAATGTTGTTCTCCCCCTGTGATCTCAAAACTGATGGGAGCCCAGGTTCTCCCTGGGTGATATCAACTTTATGAGTTACACAACCTCTCCAGCGTGTCAGATGGGAAAGAAAAAAAACACAGAAGAGAAAAAATGGAATATTTAAGTGACAAAAAAACATCCCCAGCTCACAGTACAGCCTCTCTTCCCTGTTCTGGCTCTTCCCACTGTGCTGCAGAGGGTGACCAAGCACCAGCAAGTGCACCATGGACCTGGTCCAGAGCTCAGCATGACAAATTATGCCCCTAACGAGGGGGCCAGAAGACAATGGTGAACTTGTGACATGCCAGATCCTAAGCAGCTCTGACAGGACAATAGAAAAATCCAGAAATAGAAAAGCAGAATTACTGGGCTGCTTTCAATGGGTGAAAAAGTGTCAGAAGATTTTGAGCCAAAAGAGAGAGGAAGTCTGGACTGAAGAAGAAGCTTTGAAAGGAGTTGACAGAAGAAGACAGCCCTGATACAGCTCCAGCCTCAGCCAGGGCTGGAAAAGCCAAAGCTTGTGTGGAACATCTGCCTGAAATCTTTCCTGGTGAGCAGGATAGTTGGGAATCCCATTTCAGATATGTGGTGTTAACTAAAAGTTGATTTTTGTGTTTACATGTTTTTGTAACACTGAGAAACAGGCAAACCACTGCAAAGCCTCACCCTAAAGAAAAGATTATGTCCCTCCTCATTCCCTGCAAACAGACTCTTGGTTTTCCCAGAGAAGCTGTGCTCAGTGTCACTTTTTACATCACTTTGCCTGCAAAGCCAAGATGATCAAGAAGAATTTGAATCCAAATCTGTTCAAGAGAAAAAAAATAAAATTCATAAACTTCTATAAAAATCCAAACCAAAATAGATCCCACATAGAGGATATTTTTAAGATTTAACTTGCAATATTCAGGCAGAGACAGCAGAATTAACAAAGGGAGGCTCCCAGGTGGAACAGAGCAGCCAACATCACCAAAAAACCACCCAAACTCACAGGTCTTGAATTTATCCTACACATCAGGTTCAATTTGTCCTACCATTAGGCTCTATTTGACATCCAGGAAAATCTCCAGCATCCAAACCCAAGTGCATTTAAAGTATTTATCCCTGCCATGGCAACAAAGGCAAAGCTGTGAAACACCTCCAGTCTGAGGCACACCCACTGCATGGAACCCAGCACCAGGCCCGGGATGAATTCAGTCATTCTGAGTGACAAAATCAATGGCACAGTGAGGGGCTCTGAATTTGGAGAGCTAAATACACACTGTGATCCATCTTGTGCTCACCTCCACGCCAAATTAGAGGCCAGGAGTCCTTGATCTGTGGCCTGGTATTCAGTTTGCTTGGTTAATTTTGGGGCTTTAAAGGCTATGGAATGCCTCAGAGAGAAAAAACTGCACAGATAAATGTGCTCAGCACAGCCAGCTCAGCTCTTCCCACTGGGAAGTGAGCTCGGAGAGGGTTAACCAGGAAAACACCCTGCTGGGCACAACCCCAGCACCAACCCCAAAAAAGGGAGCTTTTCTTTCCCACCCTTTTGCTGAGGGAGTGTGAAATCCCTGCTGCGGGGGCAGGAGTCTGAGCTGGCACCTGCAGTGCTGCACTTTGGGGCATCTCTGAGAGGAGACCCCAAAACTCTGCTCTGCTCACCCCCAGGGAAGGGCTGGAGCTGTGCCAGGGGAGCTTTGGGTTGGATTTCAGGGATTTCTTCCCCCAGAAAGTGCTGGGCACTGCCCAGGGAATGGGCACAGCCCTGAGGCTGCCAGAGCTCCAGGGATGCCCAGGGTGGGATGGTTGGACCTGGATGATCCCTTCCAACCCAGAACTCTCCATGATTCTTTCACAGCAATAAACCAGCCCAGCTCTGGAGGGTCCACAGGAGCTCTGTGCCTCCAGGGCCACCCCATCTCCTCAGGAAATGCTGGGCATATTTCCCAACTAAGTAAACTTGAACCCTTAGCACGAGGGAAAGAAAGAGGCAGCTCCCACCGGGCTTGGGGTGAATTCTTGGCACTGCTTGTGTTTCTCATCGCCAGCACAGCCACAGCTTATGTTTCCTTTAGTGAGTTATCTTTACAGCCAGGAAGTGGCTCTTTCCATCTGGACAGTGTCATTCTCCTGGCTGGTTCTGCCTAAATGTTAACAAAACCCTGCTGCTGCCTTTATTTCCCCTCCTCAGGGATACTTGGAATTTTTATTTTTCTTCATAACCACTGAAGAATCCATATTTCACAGAGTCCCGTGATCTTATAAAAGGACTAACAGCGAAAGAAAATCACACTGGGCCTCAAGGTTATCTGTTTAGCCTAAAAAAAATGCAGGCATAATGCAAAACACAAAGGCAGAGGTTGCACAAGAAAGTTGCAGGGCCTTAGGGGATGAAAGTCTCATTTAGCAAACAGATTTCCCAGAGAAATCCCATGAGGGAAAACAGACAGAACGAGATCTAAACATATTTGCACGATGTGAAGGTCCTGCTACGAACAGGCATTCATAGTTTGCTGCAAGTGAGCTGGAGAGAGGCTCATGGGCAAAAATAAAAGCCATGGCTGAGCTGGCTTGGGAGAGTGAAAAATCAAGGGCAGGAGGGGAGGGAACGGCCTCAGGCTGGGCCTGGGGAGCTCAGGGTGGGCAGCAGCAGGAATTTCCCCATGGAAAGGGCACTCAGGAACTGCTCAGGGAGGTTTGGATCCCCATCCCTGGGGGTGTCACCTTCTCTGGTTCANGGATGAGGCACAGCTTGGACTGGATGAGCTGGGAGAGCTTTCCCAACCTCAGTGACCCTGGGATTCTCTGGGGACAAGGTGGCACTGCACGGCCTGGGAGGGCTCCTCCAACCCCAGCAGTGCTGGGATTCTGCAGGGAGCCCTGCAGGATGGTGCTGTGCCAGCACAGAGGCTCCTTTGGGGTTTGGGGGAGCAGCAGCTGTGCCTGAACTGATCCCCCCAGCCAGGGCTGTGCTGTCAGCCACAACCCAGCTGGCTCTGAGCATTTCCACCCCCAGCCCATGGCTGTAGCTATTCCTGTCCCACCCCAGGGGGACCCGAGCTGCTGGCACACGAAGGCCCCAGAGCCAAACTTCTGGAAAAAGCCAAGAAAAGCTTCTCTGGTTCCAACCCCTTCAGGTGCTGGCCTTTGGCAGAAGTGTCTGTGAGGAGTTTTTCATCTCCCTCCTCATGCTGGCTGTCATTTAGCCAAAATTTTCTCATCAGCTCCCTCCCAGCCCTGCTGCCCCTCAGCACCCAGGGGGAGCCTCCAGCCCCCACCCTCCCACACCCAGGGCAAACAGGGACTCTGCACAGGGAGATGGATTTGGGGAAGTTTCCTCAGGTTACAAGGCACTGGAAAATCACCTTTTCCTTGCTCTTTCCTGCTCTGTCTGTTTTACAACAGAGCTGTGCAAATCAGGAGTGTTTGCCTCTATCTCCTGCAACAGGGCCAGGGATAGAACCAATTTTTAAGTGGTGAATAGCCCAAAAGTATTTTATATTCTCTTCATTACGGAACAGAAGAAAGGAAGAGTCATAGAATCACTGAATGGGTTGAGAGGACCTTAAAATCCATCCAGTGCCACCCCTGCCATGGCAGGGACACCTCCCACTGTCCCAGGCTGCTCCAAGCCCTGGGACACTGCCAGGGATCCAGGGGCAGCCCCAGCTCCTCTGGGCACCTGTGCCAGGGCCTTCCACCCTCACAAGAAAGATTTGTTTTCTAATATCTCACCCAAACCCCTCTCTTGGAGTTTAAACCCTTAATATGGCTCAGCTGTAAAAAGTTTTGCTCGTCCCTGAGCAGAACACGCCGGGAACTTTGGCAGAGGCTTTGACTCCAAAGGACCAGACTCCTCCACAACAGCTGAAATTCCTCTCTCATCTCCCCACCCAGGGGTCAAAGAGCTCCCATACAAACACACACCTGCTGGAACCTTCTACAGGATCCCCTTCCAGGGGAAATTGCCCTTCCATGCTGTGGGCACCTCCTCGACCCTCTGGATGGGAGCTGAGCATCACTCAGCCCAACCCCCAGTTCTCATTCAGCTGTCCCAGCCCCAAAACATTTGAGAAATGTCAAGAAACGTCCACTGCAGATTGAATTGGAGAAGTTTAGTTTAGCCACGCTCCAACTACATATTTTTCCCGTGGAAAAATGACTCATCAGGGGCAAAATATCTATTTTTAAGTCAAGTTCAGCCTCTCCACAAAAAAATACTCAGTTCAAGGCAGGACCTGAGAGGGCAGGTGGTTGCTATGCAACTCCTGAGAGAGGACAGCAAGTGAGAAAGGTGCTTGCACAGAATTGAGATCTTTATAAAGTTGAGCCAGCTCATAAAGTACTATTTTCACTGTCTCTATTTAATAATTATAAAAATCTGGCAAATAAACCCAAATAACAAAGGGATGATGTTTGTTAGAGCAGACGAGCCAGGATGTTTGACTAGGAAAATTCTGTCTTTATAAAGAAAATATCTATATTTTCACAAGATAAGAGCTGTGCTTTTCTAAAGGAAAAAATACTAAAAGGCCAAGAGGAGTTTCTTGCCAAGTTGGAACACTCTGCAATCCCACTCCTAGAACAGGGCAGCCCTCTCTGCTCCCTCTCCATCAGCCAGAGACTCACACACAGCTGCTGCTGAGAATCAGGGGTAACTCAGCAGGATTTGGG
>VYXF01005280.1:113408-146129 GCA_013397295.1 Polioptila caerulea | reverse complement strand
CAGAAGGGAACGCTCTTGGCTCTCATCCAGAGACCCCCCAGCCGTGGATTTTGCTTTATTGCATTGTCCTTGTTGTCTGTTATTAAACCTTTTAAATCCTACCAAGGAAGTGAACTTGGTTTTTCACACTGAAGAACAGCAGACGTGCTCCAAGCTCCCTCCCTCCCTTCACTTTGTGCTTGCATCCCTGGGATCCCACTTCCATCCCTGTGGGAGCTCCACCTGTAAGTGAAATATCCTGGTGCTCTTGTTGAGGCTCCAGCTCCTCTGCTGAGACCCAAAAGTCACAGAATGGTTTGGGCTGGAAGGATTTTGAAGACCCTCTACTTCCCACCCCCTGCCATGGGCAGGGACACCTCCCACTATCCCAGGCTGCTCCAAGCCCCATCCAACCTGGCCTTGGACACTTCCAGGAACAGGAGATTCATCTTCCCTGAAACTCAGGCTGCAGTCCAGCTTAACACAATTCAGCCACAAAGGGAAGGATCCCATCCTCTCCTTCATCCCCTTTTAGCAGGAGTGTTTTGTGCCCTGTTCCAGCTCCCCACACGTGCCAAGAGCAGCTTTGTGCAGCCAAGGGAGGCGGGAGGACACGGCTGAACAGGCAGCTGGGCCCAGCTCCTTCCACAGCAGCTCCCAAAGATCCTCTCCAAGGGATGCTGAAAGCAAAGCCAGAGCCAGGGGCTCGGCCACCAGCCCAGGGAGGGCTGGAAAAGCAGAACTGCCCAGCTCCCACCCCTGTGCATGAACAGAAGCTTGTGCTGTCCCCAGGGATGGAGCTCCCTGCCAAACCCTCTGGTGTCTCAAAATACCCGAGGTGAAAGCTGCTCCTTTGGCTCTGAGGAGATGCCTGTAATTTCAGCTCCCTATCTGGTTTCCCTCCCATGAGTTCCTCTGCTTTCCACTGACAAGGTACAAAAACACTCAAATGTAGTTACCTATTTATCTCTCATTAGTACATTCATCACCCCAGTATCAGCCAGCAGCCAGAGGTCACTGGTCCAGTCTTTGTGGCTTTTAGCAGAACTATCATTCAGGCTGTCAGATCAATGGAAATATTTCTGAAGTTAGTCTGTCATCTGTGCCTGAGATCCTATCTCGGCGTGGCATGAGACAGACTGTCAGAGAAGTGACATTCAGAGCACAATCTCATCACAAAGTGTAATGACTGGTTTATTTCCCAGTAAATACTGGCCAGAATATCACTAAAGCCATTCCCAGCGAGGTCAGCAGATGACCCCACCAGTTTTATCTACTGATATTTCTACTGATTCCCCAGTAACGACATGGGTGTCAACTAAACCCACAAGAGAAAGGCATTTTTATTTCTGACAGCAAAATTAAAGCTCAGAGATCTCCCCATCACAGATAAACTCTGGTGGAGCTGAGAACTTCCCCCAGGACTGCAAAACATAACCAGGCAAGGATGGGAAGTGCAGCTCTCTGCATGAACTTCAGTGGAGGCATTAACCAGATCTTCTAAGCAGTAAAACAAATCTAAGAAAAAAATCCCTAAGCCAGAAAAACCACTGACAAACACGATGGCTGCAGCTCTCTGCTGGTTCTTCCACAGCACCATCATTCAGCCAATGGATCCCACAGGTCCAGGGATTTACAGGAATGGAGACACCACTGCAGGACTGGAGCTTGACCTCTTCTACAGCACTGACCAGAGGTCTCTCAGCAATTCTGGAATTAAGCCCAAATCTTCTGTCCAACCTGCAGATATATCCAGTCCCAACATATAAAACTGGGGCTTTATCCAATGCAGAATCCACCATAACTTTAAATCACCTTTGGAAACAAACTGTGAAAATCCTCATTTTTAAAAAATCTCTCTCATTCCCAAGCAGAGCTTTCAGGCCCAGGGTGTTGCCACACTCTGGCCAGGGACAGCACAGTTTTTAAGCCTCTCACTCCAAGAAATGTTTTCATTCTTGGATTTCTTTTCATTGCAAGTGCAAATCTGGAGATCTCAGCAGCACTAGATCACTTGGAGCACCATGCAGAGAGAAACTGAAATTATTTCACACCTCAGGATGTGTCTGCATCCATAAATTCCAGAGCCATGTCAGTACCCATTAAAAACCCTCACACAACAGAGCTGACTCTCAATTCTGGTTTTACAAGTTGCTGTCTAAACTCCAAGAGAGTCGTTTCACTGATGTTTCTTAGCAGGAATCTCCTCTGCCATGTAGATTAAAATGACAAAAATACACCTTGCACGGGAGTGGGTAAAGCTGGATGACCTTCAAAGCTAATAGAACAATGAGGTTTTCATTCTTTCAACATCATTTCCTCAGAATTTTGACAGCAGTCTCCAGGACCACAATCCTATCAAGCTATTAATATTATCCTAAAATTTGTTTAGAAAGGGAATTAATTGATAATAGCTCTGAAAGCCTCATACTTGCAAAAGATAATCTGTGCCTCCTAATCTCTAGCACCCTACTGTTGAGATAATGAACAATTAAAAAAAAAGAATAGTTAAGACATCCGAGGTGGCGATTTACTCTTCCTCATAATTGGATTTGGTGATAAGAGCATTTTGGAAATTACACAACAAGGCCTCTTCTGAATGGCAAGATCTGGAGTTTGCAGCATTTTTCAAACACACAGGTACTTTCTGCTTAAGGCACCTTGAAGACACTGACAGCTGAAATTTTGAACATGCTTAAATTTATCCTTAAACTTACAGGCACCACCAGACTCTCAAAGTCAACTGAATTGTTCATAAAATAAAAGTGGGCCTTTTCTGAAGCCAGCAAGGAACCAACACATCGAGACAAGATAAAGTGAGAATTGTCCTGTGATATTTCAACCAGCAGTTGGTGTGAGCAAACAGCATTTTCAAAGCTCTTCCTAACAAGCATCTAAGCATGAAGAATAGGATCTCCTGCTCCCTTTTATTTACTTGAAATATTTAAATTGAGACCTCCATGCTGCAGGGATATTTATGTGTGTTAAAACCCTGGACTTGGTGAGTGATAAACAAAACCCTTCTGCAAACAACTGCCAGCAAACATCTCAGCTTCCTTTTTTAACGTGGTGCAGGCTGGGTTATTTCAGTTGTATTTTGGATTATCTGGTCCTCACAAGCAAAGCCAAGGCAGGGTCAGCCCCTGGGTGAAACATCTCCAAGGAGGGATGAGGCCCTGCAGGAATCAGCCCCAGCCCACCCACTGGGAAGGGCTGTTCTGCTGCTGGCGACCCAAAATTCCAACCAGACCAACTCTAATCAACACTGAGGGGATCACAGACACCACTCACGAGACAACAGAGGATTCCAAGGCTTTATATGGCAACAGAAAGAAACAGCAGAACTTGGTTTTTACATTACTCAATGCAGAACGTGTTTATTTGCTCTCTGGCACAAAATATTGCAGCCAGCAGAGCCAGAGCTCGGGTTTCAGGTACCCCTAGAACTGCCCATCCCTGCCTCAAAACTGGGCTGGAGTGGGAAGCTCAGCCCTGGATGTGTGTAAATAATGTCAGTGAGCACCAAGGTTGTCCCCACTTCAGCCTCAGTAAGGTTTTAGTTCTTCTGGATGGGAATCTTGGAGCCACCCTTTGTCCCAAGCCTCCAGGACAAATTTCGTCCCAGTCATGAAATTTGGGATTAATCTTAGTGTAAACTGACAGCTCCCAACATCAGCATCAGCCTTTTCCCTCAAAAATCCTCAAGTTTTTGTTTTCAGTTTCCAGTCTTGGTTCAGCTCAGCAGAGCCCCCAGTTGCTGCTGCATTTGTAGAAAATAAAAATAAATTCAGCTAAATGAAAGGATCCTCCAGGATTCCACAGAAATCCTGCAGCACCTAAAGTTATCCAGCACCTGAAGTCAAGATGAAATCTCACTCTCAATACATGTGTTCTTCCTAACACTCAAGATCTGGGCCAAAATTGTTATCCCATTAAGTGTTGTACAGCCAGGGAGCAGAAAATGTATTCAATTTTTTAATGTCAATCTATTCTGTACTTTGCAACCTAAATACAGCACAACAGATGGAGAGAAGCAAAGGAAAATGAGAAATAATGAATGAACCCAGTGATGCCAGTGGATTAAACTACTGCAGTGCCAGGACCAACTTCAGGAGGTTCTTTGTAGACAACACAGCAAAGAAGGAGATTTAAGGGAAGTTTTAAGCCATCAGGAAACTTTGGGATCTTTAAAGAATTATTTCTCAAACCTGGCAGCAGCAATATTTTTTTCTTTATTTGCTAAGGACTGTTCAGTGACCATTCACCATCCACAGGGAGAGGAAATGGCTGAATTTATTATCCAACATTTTTACAATTTTTTTTTTTTTGCATACAGGATTGTGAATAGTTACCTTGGAAATAATAAGACTCAGAAGATAATTTCATTTACCAACACCCACCATGTTTTGTATTTTAAGAGCACTTTTTATACCCAGATCATCAACTCCTTTAATTCTGAAACTCTGATAATTCTGAAATTATCTTGTTTTCATCTTGCTCTTTAATATTATTACAAGAATTTACAGGTAGGAGAACAGCAAAGTTAAAAGATCCAGAGCCAAGAAGCCAGATTGAATCAATACACAGCTCTTTACTCCAAGATTTGTGCTCCCTGCCCTGAGCCATGGGGTTTGCCATGTGCTTCCTCTCAAATGTCATTGTCACCCTCACCCACATCAGCTGAGTTTCCTCCTTTCAGGAGGCACAACTTCAACAGTGCTGCTAGTAAAGCTCCAGAAACAACTGGGGAATTGGTGACCAGAAAAACAAATTATTCTTAGCATTTTTGGACTCAATTTAAGTATTTGATGAAATAACAAATGGGAAATTATTCATGATGTCAGAAAAGGCAGGGATTAGTCTAATTATGAGATAGGGTAGAAAGGAAACATCTAACTAAGGAAAGACTGAAAAATTAAACTAATGGCATGGAAGACAACAATCAGGGATACTCCTCAAGTATCATCTTTGGAGCATCTTCAAAACAAAACCAATTAATGATCCTGACAGAAAAGGCTGCACATGGTGAGGAATCTGCTGAGACCAAAGCCAGGAGCCAGGTCAGTACAGTGAATTGAAGCACCATAAAAAGTAACAGAGAATCCTAAGGGCAAGAACTAAACAGAAATTGAACAGTGCAGCATCCAAGGTCACCCACTTTGGGAACAACAACTTTGCAGGCACAAAAAGATCATCAGCTGGGAAAAGATGAGTTTTTGTGGAGTCACTGTGACCAAAAGATACAATGCAACAAAAGCACCAAAAAGGCCCAGGCTGACGTAGCTGAGGATGCTGCTATTCCCATCCAGAGCAAAAAGCATCATAAAAGGCATTCTTCTGTGCTGTGGACAGAGCTCCTCACACACAGCAAAGGATCCAAAACAAATTAAAACTCATGTGTCTTCCAAAGGAAAATCAAACAAATAAGAAAGCTGTGCTATCCTGGATCATAAAAAACAAAACCAAAAAAGAATTAAAAAAAGAATCTAGGATGTGGTAGTGACTTTTGTGGCTAAAGCCCACATGGTTCTCTGCTAGAACATTCCTTCAGGCTCTTTAAAGTGCTCCAGTCTGACCAAGAGCCCATAAATACACGATGCAACAACTTAAGAGTTTGACTTGGGAATTTTCCTCCCTCACTTCTCCCGGTAATGACTCTGTTTATTCCTTGTGTAAAGACCTCCCATCTGTTACTCCATGGCAGAGTTTCCTCTGGCTGAGGTAGGGCTGGACTCTGTTCAGAGCTCAGCTGCAGTGAGAGTCAGCAGGAACGCCCTGCACAGCTCTGGAGAGCAGGAAGGGGAAAACCCAAATGGTGCTCCTGGATCCTCCTCGTTGACAGGAGCAGCAAAGCCCTGGCTGCAGCAAAGCCAGAGGTGACAAGGTGCCAGCCTGGTCCTGAATTCCTGAATTCCTTCTGAGCTTCCCAGATCAGTCAGGAAGTGAATTCTGTACATCACTTCAGTGGGTTTGTTCCAGGAGTAATGTTACACACGAGCTGGGTGAATCCTGCTGGGAGGGGTAACTCTTCCCTCAGCTTGGAGCTGCTCTGGACAGCCCTGACATTATGAACAACCACAGAAAATGCAGCCAGAACGTGCAGGGGCCACTTCACACAGTTTGTGTGACAAGTTTGCCATGGCTCTCCCTGCCTCCACGTTAAAAAAGCTGAGGAAAGAACGATTTAGCTGATTAATACAAGCTTTGTGTTCCTAATTCCTTCTGTGTCCTTTAAACAGGAGAGTCACAGAAAAAATAACACCATGAAGGACTGAGGCAAATCAAGAAAGCTCAGAGAGAGAGAAATCACAGTATCAGACTCATATTTTTACACTGTCCTTACAGCAGGCAGCATCTAGAGGTCTCAACATGATTGTAAAGAGCAAGAGGTTCTCCAGTGTCTGAACTCAGCCCAAGCCCTTGACTCACACCAGCTGTGCCCTACAATGACTGGCATGAAAAGTTACATGAAATAAAGTTCTGCAAGGTGAATTCTTTATAGCAGATACAAACAAAGCTGGTATTTTTAAAATTCACAGCAATTAACACTCCCCCAACTGGAGTTCATTTGTTATCTCGGCATTAAGCAAAGCACTGAACGTGGCAAAGAATAAATCCCCACTCCTCAAGTATGTGCCCAGGTCTAAACCAGGAGTAGTTCTTCAGGACAGGCTATTCCAAGAAAAGATACTCTCAATCAATACACAAAAGTGATCAGCAAAATAACAACAGATGTTGGGCTGGAGGTCAGAGAACAGCAGGACTCGGATTCAGCTGCTGGTGTAGGCTGGAATATCCACCCTGGATAGATGGAAATCAGCTCTGCTTGAGTCCCCACTCACCTGCCCCAGGTCACCAAAAATTAAATGTAAGAACAGAAAAGGTCCAGAGAAGAGTGACAATTAATATCATTAGAGACAAGGGAAGCCTTGGTGTCTGAGAAGAGATAAGGGAGTGACTGTTAAGTTCAGAGAGGAGATAAAACGAGCAGCACATCGATAGCAGCACGTACAGAGAATGATCCTGGATAAATGCAATGTTCTGCCTTTTTCTTTCTCATGATACTCATGCCAGAGGGACCTTTGACTTTTTAAACACTTTTTAGCATATAAAATGAAACCAGGTATAATTAGTTCTCCGGAAGTACCCTGAAGACCTTAGCAGGATTTAGAAGGAATTACATATTTATGTGAATAATAAGAACACCCAGAGCTGCAACAGCAGGATTAAAAATACAGGGTAGGAGATAAGAGCTTTTGTCCACAGTCACATGGCTGCTGGCCAGGTGTGAGCCAGGATGGAGAGGACAGGTAGAAAGAATGATAAACACCACAACCAGCATCGCTGAGATCCTGCTGGTCACCTTCATGAGCAGGGGGACAGAACACTGAGGATCCCAAGTGGTGCTGGAGAAATTCAGTCTGGACTAGAGGAGAATCCTCACTCCTAAAATGTGGGTTTGCTGCACCAGCCAGTGTTGTCACAGATCAGACTGACAAAGTTGCTTTTTCTAAATGTTGATTTCAGTTACTCTGACCTTGGAGGATACAAGAATTGTATCTGAAGTCTGCTGCAAGGAGCTGCCCCTCCCACAGATCATCTTTTTATTATTTTTAAAAAGAGAGAGAGAGAGAGAACACACAGATACAAAAAGCACCTGAGCTCTCTAGAAAGCAAAATAACTCATTAGGTGCTGGATCCTTGAAGAAGGCAGAGTCTGGCAAGGCTTTGGACAGACATCCTTGCACTCTATTTTACTGCCTGCAATCTGCCAAACAACTGGGATGTGCTTACAGCTGATTAGAATAGGAAGCTTGTGTATTATGCATGTCTGAGAGGGAACAGAGCTTGATCTAATGCAAAATAAGGCAGATCCTGTGTGCCAAGCAGAAAATGGCTGCTCTTGCATTTTATGAAGACACAGAGCAATGACCCTGAGCCAAACCACTTGAACCCTCTCACAACCAGACGATCTTGCCTGTGTGTGAATGGCAAAGTGAACTTTGCTGGCTGCCTTTGCAAAGTGCCCTCCATCAGATCTCGAGGCATTTCAGGAGCACAAACACCAAAGATCCTAAAAAAAACCCCATTCCCTGCATCTCAAAGGGCTTAATGAAGTTGAATCTCCCCCTGGAAGCTGCTGACTAACAAACACCTTATGACAGGATTGAAAGAGCTGCAAAAAATATAAAGAAATCACCTGATGTTTCTCTCTGCATTAAGATCAAGTATCTCAGAGCCATCCTGACAGATTTCAGCTGATTTGCTCCTGAGAAATGTCCTGTAGCTCCTGGAGATAACCTGCTTAGTGCTGTGCCATTCCTGAAGTCAGGAAGTTTTTCCTAATGCCAACGTTCCTTGGGAACCCAAGAATTAGAGGCTTTTGGCACTTTTCCCTTGGCTTGACTCATCTCCCAAGCTGCTAGTGAGTATTTTACAGCTGAGAACAGCGAGTCACCAAAAGGTTCAAGGACACCTGAGGGTCACAGGGCCAGCAGAGAGAATTCCCAGGGCTCCTCATGTCCCAGCAAACCCAGGAAAGACGAGCAGCACTGCGGAGCCATCGTGTTATTGCTGAGAAGCTGCTGCTCTGTTTCTGACAATGCAGCAGCCTAATGGAAGGGGCCAAAGGACATTACTTCCTGCTCTGCTGTCAGCTTGGAAAGGGAGAAACGCAATGAATCCCAAACTTCAATCTCCTCCAAAGCCTTGCACAGGAAACTTAGATCCCCTATGGGGCCGGTATTAAGGTTCTGCTGGAAGACATAACTAAGAGTAATGGGATGAATTAACTAAGAAAATTTCCTAACTGAATTTCAGGAGCTAATAGAGCTCTCGTGGTCCCCAGGGAAGCTGTGGAAGCCCCGGCGCTCAGGAGAGCTGCAGTAAAAGCGCTTTCACAGTCGGGAGGATTTCTAACAAGGCACGTCAGGCCTCATCTCACTGGGGGCCAGGACCATGCCCAGGGCACCACCTGGGATGGGGCTGGCATGAGCCTCTTCCAGGAGGGGAAACGAGGCTGAATCTCCCAGCACCAGGATGGGAATGCAGCAGTGACTGGTCTGGGCATGGAGATGCTCTTCCTCAGCTTGGGTCCCATTTGGAGGGGAAACAGAACATGACTGGTTACATCAGACAGAGCTGGGCAGTGATGCCACAGTAATCATGGAATTCAGGGATGGCCTGACTTGGAAGGGACCTGAAATCTCATTTTACTACCATTCTGACATCTCCCACTATGCCAGGTTACTCCAAGCCCTGTCCAGCCTGGCCTTGGACCCTGCCAGGGATCCAGGGGCAGCCACAGCTGCTCTGGGCACCCTGTGCCAGGGCCTGCCCACCTTCACAGGGAACAATTCCTGCCCAATAGCCCATCCAACCTGGCCCTGTGGTGGTGGGAAGCCATTCCCTGTGTCCTGTCCCTCCATCCCTTGTCCCCAGTCCCTCTCCAGCTCTCCTGGAGCCCCTTTAGGCTTTGGAAGGGGCTCCAAGCTTTCCCAAGATTCTTCTCTTCTCTAGGCTGATGCCTTAGGTTTTAGCTTTTATATTTCAGATTCTGTGCTGTTTTACTGGGTACCTTTAGGTTTCATATTCAGTGCTACTGAGGTCTCTTCACAGAGCAGAGAGACAAAACAATTCCTTCTCCAGCTCCACACCCAGGACAACTTTCAGGCCCAAGAACAAAAACAGTGAAGTGAGAAGAACAAACCAGGAGGATGGAGCTTCATAACCTGAAGCTGTGCTTGGACAATTGTTTCTAATGTGCCAATGGAGCAGAACTGATCAAAGGGTGGGACCTCGTGATGGGGCGTCCATTTTGTGACCATTTTGGGGTTCACCTTGGCTGTGGCCTGGCTGGACTCTTGTGTGGCCCAGGTGTGCCCAGTGAGGCCTTTAATAAATCCCTGCTTTCCCCTCTTGCTCTGCCTGGTCTCTGCTCCAGCTCAGCCTCCAGAAGGCAGCAAGGCTGGAAACCCCCACCTCTGTCAGAGGAAAGGTGCTCCATCCCTCCATCCCTCCATCCCTCCATCCCTCCATCCCTCCATCCCTCCATCCCTCATGGACCTAAAGCTTTCCTGTACCTTGGAAAAACCCAAGGACCCCTCTCCCACGATGCCACTACAACCACACCTGTAAAGAAACCAGGAACTCAAACAACTCAAACCAAACAAAATCACAACAAAACCAAGCAGACCAAGCAGCTCCATGGAATCACCATCTTTTTGTTAAATTTCCCCTTCCTGGTGCTCCCAGCTGCACTTTCCTGTCCTTTGCCCCAGCACAGCCCGGGCACAGCAAGCCAAACCAATTCAGGAAAATGCAGGAGGAAATAAAAAGGATTTATTTTTCCTGAAGCAGGCTGAACTGGCTGCTCTTTCCATCAGACAAGAAACATCTCTGGCACAGCACAGGGTGGCAGGAGCAGGGAAGCTGAGGAGGAGGAATTGAGGAGGGTGGTGAGGCAGGGAAACACCTAAGGACAAGCTGGTGACAAACTTAATTCAGCTCAGCTACAGCATGAAACTGTTCCCCCCTATCTGGGGAAATCTAAACCCACTTCTCTTCTGAATAAAGCCAAGTGGAACACCTGACTCTGTTTTGCCACCTATGAAACAGTGATCTACAGCATCTCAGCCTTATTTAATCTAAATACACCTTTATGAAAGGAGCTCCAGAAGCACAGACAAGTGTTAAAATAAAAAGCCAGAGCCATAAAATCAAAGCAAATAAAAAAATAAAATCAAACCCTCAACCAGAAAGCAAAGTCCCTGTTCCCTAGACAAACTGAAATACGTTCAACTGATGAATTATTTATTTTCGTTTAGGGCAGAATTTACAGTTATTTTAATTTAATCTTTGGATAAAGCATATACTTGAAAAACAACACTCAACTCCCTCCCTCAGTCTTTAACAGCACTCATGAAAAATGTCTTAAAATGGGTATAAAATCACTGATTCTGCTGCCAACCCCAGTTATTTTTTTGCCTGAAAAAGAAGATAAACTTGTACTCCAACATATGATTAGAAGAGAAGCATAAATCACTGGGGGAAAAATAATAATAATAAAAAAAAAATAGACTGATAAGACAACACAGCTTCATTAAAAAGGGAGAAAGCCCTAAGGGAATTTTCAATTTCATACTTCTAATGAGAAGGGTTGAAAAGAAGCAGCAAAGCAGAGAAAAGAAAAAAAAAACCACCAAAAAAAAGCACAACATTATCTGTGGGACAAGACGTAACAAAAAAAGAACACGAAAGTGAACCAGAGAGAGGCTTTCAAGTTTAACCTCGGGTTTGCACAGAAAGGACTCTTGCAGTCTTAGCTCTGCTCCCAAAGGAGGGCAAAGCCACACAACAACACTGACACGCTCAAAACTCAGCATATTCCATGAGCAGGAGGCTCCAGGAGAGAGCAGGTCAAGGTTGGCATCAGTAGCACTGCAGTTGTCTGAACCACACCTAGTCTGCAGTTAAATATAGAATTTTACTTTCTGGAACCACTGCTCCTCTTAACCTTCAGAGCATAAATATTCAGGGAGATATCTACAGGAAAAAAAAGAAAATGTAAAGGGATAAAGAGACCTGAATCTATTGTCCAAAAAAATCTAAGACCAAGGATTAATAAACTGCTCTGGGAGGATTCCAAAAAAGAAGTGAAGGCTGGAGAATTGAATTACAGAAACCACAAGCAGCATCCTGGAAATCCAGTATAAACCAATTAGTTCCTTTAATACACATAGCCTGTACTCAGAGCCTCAGGTACATCAGACATCTCAGGATATGGCCCTAACTCTCATCTTCATTCTATCAGCTTGGCACCAAGATCATAATTAATTGAACTTGGATTTTTTGCTGGGTTTAAACTTTTTTAGAAAAGAGAAATTACCCCTTCAACCCTCACCCTTCTCACTCAGTTCATGGATCAAATCCTGAGCAGTGCTGTGCATTTGCAATTGGAGAGCTGCTCCTCAGAAAGAAATCCCTCCAAACTTTGCAGTCACATTCAGATTCCTCCCTTGAAGTGCTCTCAGCTGGTTTGACACATGGACTTTTAGCAACTCTGACTTTTACCAACTGAATCCAAGACATCACAAAAAAGCAGCACAATTCAGTGATGGAGCAGGTCAATATCCTCATCCTCAGCCAAAAAATGTTTACACAGCATCACAGCAGCATTTCAGAGGGAAGGAAGAGTCTTGCAGAGATTCCACTCAGCCCTGGATTCTGCCCTCTCATCTTCAGGCATTAAACTAAACCATCCAAGTTAGTTCTAATTGCAGGAGGCAGACAGAGAGGAAGGTGCACAGAGCCCTCCTCAGAGTGCATTAGTGGGATGGAATTGTCTCCTGGATCTCTGTCCCTCCTTCCTGGACAGGTCTCAGCCCCAATGAAGCAGCACTTTGCTGGGGTTCCCAGAGCAGCAGCTCCAAACCAGGCACCTAAATCCTTGTGTGCACCAACATCAGAGCCAGAAGCTGCAGGACACACACACACAGTGCACTGAAAGTTGCATTTCATTAGGGGGAACAGCCCATTAAACTGAGATCCCTTTGCTCAGAGTCAAAATCTAATCCTGCAGAGGAAAATGCAAATTACCAGACAAATGGCACCTGCCCACAGGCAATGCCAAACACCATTTTAGTGGCCAAATGCTCATTCCTGACCCTGGGCCACCAAGGGAACCTGATCTGCTTGAGCCGGAGGGGTCCAGTTACCTTCATCCTGCTGCTCTTACGAGTCCTATCATGGCCAAGCCTGCAAAACTCCAGTCACCTGTAAGTGAAATTAGGGACTTTTTTTCCAAGGGCTCCCAGAAGAGCATTTTTCTCCCACTCTTCCAAAACTTGTCACATAAAACAGCTCATCCTTACAGCTCAACGAGGCCTATTAAAGCACAACAGTTAAACAACCCTATTGCCATTGCTTTATGGTGCAGCTTTACTGTCACACAACACTTTTACTGGGTTCTTGCCTCGAGTAAAACTCCTCAGCTTTGCTGCCCATCATCCCACACAAGGCTGGGAAACCCAGCAGCCACAGTGACCCAGCCAAGGGCTTGGCAAATTAATATTAAAAGCCAGGATTAAGGCAATGTGGCAGCAGCAGAATAAAGAGAAAACCCTGGCAGCAAAGACTTTCCAGAGCACAAGACACACAGAACAAACCCAAGAACAACAAAGAGGAATTAAAAGAAAAATCAGATTGGGTGATTATGTATCTGCATTCACAACTGGATGATTTCTTTCCAGTGTCAAGACCAACTTGATTCTTTCAATACCCAAACCCAAACCTCACATTTTTCTAACAGATCTATTAGAACACCACAGTTTTCAGTTTTGGAGTGTCCCAGCAGAGACTGGCTCGAGGAGAGAGGTGGATGAGGAAAGGGTGGCTCTCTCAGCTCTCTATCAGCAGCTTCTCCAGCAAAGGAGTCTGAGGCACAACCAGGGTTCAAACAGCAAATACCAGCAGTTACTGCACTTTGGGCCAGGCAGAAAGCAGGAAGAAAACCAGTCCTGCCCCAGACCAGCCCTGCCCAAAGAGCTCTAATTCCACTCCAATAAGAATTTCACACACCGAGGGCTGATCTGGAGATGGTGCTGCCCTGAAGGCACACAGAGCTGTGGTGGCTCTGTCCTTCTGCACACACAGTCAGGACAGCCAGACAAGCATCTCCAAGGGCTACAGATCCTGTTCTGCCTCTGTGGAGGGGGACTCTGGAAAAACACACTCTCAGATCACAGGACTTTGCATTAGTTGGGTCTAACAAAGCAGAACAGATTTCCAACATTTCTGTTATTTCCTTGGGGGAAACATCCAGGCAAAGCCAAAAATATCAATGTCAGATAAAATATCAGTGCCAGGCCAGAATAGGGAAATAAACATTTAAGTTAGTGGTTCCAGTCCTGCAAAGACACAGAGGTGTGTCCAGCCTGTGAGGGAACTCAAGATTTCAGCCCTAGCTGGGGCAAAAAATGCTCCCCAGCTTCTAATCAGTTCCCAAGACCCCCATGCAAGCAAGAGGAAAGGGAAGCACTAAAGAAATGGTAAAAGCACATCCTCCAAATGTGCTGGCTGAGATCTCAGTGGGGTTGCAGAGCTGGGAGGAGTGTAACACACACACTCATCCAGTCCTTCCATGGACAGGAGGCTCCTCATGCTCTCAGAGAGGAAAAAACTCCTGCCAGCCATTCAGCCCTGGACAGAAATCAGCATTCATCCCCAAATTACACCCAAGCTCCCCAGCCCTTTTCCACCACCCACAGAAGAGACATTCCTGTCAGCAGAGGGAAAGGCAAAGCACGCCCGGGCTCAGAGAGGAGAGCTGGGAGCTCTAATGCTCACCTGCCACTCTGCATATGGATTTGAAAGACCCACTTTGCTCTGTGCTGCTCCCAGCTCCTGTAAAAGGGTTCTAAGAGCCTTTTTGGACCAGGAATCTACTGCTTGTTAGGCAAAGTTCTGCACCCTGAACAATTACGGCGCTGCTGGAATTCCGGTACCCACTTTAAAACACCACCAGGCACCAGGAGGACAAGTCAGGAAAGTGGAAAGGAGAAATGCAGGATGGAAAGGAGAAATGCAGGATGGAAAGAGCTTGCAAGACCCTCCCAAGAGAGCCTGGATCAGGATAAGTGGAAAAGTTTCTACAAAAGCAAAGGAAGAGCTGAACCCCAACACGCTCGCACTGAGCTAAGGACACGATGTACAAAAACAAAGAGATCCTGCCCAGAGCAGTTACAATCCTTTAAACAACACAAGAGGCTCCTCCTGCTCCATCATCACCAATCAAATCCCTGCAGGCTTGCCCGAGGCTCCAACACACCCACCAAAACAACGCTGGTGGCTCAGCAGAGCAGGGAAAAGCAGCCTTGGCTTTAGAGCTCCCGTCTCCAAACCCCCTGAGAGAGCCAGCACGTACCTCTCCATCACAGCCAGGCACTCCTTTCTCCACGTGAACCGACTGCCTCGCCGTAGTCTGAAGGTCCCCGAGGTAGCTGTGACTGGGGGAGGCGTCTGTCTCCATTCTGGCTCTTCTATTGGGATGGGAGCGGGTCTCATGCTTAGTGTAGCCCCTAAGGACAACAAACACTGTGTTTCCCAGAGGCTTAAAAGTCAGGCCCAGCCTCTCACTCCTGCTCGTGGGGAAAAAAAAAAAAAAAAAAAAGACAAGACAGGTGATGAAACTATTCAAACAGGAAAAAAATAATGAAGTATTATCAAAGATACCTTAAAGATACACAAAACCAGCTCGAATTTCCATTTCCCAACCTCCAAGGCAGAGGGGGATGATTGTGGAAATCCAAGGAGCTGATGGGCACTTAGGAAAATCTGTCCTGTCTTCATCAAGAGGAAAAGGGTGAGCTGTGCCCCAGCTGGGATTCATTTAGGTTGTGCTGCCCGCTCAGCTGTCACAAAATGGGAAATAGCAGTTTCTATTTAATTATACAGCAGGCTCAGGAAGCAAAAATGGAAATTGATACCAAAGGTATTTCAATGTGTCCAAAGAGCTGAGGAAACACCTGAAGCAGCTCCACCAACACAAACACACCCTGTGGCCTGGGCAAACATGGGCAGTGAGTGCCAGGGTGCCTGAAAAAGTCACTGAAAGCAGATGAACATCCCAACCTTCCTGTCCTGCTCCCCTTCTATGGATGTGTTTCTCCTTTTTGTGAGTCTGAGCTGGAAAGCATCAGGCACAGGACAGGATTTGGCAAGATGCCTTCAGGAAAGGCCCCTTTGAAACTTACCCCTGATCCTTTCCACAACAGCCTCTCAGTTAATAAATCAAGATAAATAAATCAAGACTCTCTGGGAGATCGATCTCTCCTACATCCCTTGGTGAGGATGGGAACCTGGGATAGGACACGAGGACAAAACCAGGGTATGTTCTCAAGGACAGCTTTGTGCTCAGTGACTTTTCCTGCAGGGAGGAGAGAGCTGTCCTGGTGTGCAACAAAAAAATTGGGAAGGTTGTATGAAAAGAGAAATCACCACCTATATCCCATAAGCCTGTGCTGAGCTCCAGTGGAATTCCTGCACTCAGCCAGCCTGGACAGATCCAGGAGAAGCAGCAGCTCTGCCCACAGTGCTGGGCACACTCAAGAGCAGGGCTGTGACAGCAAACCCCTGTGGGTGCTCAGGCTCCCTCAGAATGGTTGGGATTTCATCAGCAAAACACACAGTGTGAGTGCAACAACACTGCTCCTCTAAGAAAGAGGGAAAAGGGTCAAGGGAACCGAAGAGTTTAACCAATAAACAAATTCCTACAGCTAAAAAGCAAGAAATGAGCTGTTCTGGCACTTGGCTGTGTTCCTCTCCAGAAATGCACACGGAGTCTTTCCCTTCCAGCCAGGGGCTTGCATCCCTGTCAGGCAGTGGAGCCCAAAATAATTTACAGATGTTCCCCAGGAGGAGTCAGGAGGAAGTGAAGCCCACAATCTCTGCCTTGCACACACAAGGCACGGGGTCTCTCCCTAATTCCCAGCTAACGAGCCTACACAGATTACTTGGTTCCATTGAAACATGAAATATTTCCTAGAGTGCCAATTTACTGGGAGGCCATTTCAAGGAGAGCTCCTTATCTAGTCTTTCTGCTACTTGCACAGTTTAGGGGGCTGGGTGGCTATCAAGTTGCCAGGTTTTAAATACACTTCAAAAACTTAAAAAAGAAAATAAATTCAAATTTTTAAAAGAGACAGGAGAGAACAGGAGAAGAAATCAGCTCTCCCTGCATTGTGTTAGCATTACACTTTCCCCACCTGAAGATTTGATTTCACAGGGAGAGGACAGGAGTATCAGTGATGCCTCACATCAAGGCAAGAGATGCAGAGTCCTCCCATTAAATTTGCCTGAGATTTTTCAGACAAAGGTTGAAAAAAAAAAATCTGCATTGAAAGCATAAATTTTCTGCTGCTGCTACAGGTATGTTCACGTACTGAATATAATACACTTTTTGTTTTAGTAGCCTTCCTAGATCAATTTAGCCATTTCTCTTTTCTATGGGGTAACATCAATATCAGCAGCAGATAAGAGAGGAATATGCTGAGAATTACAAGCAAGTACCCCCACACAGCAAGAGAGGAGGATGTGAATGCATAAAGAGGCCCAAAATGGGCTTGGATGAACGTGTGGAAAAAGGCAACATGGGATGCAATGAGTCCCTCCCAGAGCCTAAAGGGGCTCCAGGAGAGCTGGAGAGGGACTGGGGACAAGGGATGGAGGGACAGGACACAGGGAATGGCTTCCCACTGCCAGAGGGCAGGGATAGGTGGGATATTGGGAAGGAATTGTTCCCTGGGAGGGTCGGGAGGCCCTGGAATAGAATTCCCAGAGCAGCTGTGGCTGCCCCTGGATCCCTGGAAGTGTCCAAGGCCAGGCTGGACAGGGCTTGGAGCAAACTGGGACAGTGGAAGGTGTCCTGCCCATGGCAGAGGGTGGAATGAGATGACCTGGCACCCACATTTATAATTTATGATACACACATTTGATAAGGAACCTATGGAGCTTTTCCTCATCCCCCTCTCCTCAATGAGCTCCCATTTATTTTGCTGTTCCAACATTCCATCACAACATTCTCACCACCCAGCTCTGCTTCTTTATAACTTAGCAAGTTACATCCTAGTCACCAGTTCAGGTTCTTTTTTTAAACCCCTCAAACAGCTTTTAAGGAGAAGTGAAACTTCTCTCCTGAGCAGACAGAGGGAAGAAAACGCACTACAAGGTTTTCAGTCTTGCATCAAACAGCAAGACACCTCTGAGGGGTGCAAGAGGTGAAGCTCCTGGGAAGAACTCCTTTCACACACTGAAATGAAAGCAGCCAGCTCTCACTCCCTGCCAGTGCTCAGCACCTTCTCCTACAGCACTGGCTTTTCCTGTCAATTTGCTGTGTGACTGAGGATGCTGCAGGTGGGTTTGGGGGACAGGAGTGACTGAGGAGGTTTTGGAGTTTGGGGGACAGGAGAGGTGCTCTCCAGCTGGAATGCCATGCTCAAAATTCCTCCTGGCCAAGGCCTGCACATCCCAGACCCCATCCTGAAGGAGGGGAGGTGCTCTAAGAGCACCACATGCACTCACTGCTCCCCATCCCAGGGCTCAGGCAGGCCCTGCCACAGAACAGTCACGGAAAGCCTCAGGCGTCTCCCAGCTCCAAGGAACCATTTCCTGGCCAGTTTTCATTTGCAGCAAGCACCAACTGCCCATTCTCCTGCTAGGAGCAGATGCCTGGCTGTGTTTTCAGCCAGGCTGACCCCAGATCACACAATAAACACCTCTCGGTCCGAGGAGCCGCGCTGGACGGGGATCAGCAGCACAAGGTTCCTGCAGAGCCCACGGTGGGGAGGGACAGGAGCAGAGCAGGGACTGTTTGCTCTGCAGAACCATCACCAACCATCCCTCCCCAGTGCAAACCCCGTGGGACAGCCAGCCCTGCATTTTGGGTGGGCTTTTCTTTCATAGCTGAACAAGAACCGCTGTGGAAATAACAGAAGAGATGCAACATCCTGATAATAACTCCCTCTCATTTTCCCTTTTGTTCAAGGAGGAAGAGCCCATGGTTCTCTCCAAGGTGACCACAGCTGCCTTCCTACAAGAGAAGAGTGGCAGAAATAAATACCCAGCCTAAATGGGAGCAGTCTGTATCCATCTGTAACTTTATTGCATCATTTGGAGGTGCCAGTTTCACTTTGCACTATGCAGAGGCAAGAGACAAGCTGAACAAACTCCAGAACAAACTTCCCACATTGCCAGTGCCAGGGAAACAAATCAGGCTAACCACTATCAATCTAAAAAAAAAAAAAATATTTTTTTAAAACCTATAGGCTCTGAAAATAATAGTGAGAACACTGCAGGACACTGCTGGCTTCTGAAATATATAGAATTTATCTATTGCCAAAATGCACCCAGCCCTCCACAAAACACAGGACAGACGAGTGGTGCCTGTGTGAAAAAAGCTCCATCTAAATGAAAAGCATCCCTATTAATTGGAATAAAGACCTTTTAAACACCAGCACTGACTTCTTCCCTCCCAACAAAAAAAAAACTGCCTTTCACCCTAACTGGCAACTCCTTCCAGAAAAATTTACAATCAGTAGCACACTGGAATTCACAGCATTGCAATTAACTCTGACATCACTCCTACCAAGAAAACATTGATTAAGACATTTTTTGGAGCAAGATTATTGCCTACAGTGGGACAAGTGGGCGTTTTTCTCCTGTTCCATGAGACTTCCAGTCTCCTTTGCAACATTCCAGTCTGGTGCTGTCTGAACACCCACCACCAAGGAGAGGAGAAATGCAGAATGTGCCCGTGCAAAGCAGCAACCAAACCAAGGCAAATAACAAACAGCACATTCAAGAGCTCACAGGCAGCTGGGAAAGAATGGGAAAGGATGGAAATGCTGAGTTTTGTCCATATAGGACATCTGAACCCCCTAAAACTGCCCTAAGGCTCCCCAGCACCAAGTCCTTTGGCTGGCAGATGCAGCACTGCTTGTGGATGACTAAAAACATTATACAGCACCATTATATATTGGAAAAAAACTAAATAAATGAAAAGGAAATCTCTTCAGATACATTTGAAGTCATAATTTGCTTATATAAGCACAGTAAAAGACAGGTCCTGCTGTGAGGAGCTGAAGGCAAGGCAGGGGTGTCACCCACAGGGAAAGGTCTCAGCTGTATCCAGGAGATGGGAAAGGGAGACAAAAGGTAAATTCCACAACAAGTTGCACAGAAAAACAGGCAGAGTCAAGGGAAAGTCTGCCAAGAGTTCTCCAGTCCTTTCCACACAAACTCTTCCCCCTTCACAGTTTAGAAACTGATTACATCTGCTGCCTAATCTTTCAAAACGGCTTCAATTTTAAGTTTTCTTTCCATTACTACACAAATTCAGTCCAAAAACGGATTTACTCTGGGAATCCAGTTTTTCAAGTTAAGGAATTATGGACATTGGGGAACCAATAGTTCCCAAAAGCCTCACTTTGCCCTCTGGTAACTCAAACCTGCAGGTCCTGCTGTATTCAGACCTCACTTTCTCTCAGAGAACTGAGATTTCCCTCCCAGCAGCTGGAACTGGCCAAGGTGGGATGTATGAGAAAATAAAGCCAAATGCCACCTCTTAGTAAGTGAGCTACCAGAACAAAAGCACAAGGCAGTCATTTCACCTCTCAGGTTTGTCCCAAGGAGGACAATCTTTCACACCCTACAGAGAGTGTGGTGATGGCATCACTTTTTTTGGCAACATGGCAGGAAGCTCCACTGATTTCCTCATTTTCTGGCTCTAAGGAGGACACCAGAGCAGCTCCTCTGTCTACTAATCACAGGATGCTCTAAGTAGTACCCAAAACTTCAGCTCCAGATTGGTTTTGTAACAGTGATTTAAACCCAGGATTCTCTGGACAAGGCTGGCACCTCCCTTTACACCCTTGTTCATACCCATGTTAATGATTCTTGGCTCCCTGGTCTGCCCTGCACTATAATAGATGGCAATGGATTATCCTACAATGAATAAATAAATACAACCCCATTTTCCTCAGGCAGATTTTCCCAACAGCAACAAGAAAACTGAAGGTTCCTCCCTCTACCTCAGCCTCTAAAAAGAAACCAAGTGCTGTCTGCTTCTAAAAGGAATTTAAGTGCATCCAAAGAGTCCCTTGGCTTAGGCAGAGGAAACAATTTGCCTTTTACACTCCTTGAAAATGCTGTTTAAGATCTCTTATTGGGAAAAAGGTTACACTCAAACAACCACTCTTCAAGGAGTTTTTTCCAGGTCTAAAGCAAAGCAGAGTTAACTTTGATTCATTTCAATTTCAGCCATAACCTTGAGTGTGGAAAGCCTCAGACACCTCCCAAGAGCAGGACAAACAAGGTGTGAGCTCATGGATAAGGGGGAAAAAAAGGTAAAGAGGGAGAAGTAAAGATTTGAGAGCTAAGTTGAACAAGGGTCCTGTTATTAGCACAAAATATTATTTCCTAAACTATCACTATTTCATGTGATACTGCAAATAAAGGATGCAAGGCTGGGAAAAATCCACACAATAGGTTTCATCTGGAGAAGGTTTTGGTGGTTTTCACACCTTCCAAAAACTCTCAAGTTTTCTCCACTACTTTGGAGGCAACACCTTCCATCAAAGGGAAATGTCTGGGAGTTTCTCTGCAGGGTAAAACCTGAGCCTTTCCCAGCTCAGGTACTGGCTGGCTGTACCCAGGAATTCTGCTGATCCTCAGGATTCCAGCCAGTGCAAAAATCAAGGCTTCTTAGCACTTTTAAAAACAATTTTAAGAAAAAGAAGCATCAACATCTTAAGATGCTTAACAGAAAAAACAGGCTCAGCTGCCCCTCTGAACCCACCCAGCTTCAATCTGAATTCTTCTCTGGCCAACTGTCAGCTGGAGCCTCTTTATTTTCAGTTTATACACAAAGCACAAGTTTTGAGGCTCTGTTTCCACTGAAATTTTTCTTAATAGAATTTTGGATAGTGAAGCCAAGTTCACATTAGAGAGCCTGAGTTTTAAATTCCTTAAAACAATTACACCGTTAATTTAATCAAGCCAATGTTTAAAGGAAATTAAACATAAATATTTTCATCTTTACAATAAAACTGTTAAAAGGGAAAGATAAGAACTGTGGTCAACCAAAATCTATGGAGAAGAACAATACAAGGAAATTAATTCAACTGTGATTTTGAAGATTGCTGGTTAGTTAAAGATAATGAGAAGCTTTACTCCACTTTTTGTATTCAAGATCTATTCTGAGATTTGGAGAAGCAGGTGGGATTTGAAAGACACATCTCCAGCTTATCACTGTAACTATCAACATCCCATCCATGAGCTGGAGATCCAACCCAAAACCCTCTGAAGATCCTCTCTGACAAACTGTGGGGCTTTTTGCTGCAACTTTTCATCATGCAGCCATTACTAATGGTTTCTATCTGTTCATTCTCATCTTTTATTTCACATGAACTGCCTCCAGCTTCACTGGCTGCTTCTGATTCCCAGGTCTAGTGAGTGGTGGGAGGGCAGGGCAGGTGTCTGTGGCTTAGGGGCTGGACAGCTCTGGATGAGGCAGCTCTGGATGAGGCAGCTCTGCATCATTTTCTGCAGAGCAAAAAGCAGATTTGTTCCCACCCTCCTAAAAATTAATGTGGTCAGAGAACCTCTTGGAGTACCCCAGACCAAGAAGAGAATTGTCAGTGCTAATAAGCAAAAGGCTTCCATTCTGTAAATAAACAGCAGGAGATGTTTAGGCTGCGTTTGTTTACCAGGATTTGTCTTCTCAAGCTGGTACCATCTGTAAAATGCCCTTTTCTTCTGTTCACTCAGGTCTGACCCCTGCTGCAACAGCCAATGGGAGATCCGGCTCTGACTGATACCTGCAAAAAACCAGGACAGAACAGAAAAAGAGAGAAAGAGAGAAGTTCTTCTTTACCAAACATTTTTAACTGGTCTATGTTCTGATAAAAGGGGATGTCCTACAAAGCCCAGGAACTTGTGATGCTTCAATCCCAGCCAAAGCAGAGTTGAAGCTTCCCTGCTCCATCCCAAACTGCCCGAATTTCTCCCTGGGGTTATGTTCAGCCTTACTCAAGGAACACCCTGGAATGTGCATAATCAGCCCAAAAGCAAAGAGGGTAAAAACTGGGAAGCCAAAGCTATCACTGACTTGAATTGTCCACACCTCCCCTGACTCCTAAACTTCATCTGTGAGATGAGAATAAATCCCTTCCCCACTATTATAAATATAAATAATGATGGTTAGAAATCCTTATCATTCAATGCCTGAATAAGAAGGGAGAGAAACACAGAGAACAGTTGATGTGATACAGATCCCATCAGTCCAGAAATGGAGCAAACCAACTGTCAGCAGCTGGAACAATGGCCAGAAAAGCAAGCAGAGAGAGCAGCTGTCTGTCAGCAGAGCAGGAGCCAAGCTCGAGGTACCCAGGCATGGTTAGGGACAAAACAGTGCAGTTCTTAAAGCAAGAGTTCTAAAAAAACAAGTAAGAAGGGGAAAAAAAAATCCTAGAAGTGAATACAGTTATTTCCAAAGCGTGACAGGGAATGAAGGATCAATGCAGGAAGGGCAAGAAGGGATCAGCAGAGGAACCAAATAAAACAAGAGGTTTAGAAGTGCATGAAGAGGTCAGCAAGAGGTTCAGCTGAAAATGTAAAAAATGCAGTTTGCTGAGTAACTGAAGCACTGCTTCAGAACTCCCTGTGCCTTCCACAAGGCCCTTCAGCCATCAGAACAGGTGAACAACATCCAAACTCTCCTGAGAAGTGAAGTTTGAGAAGGTGCTCCAAGTCCCTGCCAACACCACCTGTGCCACCACCCCCCACTATAGATCACCCAGGCAGGCAGAGGCTGCTCTGCACACACAACTCCAACTACCTCCCCCTCTAGAGAGGCATCAGGGTTTTATAAGCTCTCATAATCATATTTAACTCATGAAATACAGCCCCCTGTAGTTTTACCTCTTCTAATGTGGGGGTTTATGATTTTTTTTTTGTGTGTGTTGAAGGTTGTTAACGTCAGAATGCCTCAACTTGACTCTCAGGTATCATATTCAGGTGGATTTACACCAACCAGATTTTTTAAATCATGGGGTTTGTACTCTTAATTGTTCTTCCTCAAACGGAATTCTGGAGGCTTTGAAGTTTTAATTGTCCTGGGGAAAGGGATGGGTGCGTTTTGTTTCGGATCCAGCAGCTCTCTGCTGCTCAGCAGAGCTGTGCCCACAAAACAGACCCTGATTTTCCCAGAACCCAATCCCAGAGATTGCCCTGCCCTCAGCTGAGAGAGTTCAGGAACAGCTGGGGCAGCCAGGCTCTGCCTACCCCCAGGGCCCTAAAAACAGTGGGATCTAAAACCCAGTTTATATTACTGGGGGAGTGGAATTATTCAACCAAACACAACCCTCAGACCCTGCCAAGTTTACATCAAGTAACTGTGAAAGCACCCAAGTTAATACCAAAAGAAGGCAGTGTAAGCTGATAACACTCTCTGGCCCAAAGCAAGGCTCCAGCCTGGTTGAAATCCTGCCATCAATGCCTGATCAGCAGAGGGAAGTCCAAGTTTTGGGAATCTGCAGCTCTTGACCTATTATGATTTCTAAAAGCCACTTCTTGGCCTGGGCTGTGGGACACAAGGGTTTGTGTCTCACTGCTTTTGGCTGCCCTGCTCCCATTAATTAATCACTGGTAACAGCTCCAGTCATTTTCTTGTTTACTACAGTCCACTTACACTTACTGCAGTGAATTAGTGTGTCTTGAGTGTTTGGATAACAACCTAAGATACAAACACAAAGCACCAGCACATAAAAATTATAAATAGAGATTAAATGTCTGCCATGAGTGGAAAATCCAAATCCTGCTCAAGGGGCTGCCTGACACACGTGGCACAGATGTCACCACTCCACACAAAGCACTCAGGGGCAAGGCACAGCAGCAGGAGCCAGCAAACTCAAGCTGGGTCTTGCCATGTCCACTTTCATGGAATCACAGAAAAATCTGAGTTGGAAAGACCTTTAAAGGTCATCTAGTCCAACACCCCCTGCCATGAGCTGGGACATCTTCACCTGGATCACGTTGTGCAGAGCCCTGTCCAGCCTGACCTTGAATGTTTCCAGGGATGGGGCAGACACCAACTTTCTGACCAGTCTGCACCACCTTCATTATAAAAAGCTTCTTTCCACAAATTGTGCCCTGTCCCAAGGTCCTGAATTGCAGTGAAGTTCTCCCAAACAGAGCAGGATCTGTGCTGGGATCCTTTTGTCATTTAGCCACAGCAGCTCTGACTTACTGTGAGTCCTCACAGCTCATAAAGCTGCTGGTGCAAGATGTTTTTAAGGCCTCAAGTTTATCTATCTGTAGCTCAGCAAGGTTTAGAGGCCTCAAAACCACACCCCAACAGCTTGACCAACCCAAGGTCACATGTAAAGTCTTTCAGAACTCATCCAGGATCTCCCAGATCCCAGTGCTGTGGGATCCAAACCCATCCTTAGCTCCTTTCAATGTAAAAAATAAACTCCCCAAATTGTCACACCAGAGCTTCTTGCACCTCAAGTGGGTTTCACAGAATTGACTCACAGGACAGTGACCACCAGGACCCTCCTGTCACGCTCCTGTCTCTAATCACACTCTGCTTTAGGGAACTGCCCTGGCAGGAAAACAGAAATCATCCTGCTGCCAGAAGCAATTAATGAAATAACTTCTGTGGAGTAGCACAAACCCAGCTGTGCTGAGGAAATTCACTCTCCAAGCCAAGCAGGGACCTCAAGGAGGGCCCTGGTGCTCCAGGCTCAGCACGAGCAGGGCCAGGAACACACCTGGTTATGGACACCAGCAGTTTCCTCACAGAAAATACTGGAGGAATGTGGGATCCACCAAGGATTACTCCTGTTCAGATGCTGACTGCTCGTGTCACAGCCTTCCCACAACAGGTCACATTTCCCAGTGATACCCAAAACAGGCCCTGGCCAGCCCTGCTGCCTCCTCCACAACTGATGTGGGCAGAGTTTTCCCTCCAAATAAAAGAAATGGCAAAATAAATCATCAAGAGAAGGCCACTGCTATGGGCAGCTCAAATGTGCTCATAACCCTCAACTCTGCCATTCATCAAGTCTTTGGGAAGTGGTTTTCACTTTCACAGATAGATTTGTTCAGCAGCTCAGCTTTGCATTTCTTTAATGTTTCTTTCAGGAGAGGTTTTCAGAAGCACCTGGAATACGTCAGACCTGGAGAAGAAAGTAACTGCCTGGGTTTTAATTCTTCACTTTGTAAGCAAAGTCCCAGATTCAGAGAACAAGTGCTTGCAAAGGACATCTATCAATTTAGGAGATTAGCAGAGCTTGTTTACAGAAAAACCTGCAAAGATCAAAATCATAGAAAAACAAATCTCTGTGTTGTCATGAGCACTAAAAAAATAAAAAAAAAAACCAAACCAGGAGGGAAAATGTTTCCCAAAATGCAGTTTCATGCCATTTGAGATGATCAGGAACTTGCTGAATCCTCTTCACAACAGAACTAGTTGAGTTTCCCTGTGTCCTGGCATTTGCTCAGCATCCCTGAGTGTGGGTTCCAAAGCTGTGGGGATTTTATTTGTTCCAGCAGTGCCCCCACTGCACGTGTGTTCAGCACAACCTAAGGCCAAGTCCTGGAGACCTCCCACCAATTAAAGCAGGGGGCAGGAGGGCAGGGCTGGGCTGTACCAGCAGAATAATTGGGAAGGGTACCAGAACTGCACCCTGGCAAGCTCTATGTGTATTTAAAAACAACCCAAAAAATGACTTCTGCATTTTACTGTTGATGAGTTTGGGGTTTTTTTAAATGGTGGTTTGGTTTTTATGTTTTTAAGAACTGAGAAAACGGAATTGAAATTTTTGCTCTGTAACCTCAGGAAAATAAAGGTTGTATTTTTTTTTTAATTCCTTCACTCCCTATGTGTAAAAAACAGGAATGGTAATATTTCCAAACCTTGCAGAGGCATCATCCATCAAACCACTTGAGCCCATCTGCAGAGGGCTCATCCCTGTGCTCTCCTCCCTCAATCCTTTACTGTAGAACAGAAAGAAACATTTCCCCACCCTCCATCTAACTTTGGAATCTCTGAGAGAAGTCTGCATTTCTCTCTTCAATTCTTTGCCTTCCACGGTGCCCAAGCACAATTCTTGTGGCAATTGAAGCAAATTACAACAGATGACTTCAAATTAGAGCTGATCAAAATCTGGCAGCACGTGGGGCTGAGCCCCCAGCCCTGAGGAGGCTGCAGGGATGTTAAAAGGAGCTCCAAACACCACCAAGGTAGGAAATTCTGCAGGAACTATTATTAGCTCCTGTTTATACTGTCATTTCTTCTTATCAGTAGGAGATTATTTATACAGAGCCCAACCCAAGTGCTTCTTGTTTATCTTATTACAGACACCATTAAAAAAGTTTCTATAAAAAGCAGCTCCTGTTTTTAGGACCAGCACTAGTAAGTGTTGTGCTAAGTTTTTGCTTCTTACCAATCATCCCTTTCTTTTCAAGTCACTTTTTAATACCCTGTTACTATTTTCCAACCTGCCCTGTCCTCTCCATATTCCAGGCAGCCCTGCAGAATGTCTTCCAGGTTTCATTTTTCCTGTCAGATTCATTACCTAAATGACTTTTAAAGTTTCTGCTGATTTTATAAGGATCAAGAGAGCCCCAATGTTTTTCTACTGCAACAGCTGACTTTAACCTTCAGCTCTGTGCTCCTCTCTCACTTGCCTTGTGCTACAGCAGGAAAACCAAGAGGAAAAGCTGTTTACTGATGCAGAGCTGCTCTGTGGGACTATGGATTCTCTAAGTGCTTTGCAATGTTAGAATTAAAATGGGAAAAAGGAGAAATGTGTTTCTGAATGGAAGTGTAGGTTGAAGAATTAGCAAAATAAGGTAAAAAGGAGGTCTCAAGGTTGCAGGAGAAGTTTTTGCACAAAGGACAGAATGTGACAAGTTACAGAATGGGGATAAATAAGGTCATAAGGACTGGGGAAACAGAATTGGTAGAGGTTGGAAAGGAAAATCTGCCAGCAGAGGTAGCCAAGACAAGAAACACTCCTGGACAGAACCAGCCAGAAATTTTTCATTTCTTTCTTGCCTCTTCCCAGGGCAGAAGGGGTGAAGACTAAAAGCTAATTTTTCTCTTTTCCTCTTGTACAAGTAACTTTTTACAGAAAATCTTTTTCAGGAAGACTAAGGCTGTAAATCCTGAGGTGATGCCATTTGGGATCATACGCTCTGCAAAGCCTCTGCCCTATACAAACTGGCTTTTTACTGAACCAGAAGTGGTTTCCAGGCATTCCTTGGGAGTCTCTTCCCCAGCTGAAGGGAAGAGATACTCAAAGAAGAATAATCTGAAGAATACTCAAAGTCATGCAGCACTCAGGAGGCCTGAGACAGCTCTGGAAGGGAGAGCCCTGGGATGCTCAGCTCTGGATCTCTGTCCTGAGCTATTTCAGTCACTCCTCACCCCTCCCTGCTCTTGAGAGGAAGCTGATGATTCTCCCTGCTAGGGCTGAGCTCACTCTTTAATCTGCTCCTAACAAACATTCCTTGAGATTTACCTTTTCTCTCAGATAAGCCATTACTATGTATTTAAGAGTGGCATGTAAGTGCTTACACATCTGCTTCCACAAACTCGGGGTTTTATTTAAAATGAATCAGCTCCCACCAAGCACAGGGAGGATGAGTGAGACAAAAAGATGTTCTGGTTTCCCATGGATTTGGCTTGAAACCAAGATAATTACACAGTGCCTTCAGCTCAGCCCTCATTCTGTCCCACTGACACCCTGCAGGATTTCCCTGGTCGCTCTGTGAGCACGCTGTGGATCCAGGGTTGAGTGGGAAGGGTGTGAAATTCAGTCAGCCACGTCTGAAATGGAGAGTTGGTGTCATTTACTCACAGCAGGAAACAATGAGAGCTCCCAAAGGCTAAATGCCAGCTTCATGCCCACTGAAATCCAATGGAACACGCTCAGGATGGAAGGAGGGAAAGGATCAGGTGTGAAGAGATTGGCCTTGCCTTTCCTACAGCTTCTTGCAGAGTATGAAACACAGGCCCCAAGACACTCAGTTAACTGTAATTACATCCATTCCTTTCACTGGTACAGACTTGGATCTGGTGAGGTGATTCTGATTCAGTGACCCCACACGTGGCAGTCCCACTGACCAAAAATACCCAAACCATTGGCTCCTTTTGGAAAAGCTCCTTTTGTGCACTTTTCCTGTCTCTGCACTACTTCTCTTGCAGGGGAAGCCAGCCTGACTTGCTGGGTGCATGCCAGAGGTGAATTCTGAGATGGGTTCTTCCAGAACTACGTTCAGGCAAGGAATGAACAAAGGCAGGGGAGTGCCCCACTAACTACCAAAATTTTACAGTTCAGGTACAATTGAAGCAACTCAACTTATACATTAATTTTTGAAGTATTAGTGCTAACATCTGTTAAGGCCAACCACATCCCTTACATTTACACAAATTGTTATTGTCATGATTTTCCAGATGAAACTGAGACCAGGGAAGGAGAAGTCATTTTACCCAGGATCACAGAAGAGTTGGAGACATGGAAGGAATTCCTGGCTCTGTGGCTCAAGCACCAGTTTGTGCTTGCCCACCTCAACTGCTGCCATGTCTGCAAACCCACAGCTCCCAGACAGGTGGGCTCCTATGACATTATGGATATGGAAATATCATAAAAGAACAACTCCCCTTCCACTGCTTTGGCATTCCCAGATATCAGAGAACCTTAGGAATTCCCTCTTTCAAGATCTTTATCCAAGCACAGGCTAAAAATTTAACAAATCTTAGGAGTGTATCATGAGATTGAGCTTTCTGAATTCTATCATCAGATCTTCATCCTATAAGAAGGGCTGAAGTGAATCCAAGGATGGGAACAGAGCTGGGGAAGGGGCTGGAGCCCCAGGAGAGGCTGAGGGAGCTGGGAAAGGGGCTCAGCCTGGAGCAAAGGAGGCTCAGGGGGGCCCTTCTGGCTCTGCACAACTCCCTGACAGGGAACAAGGGATGGAATGAGAGGGAACAGCCTCAAGCTGCACCAGGGCAGGTTCAGGTTGGATTTTGGGAACAATTCCTGCCTGGAAAGGGCTGTCCAGCCCTGGCACAGCTGCCTGGAGCAAGGGGAGTCCCCATCCCTGGAGGGATTTAAAAGCCATGTGGATGTGGCACTTGGGGACACAGATCAGTGGTGGCCATGGCAGTGCTGGGAGAGAGGTCACACTCAGTGGTCTTAGAGGGATTTTCCAACCAAAATGATTCTGAGGCTGCTCCAGGCAAGGCCTGTGTGCCTGGAAAGGAGAAACAAGAACCCCACCCCATGGAGGAGCAACAGGACTTTGTTACCCTCTCTGCAAAGCTCTGAACACACCCAGGGAAGAAGTGGCAGCACTGCACTGAGTTCACCTGTGGTCTTAGAAGGGGGAAGGCTCAGGGCATGGAGCACCCAGAACTGCTGCTCCTTCCAGGTAAAACCTGAGCTGGTCATCCCTCAGGCTCCCTTGGGATTTTCATGAATTGTGACTCAAAGCATGGATCAAACTTCCAGCTCTCATCCTCCATCTCCTGGCTGCAGTGGTACCAGCTATAGCTGTGTCTCCTGACTATTCATATACTTTTTAATATATAAATACACATAATCTCTCTCTCTCCATACCCAGGGATGCAGATACACATCTATTTGCTGCACTCAACAACAATTTAGGAATTAAGGAAAACTGTTTTCATTTTAAGATAAGAACTTCAGGCTTTATTATAATGCTGTAAAATAAAATCTGCCAGCACAAGCCACAGGAAAAAAAAAAAAAAAAAAAAAAAAAAAAAAAANAAAAAGGAAAAAAAAAAAGAAGTGATTCACTGGGGAAGTTCCATGATGTGCAGGACAATGGGTCTTAAATCAAAGGCATACATTATCATGACTAAGCTGACAGATCTGCACTGCAATGCAGAAAGCCAAGTGATATTCCAACATCTGCACCGTGCTCAGACAGGCAGTTCAGACACAGAGATCCCCAAAATGAGGAAAGGACTCCCCCAGCTCTTACCTGTTACCTGTGCAACAACTGCTTGGGAAATTCTCCGGTTGGCGAGGAAGGCTTTGATTTCCTCCTTTATCACACTGCTGTCCCTCCTACCAAAACAAAACAACAAGAGGACACACAAAAAGAGGGACAGACCCAAAGGGCACCTGCAAGATGCAAAATGCCTTTATTTCCTTTCTTTAGGGGACAAGGAGTGGGGAAGGCTGGCATTAAAACAGCCCAAGTGCCTCAGTGCTGGACATTTCTTTTCACAAGTGTCACGTTTGATCAAAGCACCATAGCAGGAGAATGGATGACTCATGTCCCATATAATTCATATTAGGTGCAGCACTGCCATATGGAATGTACAAAGTTTCATTACACAGGGATGAATAAATCTCTCATACCAGCATAAAAACCTCACTCATAAAAATGAGGCAGAAAAATAAAAAATAAAGGAGAGCAGGGGCTGCATGGTTAGTTACCCAAATGAATATGCATACACCAACCTCCTCCAGCATCCCAAGGAAAAAAACCCCAAATTTTGCAGCCTCTGTCCTCATACCTCACCTTTAATCCCCTACTTAGTCCAGAGCTTGCACTGAATGAACTGAGGTCTTTGTATGATTTTTACAAGGTCTGCACAGGTAGTTCAGAAGAGGCTAAAATTGTGCTAAAAAGCAAATAAATGGGAGGTTGCACGTGTACTGTGATACGCAGCAAATTTCAATTGCAATTAACTCATACTTTGCCCCTCCTCTTCCTCTCTCCCTCCCTGAGAAGGGCAGGCAATTAAAACCAGCCTTTATTAGGCTTTATGAGACATTTCCCTTCCTCTTCTCCCCTCCTGCCCCAGCTATGTTGAAGGCAGACTCAAGCTTGCAAATGGAGATGCGAAATGAATGCTGTGGGCTCATTTTTATTTCTGTACCCAACACTCATCTTCCATATGCCTGCAAACACAAGTCATTTCAGCACTTGTATAGACTTAAATAAGCACTAAAAGCATTACCTGAGACTCACTGCACAGGAACCCAAACCTCAGCCATAGGAACTTGGCACTCTGCTGTACTCAGCCCCTTCCTGCAGGATTCCATCAAGCTGCAGCCCACAGCAAATGAGGGTGATCAGCTTTTCTTACTGCTCATCTCTAATCCTCTCCCTCAAAAGCCACATCTTTCCCTGAAATCTCCAAACTATTTCCAACACATTTCCATTCTGGAGCTTATGGACTCCCAGTTTTTCCAGAGGTACTTCAGGAATTGGGAGTTTTGGGAAGGAAAAGAATAAATTCCAACATTCTGACCAAAATTGTTTTGAGACATTTGGCCTTTCCTGTTATTTCTTTCTGCTCTCAAAGCCCAGTGACTCTGACTTTCATCCTCAGGAGTATAATCCCCTCCTTTCATCTTTGCCATAATGCTGGAAAGGAAGCTGCTAAAAGTAAAGGAAGGTCAGCCCTGAAAAAAAGACACCCAAATACCTCTCAGAGAAAACTTCTGCTTCTTCTTTATTATTTGTATTTTCCAGCACCACTCTGCAAATCCCTGCCAAAAACTACAAACAAACAACATCCCACTGGAAAGCAATCCAGGTTGGATTCCCTACTCTGCCTCTCTATGGAAGGAGTCACAACAGGTGTGAAACAGTGGAGGAGGAGTCATGTGAATTGATATTCCATCAGAATCCTGAATAAAAGTTGGGTGGAAAACGAGTGTTCTAACATCAATCCCAATTTTTGGTACAGCACTGGAAAAATTATTTCAACAGTCAGACCGTGGGACACCCACACAGGGCCAGGGGCTGCCCCCACAAGGCAGGTGAGAGGTTCTGGGATGGGGACCCTTGGAGCACTGGAGGAACAGCTGCTTCCTGCTCTCCTGGTCATCATCAACAAATCCTCATGGAATGGTGTGGGTTGGCAGAGATTTCAGGCCATTTAGTCCAAAGCTACTGCGATGAGCAGGGGTATCTTCAATTAGCTCGGGCTGCTCAGAGCCCTGTCCCACCCAACCTCGAACGACATCCACCAATTCCCTGCACAACCTGTGCCAGCATTTTACCACCTTACAACCCCTAATTTAGCACCCAATCCTGCTTGAGGCGCTTCTCACCTCCCAACTTTTTTACTGAGTGCTGGGGGTTGAGGTGCTCTCTTACAGAATTTTGTTTCCCAAAAAGAAGTTGCTAGGA
>VYXF01005280.1:86533-97735 GCA_013397295.1 Polioptila caerulea | reverse complement strand
CATTCCCAGCTCTCCCAGTCTGGCTCCAGAGCAGAGGGGTTCCAGCCCCTCTGGTGGCCTCTCTGTGGCCCCCTCTGGTTTCACTCCAACAGCTCCGTGTCTTCCCTGTGCTGAGGACCCCAGAGCTGCACACAGAATTCCATGGGAGGTCTCACAAAGGAGAAAAATCCCCTCCATCAAGACCATCGAGTGAAATTGTTACCCCAGCACTGTCAAGGCCACAACTGGCCCATGTCCCCAAGTGCCACATGCACACAGCTCTGAAACCCCTCCAGATAAGATGATATCTTCTCTGTGTGGGTTTCCCCCTCCTTTTTCCTCCATGAAAACACTCATGAACTTTCAGGACCAAAGGCTGGGCTAAAGGAGCTTCCCCAGAAGGGGCAGCACTCAGCTTTTGGCCACCAGCTTTCCTGGGAGGTTCAAACCTGTCCATAGGAGCCTTCTCCCACCCAGCTGTGGCCAGGGAAAGCTCTGGGTGTTTCCAGGGAGGAGAGGGGCTCAGAGCTGGCTGCTGCTCTTCCACAACAACTCATTTGGCCCTCACTGAGGTCCTGAGCTGCCTCTTTCTCTCCAGGAAAAGAGGTCACCAAGATGAATGGTCCCAGCAGAGCCTCACAGGCCACGTTCTGTGACACCAAAGCACTGATGGATGAAGAGCCAAACACCCAGGGCCCTCCCTGCCAGCCACCCCAAACCTTTTAGAGAGACTCCCCCACCAAACCCCTCCTCTGTCAAATCTCTTAACTGCATTTTAAACATATTCCCCGAGGCAGTCACAAAAAATATGAGATCATGCTGCTGACTTCTTGTCAAATTTCAATACAGAGAGCTGTTTTGTTTTCCAAAGAGGAACAAATTAGACTTAAATATATACAAACTTTCTGAAGGTCAGAGGGGCTAATGATAAAGAACTGGATTGCTCAGAGAAAGATCTGCTTCCAGGGTGAGGAGTGTGGATGTAGCAAAGAAAAAAAACCCAGAAAGGAAAGAAAAAAATCACCACCCATCATCATGAAATGTTGGATTAAAAGTAGAACACGAGGAGATGAGATAAGAGAAGCAAAGAAAAGGCTGCTGTAACTCAGGTTTTGAGATGACAAAGGCAGGAGGATGATATTAGTGATAGCAATGAGAGAGGAAAAAACTGGTATGGACCTCAGATGTTTGAAGAGAAGAGCCATTAGGATCTAGACCACATTTGGGATGTGATTAGAGGAGGAAGATGAGCTTTTCCAAGAGACTCCAGATCTGTGAGTGCAGACAGAGGACAGGATTTCAGCAGAAATAAACACCAGCAAATCCATGAGAAAACAGGGATAACTCAATGTCCAAGTGCCAGGCAGGTTTATTACACACAGAATACAACCACAAAGCGTCCCAGCCTAAGAAAGGAAGGCCAGGGAAGGCTCAGGCCTGCCTGGGGAGCAGGACTGGTGAAAGGAAAGGCAGCTCCAGAGAAAGGAGAGGAAGCTGGTGCTTCCTCTGGCAGCCCCGAGCGGCCGCTATTGAAAAGGGGCACAAACACTCTTTGAGTCCACGCTGGTCCAAAGTTCAGTGGCACAGAAATCCCTTCCCCACCCCCAGACACGGCAGAGAGAAGTTGCTTCAATGCTTTTGTCACTTCAGGGCACATCAGGCAGGGAACAAGCAAAGGCTTCACCTAAAATCTGAGTCAAAACAACGCAATCCTGACCAAGGCCAAATCCTGACTGGGTATCCTGCCTCAATATCCCCCTTCCCCTCAGTCTCCTTTTAGCACAAACCAGAGCACCAAGGCAGTGTGAGCAGGTGTCACCACTCTATCTGGTGATATGGGAGTAAGAACTCACAAACCTTTGCCCTTTTCGCATTATTCATTAAATAAATTATCTGCTAAGCCAGGGAAAACACAACCAGCTCCCCGTCCTATTTCTGGCAGAGACAATAAAAAAAAAAAAAGTCACTATTAATATGGAAATCATGGCAGCAGTTGTAGAATCAGATGTAATGAACAATCTTGTCCCCAGCTTAAGTTGCTATAAAGGCAGCTTAAATTTACAATGGATGAGTCTTCATGGCAATCTGTTTTTCAGATATTAAAAATCTCATTTTCTCGGCGCCAAGGACAAGTGGAAGTGTGAAGCACTGGAGTATCAACTCTGCATTTGTCTCACTTGACATGAAATCATTCTCATTTTAGTTCTGATTTTTAATACATTCTTGGGATCCCCTTCAGTTTTCTTCATTTTTCACTGTGTGCAATTAAATGTTTTGAAGTAGAGTTCACCCTGATCCACAACACCCTGCAGAAGCAAGGAGAAAGTCACTTGGTAAAGATGAGGCTGATATCACTTATTTGGAAGAGAAACTCATTTTCTCTTTTAATTTCTGAGTGACTCACATGGTATAAAAATATAAAAAAAAAAAAAAAAACCATCACTTCGTATTTCACTAATACCTTCCTTGGTGAGTTCTTAAAATGGGTTTTACAAACAACAAACTAAAAGCTTTTGTCCTTGGGGAAGACAAACATCACCATTCTGACCAAAGTAAAACATGATCAGAGGGGCTGAACTCTTGGCTTAAAGCCACCCAGGGCAGCATCAGCATTACAATTGTCACACCACTCCTGAAATGCAGAACCACCAAGGTCCAGCCTGGGGAAGAAATTCAGCCCTAAGAACAAAGTTCTGCCACTGCTGAACTCCCAGCAAAGGCAGATCCCCAACCCCATGCATAATTACAAACCAGTAACTCTCCTGGAAACAGCAAAAATCTAAAACTTTGTGTCTTTTCCTCAATGTACAGCCTAAGGTCTGTAGGAATTGTCAGGTTTTTCTGTGTGAACACACGTTCAGAATATGTGTTGGGGAGGTTCAGGCTGGACACCAGGAGGAATTTCTGCATGGAAAGGGCTGTTAAATATTGGAATGGGCCCAGGGAAGTGGTGGAATCCCCATCCCTGGAGGTGCCCAAGGCACAAATGGATGTGACCCTTGATGCCATAGTCTGGGTGACAAGCATCTGTCAAAGGTGGGACTCATTGCAACTGGATGATTTTGGAGTTTTTTCCCAACTTAAATGATTTTGGATTCAATTAGCTTCTCTACACCAGAGGGAAGTAAAGCTGTTACCTGGTTTAACTTCTGTCCCAGGACATCTCACCTCAAAACCAGCATGAGAGCAAGGATCCATCCCCTCCAGTTCCTTCTGGTGATTAATCACCCTCTCCACTACAAATCTGTACTTGATTTCTACTCAGAATGTGTCTGGCTTCACACTCCAGACAGCAGCTTCCTCTGCCAGCTCCAAGTCCTTTGTTCCTGGGAGATGTTCACACAGGCTCTTATTTACCCCGTGCTTTTAAAAGTCCAGCTACTGCATTTGTATCAAAACTCAAATTCATCTGGGTACACGCACAAAAGTAGGACTAGTGTCCAAAATACTGGAGCTAATCTAGGACTCTCTAGCCCATTTTCCCAAAATAGACATATTAGGGAAAAAAAAAAAAAAATTTAAAAAAAGCTCTGCCATATGACTCGAGGATGTGTTTTATTTGTGCCCTGGGAAGCAAGGCTAGGAACCTTCTCCAGGCACTGCCTCCTCCTGAGCACACCCCAAGGCTCGGTGACGTGCAGGGTCCAGGTCCACGTGGAAATCCTTTTATCCAAGCTCCCTGCTCGAGCAGGGCCTCTTGTTCAGCACCATGTCCTGAGCATCTTCCAAATTTAAGACATTTTCTCTGAGCAACTGGCACCAGTGAGTGGAAAGCAGCAGAAGTTCACACTTTTTATGAACACAAAAATCCTTGGGAAAAAACGCTCAGGAGTCACCTCCAGTCGTTGCTGTTTTTGTTCTTACTGTGACTGTGTTGTTTACCAAACCTTTCACAGCACAACCCTGGAGCAGGCCATATTTTGGGATTATGGTGAGGGAATGCAGCAGCTCCTTGTCAAGTTAACAAGTTTTCAAGTTTTTTATGGAATCCTGTTTTTTCTCTGAACTCTGAGAGGAAAACATCGGCAGAAGTCTCTCCCCTTTAGAGAACAAACACCTCAATCTTATGATACAGCCACAGCTTATCATTTATTACAGGTAAATGTAGAAAAGCAAATAAATGATTTCTCCTACAATATGCTCTGCAGCACATCTGCACAGGACAACAGGCCAAGGATCACAGTCAAAGCTGTTTCTCCCTTCTTCTCCCTCCCAAATCCTGTGCAAAGGAACCCCCCAGCCCAGATTTACTGGAGTTTCCTACAGCACAAGGCAGAGGTCAGGCTCCATTCTGAGGCAGACTGGCAACAGACCCCACTACAGAAAAACGAAGGTCACAAAATCCTGAAGTTTCCCAAACTCCAAGGCTTCCAGAAAGGCAGAAATGACCCATCTGTATTTCACTGGAAAGGACCCTGAGCTACTCCAGAAGCCCCAGAGATCCATCCAAGGCAATGCAATCCCAGCACAAGGATGTCATTTAGTGTTGCTTTGTCCTTAACAGCAGCTGGGAACAAAAAGCTGTCACCAAGCCACCTCTGCAGACACATTTGAGCAGAGCAGCTCAGCTGGACTTTGGTTATTGTTCACACATGAGCTTCCAGCCTTAACATCCCAACCACCTACACTGATGGAGCTCCTGGATTGCTGCACGCTGACCCCTCCTATCATGGTTAAAATTTGCCTGCAATCAAAGAATTGGTTTTTCCAGCTAAAATTACACGTGAATGTCACCAGCAGAGGAATGGCAGCGAGGCACAAACTCCTGAGGGGTAGGGACAGCCAACGAGAGCTACAACTCCATGTCCTTAGGGACCCAACAGGTTCCCAGTCACCTCAGACCAGTCTGACCCCTGAAATGGGGGAGGAAGAGTCAATCAGGAGCCACCTGACTCCTGCAGAGCTACAAGGGGCAAGACAGGCCCTGGAGTGGAATTGAGATTTAAAGCCCCTACCTGACACCAGCAGGGTGGGCACCTTGAGCTCCAGGTCCACTCTAAGGAACACACCTTGATCCCAGCAAAACTGAGGGATGGGAGACTGCCAAAACTGAGGGATGGGAGACTGCCAAGGCCTTGAGTCCCAGCCTGGGCCAAACACAAATGAGAGGTTCCTTGAAAAACCATCCCAAATTAACACAAATTACCTTGACAGTTTTCTGTGAGGGATTTGGGTGTAGGAGTTCTACCTCTCCCATGTCTCTCCATAGGGGAAGACCTTTTTCATCAAGTCTTTGTTAAGTAAAAAACGAACAGGACTTGTGGTTGTTCTCCTTCTCCAGGTTGTTTTTTCTTTCCTTATCCACAGTTTCTGCACACCAGGCTTTACACCAGCCTGGCGTGAGGGAGAAAGGCACCAAAGAGCCCCTAACACACAGAGTCAAGGTTCTCTTAAAGATAATTCACCCAATTATCACCACGAACATTATTTCTACTTTTCTCCCAATTACTAACTAAACTTTTATTCACATAACGCTGCACTGGGGCAAATCCTAACCAATTGTCTTATGACCCAAACACTGCAGAATATGGAGGAGATGAAGAAGGAGGAAGAAGCCTAAAAACCACAAGGATCCTCCATCTTGTCTCCATCTCCTTACCATTCCAACAAACCCAAAAATCTCCATTTCTCACCCTGTGATAAATTACATATTATGCTATTATCTAATTTACATTCCTGACAATTCTGTCTCATCCCAAAGCCCAGGAAGCCCTTTCCATGGACAAAGGTTAAAAGCAGGATTTGTCAGAGGGTTTGGATCCTTTAAAACGTGCAGAGGAATATTCTCTGCATTCTGGATTCCATCATATGGGGACACAGGAGCCCTGGACATGCCCAGTGAAATGAGGTGCCCCTCTGCCAAGCACACCTGCATGCCATGAACCCACCCCCACTGCCTGTCCCAAAAAGGGGGTTCAGGAGTCCACAGGAACTCACAGATTCTGTGCAGGTCATGGCTGGGAAAGGGTCAACAGAGGACACTGCAGAAGATACAAAAGCTCCAAGAAATCAGAGTGTCCATCCAACTGGACAGGAAGGGACCTGCCTTCATCCATGACTCTCCAGGGAACAGCAGATGCCCCAATTCCTCTTTAGTGGAATTCCAAAAACTGCACTTGGCATTGGGTCCTTGACAGAGGGAGATTAATTGCAAGACAAAGGCTTTGAAATGTGTTGATTGAATCAAACTTGATTTCCTTTTTATTTGACTTGATTTTAACTTCTCCTGTGCCAAATCAGGGAACACTTCCAAAAGCTGCATTTTTTCACAAGAGTGGTCCATCATGCTTGGAATTTGCATTTGCATGGATGTAAAACCCTTGGCAGGCACAGAGAACTGTCACTGCACGATCCAGTGAAGATGCCCAATCCAAGAAGCACATCCAGGTGAACTGAGTTCAAGAACCTACAATCCAGTTGCTGACACAAAAAAGAAACCAGATTTGTATCTGCCATCACTTGCACCAGGAACAAGCAAGAGAAACAAGTCATGCCTCACAATCCTTTATTTCTGCACTGCAGCGTGGCACAAGAAAAAGTATTAGAAGGAAAGTGGTATCACTTAACAATAGCAAATTCACTGCATAAAATTTAAGTATTATCTGTTTTAAAACAGGTTTTGGATTTAAGATCATCATTACTTTTTCCCAAGAAGGAATGTGATAAAGTGCTGTACAAACAATAAACTCGGTAGCAACTTTACAAAATACAAAATGGTGTTCTGAAAAATGCAGCGAGCTCTCAGTTACTTGCCATAAAATAAGAATGCAGCTCTTTTTCACCTCCAAGAAAAGTCTACATAAAAATTGTGCCATAAAAGGAGGCTGAGAGCAGGGCAGTGTCACCAGGGTGTGCCCTCTGCTCACTGCTGGAGGTCACGGGGCACCCATCTGTTGTTCACTTCAGAACACGAGGAGTAATCTGAGATTCCTGAGTCTGCCAGGGATGCTGGAACAGGGCTGGGATGTGGCAGACGTGTCCCCACTGCAGCAGCACAGATCAAACACGTTCCCTCACCCCGCTGCACCCCGTGCCCTTGTCAACCTGTTGTGCTGAAAGTATCGATCTGTGGCTCCACCATCCTTTTCTGCTTCCCCTCTTCTTCCTCCCGGCTGACCTGGACTTTGATCAGCTTCCCCTCGACAGGAATCAGCCATGGCAAGCAAAGAGGCCGATCAAAGTTTCCTTTTTCACAGCTTTGCCAGCCAGCCTGAGGGGCTCCCAGCCCTGCAGAGGAACACGGAGCAGCAGCCACCAGGGAGAGGAGGAGCTTTCAGTCCAAGGTAAAGCTGGACCCTGGGGACTTCAAACCAGAGCCTTCATCTCGTTTGTCCCCAGAGATTCCTGCAGAACAGCAATGACCTGTCCCTGCCTGGGGTTGGAACTCTCTGCTGTGTGACTGGGCTGAGCCTCAGACACCCATTCCACGTGGGACACCCACCCTGCTGGACTGCAGGTGGGAGCTGCTGGCACCCTGATCCGAGCACAGAGGACTCTCAAAGCTCCATGAAACAAAATACCAATTCCAAAGTCAAGGGCCAGAGAATCATGGAATCACAGGATGGTTTGTTCTGGAAGGGACCTTAAAGCTCATCCTGTGTCATGGGCAGGGACACCTTCCACTGTCCCAGGTTACTCCCAGCCCTGTCCAGCCTGGCCTTGGACACTGCCAGGGATCCAGGGGCAGCCACAGCTTCTCTGGGAATTCCATCCCAGCCCTCACAATCCTCACAGTCAAGAATTCCTTCTCAATATCCCATCTAGCCCTGCCCTCTGGCAGTGGGAAGCCACTCTCTGTGTCCTGTCCCTCAGGTTCTTGTCCAAAGCCCCTCTCCAGTTTTCCTGTTGGCCTCTTCATAAACCCCATCTAACACTTTTCTCCCCCAAAATAAATAAAATATTCCCAAGCACCTCCTAGAAATGGCAGTAACACTCAAGCAAACCTCAACTGGATGCTCCAGCAAAACATTCCAAGAGCAAGCACAGTCACTTCCCCTACCTTAGCCCAGACCACACACCCAAATGCAGATCACTCACCAGCTAAATATGATTCTTTCAAAGGCCTCCTCCTGCTTAACATATTAACAGGATTTAGAGGAGTGACTGTCTGGAACACTGCTTAACAATGCTAATAGCAGAGTTCCAAGAAATCAGTAGTTTGGCAATTGCAAATCCAGCAATACATGCTGAAGTATGTGCTCACCCTTGCTAAACCTGTAATCCAAGTTCTTTTTTTTTTTTTTCCCTCCCCATAATAAGTGGTTTAAATTTAGTGGGAATGATTCACTTGCTGCAGGTTCACTTGCTTTATTTCCTTTCCTTTTTTTTTTTTTCCCCACACTTGGAATCCATCTTGGATGACATCTAACAGGAAGATTGGAGGAGGGAGGCAGCACCTGGCTTTTTAAAGAAAAGTCAATCTATTACACTGAGCACCTTTTGTAATTTTAAGTTAAGTAGCTCCATAACTCCCATGTCGTCCTTCAAAAAGCAGCAGATACAGGGCAGACACAGACCCAAGCAAGGTTCTAGTGATGCCTGGGCTCTAAAAGCTGGGTCCAGGCTAAAGAACATTCCCTGTGGTCTTAACAAATATTCCATCCCCAGATGTTCTGTTCCAGCACTGGGATCCCAGAATCCCAAAATTACTGAGGCTGGAAAAGAACTCCAAGATCATCAAGTCCCACCTGTGACTGATCCCCACCTTGAGCCCAGCCCAGAGCTCTGAGTGCCACATCCAGGCCTTCCTTGGACACCTCCAGGGATGGGCACCCCAAACCTCCCTGGCAGCCCCCTCCAATGCCTGACCACCCCTTTAGGAAATCATTCCTAATATCCAACCTAAACCTCTCCTGGAAGAGCCATTTCCTCTTGTCCTGTCTGGTTTTACCTGGGAGAAGAGGCTGATCCCCACCTGGCTGCAGGGATTTGGGGATCCAGCTGGGACCCTCCTGTGCCACTCTCAATCCAACCAGGCTGAGCAGCAGCTCTGCTTTGCACGAGCCAGGCTTGGGCACAAATAACCATGGACTCCCAGGGTTGTTTTGGTTGGGAGGGACCTTAAAACTCATCCCATTCCATCCCCTTGTCACAGGCAGAGACACCTTCCACTGTCCCAGGTTGATCCAAGCCCCATCCAGCCTGGCCTTGGACACTTCCAGGGATGCAGGGGCAGCCACAGCTGCTCTGGGAATTCTATTCCAGGGTCTCCCCACCCTCCCAGGGAAGAATTTCTCCCCAGCAGAGAATCTAAACCCACTGTCAGTTAAAAGCCATTCCCCTTGCCCCGTGTGGAACTCTGGCAAGTGGCTTTTGACGCATGGAAGGGGTCTGGGAAGGAGGGAGGCAGCAGAGCAGGTGACAGCTTTGGGACAGCACCGGAGGATTATTACGGCAAAACTTGGCTAAATATATCAGCAGTGCAAAGTAGGTGGGTCAGAACATCCCTCCAAGAGAAATCCAGATTTGGAAGCATAGCCCAAGTGACAAGGTATACATTCGAAGGAGCTATAAGCACAAACATAAGGGCTCTAAGCAAAAACACTCAGAGGATTTGGAGTTTCCCTTCCCCCCCTCACACATATATATTCAGCCAAAAGCACAACACAAGGTTTGCAAGGGAAAATACTCTTTAGGAAACAGGCAAGGAAAATAAATGGATGCACAGAGAGGTGAAGTGACCTCCAGTCTCAACTGAAATGATTTAGGAAGCTCGGGACCAAATTTAGGCTGAGCTATCAGCCTAAACCCCCTCACCTCTGAGTGGGCTGAGACTCAGCAACTCATTCCATGTGTGACACCAATCCCGTGTATTTCCTGAGCACACAGGACTGCCAGAGCTCTATAAATCAAAATCCTGATTCCAATGTCAGGGATTACAGAACCACAAAATCACAGAAGAGTTTGGGGTAGAAAGCTGGTTTAAAGCTCACCTCATCCAACCCTGACACCTCCCACTGTCCCAGGTTGCTCCAAGCCCTGTCCAACCTGGCCTTGGACATTTCCAGGGATCCAGGGACAGCCACAGCTGCTCTGGGCACCCTGTGCCAGGGCCTGCCCACCCTCACAGCCAAGATTTTCTCCTTAATACCCATCTAAACTACTCTCTCTCAGAAAGAACCACTCAGTACGACGAGGACAAGAAGCTGAAGTTGTAGAATGGAGACTTCTGAAAAAACTGATGAATTTCATTGGGCTGGGACAGAGTTCTGCTGAATCTTCGAACAGGAAATCCAGCTTCAGCTGTGGGTATGTATTGGAAGTGTTGATAAAAGCCAAAATTGCAGAACATTTGGAAATGCATAATTTAGTAGAGGACATTCAGTACAGATTCATAAAAGGAAGGTCATGCCTGACAAATCTGCTGAAATCCTTTTTATTATACGACCAAATCGTTAGGTTAGACAAGAGTGAAACAGTGGACATAAGTTATCAGGATCTCAGGAAAGCATTTGATTTTGTACCACTCAGGCTGATTTACAAAGTCATAAAGTCCTGTGCAGGGAGAAGGAATTGAAATGGATTAAAGAACATTTTAGGGATAGGCACAAAGGCAACAGAGTGAGTGGAAGGAATCAGAAACAGAGAGGTGTAAAGGTCAGGCTGCTGCTAAAGGTGTAAGAACAGGCTCTGAGAATTGTAAAACTTCAGCTCAGCTACATTTGAGAGGCAACAACACCTGAATTTGGTGGCAGAACTGCAGAAGGGTATTACTAGTGGTAGTAAACTTGGAGGAAATCAGGTGCAGAAAGGTGGCACTTGCAAAGGTGCTGCACCAACCTGTGGGATTCACCTGCACTAGAGCTGAGGTGTGAAGGGAACTCCTGGCTGGGAATCCACACTCATTCTAAAGAGGATTCAGTAATTTTATGGTCATTAATAAAATCTGCAGCTACGCATGCTGTGGTAATGATTTGGGTAATTAAATGTGAAGCTTCTGGGAATTAAGCTGATGGCCTGAGAGGGTCAAAAAGAAAACTCCTCTGGTGCTTCATCAGAGGAAGAGCTCTGCAAGCTGGATGGGTGCATTAATTGTCCCATAGTGACATGTGGGGATTTCCTGCTTTTGCTGGGAAAGTCCCCAAGGTGTTAAAAGTCCTTTTCCTTGCCCAGGAGAAGAAAGACGTGGAATCTTCGGTCTTCAGATACTTTTATTATTGTTTATTGTACCTTATCTAGAACATTGTTCTCTCTGTCCTGCCGAGGTCTTCACAGCACGACAGT
>VYXF01005280.1:60056-71917 GCA_013397295.1 Polioptila caerulea | reverse complement strand
TCCAATGCCCGGGTGGACAGGGCTGGGAGCAGCCTGGGACAGTGGGAGGTGTCCCTGCCATGGCAGGGGGTGGCACTGGATGATCTTTCGGGTCCCTCCCCACCCATTCCATGACCCCAGAGCCTTGCACAGGTGAACTCTGCAGTGCTGCATTCCCAGAGCCACATCTGCTGGGACAAGAGCAGCTGATGGGGTTTGAACACAGCCCGGGCTATCCCCAGCCTGAAATGCTCTGGGAGCACTGGGTTTGCTGGGCAAAGCATTTACAGAGCATTTTCAGGGATGTTCTCCAATGGCCTTGTCTACACAAATTGGAAGGATTAAACCAGACCTGAGAGCAATTTAAATAAACCTGCACAGCCCGAGTGTCACTGTGAGTGCCTCACAAAGCTTCATCTGAAATTGGTTCCCTATCAGCTTAAATTTGTGTCTCCACACGTAGGAGCCCTGCTGAGCACAGGAGGCAACACCCACAAATTGACCTCTAACCACTGCCATGCACAGAACTAGAAGTGATTTATACCTTTCACCCAGTGTAAGGGCTGTATATATAAATAAACATCCATTTCATGTACGTACAAATGCATTTGAGCGTATGGAAAATATACCCAAATACAGGAAAAGAAGCCACCCACTTGTGCTCCAAATCCATAAGCTTCTCCCAGCCATTCCATAAACCTCACAACCAAATCCAGACCTACTTTATGTTTTTATAAAGTCTGCAACGAAACCTTAAAAGAAATAAATAATAAAAGGTCATAATTCATCATCCTGACATCAAATCAGCAGACTGGGACTCCAGTATATCAGAGTGATGGATATAGACTTGTTTTAAGGATGGTTTAGTCTGCATTATGCCAGAACATTTATTGTTGCCTTTAAGACTGTTTCCTTTCCAAGATGTTTCAAATAAAAGCAAGTCTTCTTCTCCCTGAACTGCCTGAGAATCCACTATTCAGCAAAAACAATTTTCCCCCAAAAAAATCGTGGCATGGGAGCAACAGGACAGTGAGTGCTAGAAAACACAATTTCTTGTTTTTCCTCATATTCTCTTGCTTGCCAGGTGATCTAATAACCACTCTTTGATGGATATCACGATTTAAGCCTCTCCAAGGCAAAATCCTTCCTAATAAATGTCCAACCACCTCAGAATCTCTCCCTCCATCACTTATCAGCACTGACATTTCACTTTGCCACCCTGCTGCAGCACCACCAACCACCTCAGAATCTCTCCACAACCAGTCCTCCCAGTCCACCCAGCCCAGCTTCCACCAGCTCCCAGTGACCCACACCTGCCCTCCTGCCCTTCTTGCTCTGCTTTTCATGGGGTGAGGTGAAAAAAGCTGCTTTATGTCTCTAAACATAAACTCTGACCTTGTATCAAATGCTGTTCAATAAATGAACACACACATATCCAGTTATAAGTCATATATATACAAATATATCCACACATTTCCATCACCAGAGCACACTGGAAACATTTTCATTCTCATCTCAGCCTCTGATGGAGGTAAAACACATCAACTTTACAGGCACAAAGAGGTCTGACAACAACCTCAGATGTCCTGTCCACCTTGGCTGCTGTGTCCAACACTTCTTCCCTTTGCCTCGGGCCAAGATCACATTTCTTAACCTTAAAAAAGGTCCAACTTTTTGCAAACAGCTCCATGGGCCACTCTGTATCCCACAAACACTACGAGACACGGCAGAGTCATAAAACCACTCCCCATTTCCACCAGAACATTTTCTTAATTACAAATATTGATAAAAACCTGCATCGCTCCTGCTTCTCAGACAATCCCAGCAACCCTGACAGTGCTTGAGAACGTGCCCAGGAGACAGAACATTCACATTTGCTGCAATTATTTCAGGGCCCTTGTTCTGATACCTTACAGTCCACCAAGAGACACCAAGTCAGTAGCACCAAGAAGGAAATTTGCTGTTTGATCCAGACCTGAACGAGACCTCCTCGGGTTTGATTTCTGCTGTAAATGGTGCTCTGTAAGCACAACTGGAAATCAATTTGGAAAAGAGGAGAAAATGTAAAGGAATAAATTATCATTTCTACCTGCTCCCCCTGCCCCCAGCTTAGCTGTACAAGCCTTCTTTGAGCCTGCTTAGGGAGGCAGAAAACCCAGGAGGGAGAGGAGCTGAAACACCCAGCAAAGGGAGGAGAAGGGGCTGCAAGCTCTGCCAGGGCAGTGTTGGGGATGATGAGTTCTAGGAACTGTCCCCACCTTCCAGGTTGATCCCATCACTTCCTTCCCTGCAGCAGAACTGAACAAAGCTTTGTGAGTTTAAAGGGTGCAGGAAGTTGTTTAGAGACATGGGGGTATTTGCTCTTCAAATGAAAAAAGGAAAAAAAATCCACAAACCACCAACGTTAGAGCAACCCCAGGTCTGCCTGCAGCCCTCTTGTGAGAGCACTATTGGACATCCTTCATTATATTTATAATTAGGGCTGGGTTTGTGTCACAGGCTGTCACTGACACTGACTTTTTTTTCCCTCAGCTCATGCACAGGAGCTCCCAGGCCTGAGTTTGTAAGGACAGATCTGTAGGAACAGGAATAGATAACACCATCATGCAATATGAGGCCAAAATTCCACGGGGGAGAACGCGTGAAAAGAACCCCAGGTAATGGAATTGTTTGTACATAATCACATAAATAATCCTGGCTCTTAGTCCTGACCCTAAGACAGGAACACAAGTCTTATGGAGCTTGAAATTTTCCTCTGAAGAAACAACTTTGTAAAAGCCATGGAAGAAAGCACACTGAGTAGAAAAGGCTGTTTGTAGTTCTGTGTGCTGTTTAAACCAGGCTGATTAAGATCCAGCAGATTTTCATACTTTTGCCTTCTCTCTCTCCCTCTCTCTCCCTTTTTATCAGTGCTCTCAAGAAACAGCACACCAAGGGCTGGGCTGCACACACAAACCCCAGCAAGGGCAAAAGCAGCAGCTCACAGACCACCAGACACGGGACAGAAGTGGGATACAAGGAACACAAACCAAAAAAAGAACTGGAGTCCATGAATCTCAACGAGATGCAACCACAGCCCTACAGAAACCAAGGCACAGCAACAGGACAGACCCTCAGGGGAGGGTCAGGTTGGACACCAGGAGGAATTTCCTCATGGAAATGGATGGTCAGGCTTTGGAAGGGGCTGCCCCATCCCTGAAATTGTTCAAGGAATAACTGGCACTCAGTGTTCTGGGTGATGAGGTGAGGATCAGTCACAGCTTTGACTCAGTCTCTTTGGTCTTTTCCAACCTTAATGATCCTGGATGTTTTTAGGTTTTCCAGTTGTCTTCTCCAGCTGGAACCATCAGAGTTCATGTCTAAGCTTTCACTTTGAAAATGAGATCGCAGGTCCTGCTAAAATTTGAGATTGACAACCAATATATTCTCAAAGCCAGCATATAAAAAAACCCCTCACTCTAAAAATTTGATGAAAGATGCTAACACTGACAGCTTGCTTTCACCTGCAGCAAGGTGGGAATGGAGGGCAAGAAGAAGATATTCAGAGAAGAAATATGGATGAACAGAAGACTTTTATAAGGAGCCTGGTACCTGGAGTGTGGCACAAAAGCCAGGCCACTCCCCGCCTGAAAACCTCTTGGAGCCTAAAGCCCTGACTGGGAGGTGATCCACCCCATAAGGTTAAATATCTCTATAAATATTTTCAGCCCTGGGCTTTAAGAAGTGAAAGGTAGTCCAAGGAAGTCCTTCAGCACACCAGTGGGAAACCTGGGCTATGTGGAACACCAAAAAAAGCTGTAACAAAACCTCAGTGTGACGCACAGGACAGAAGATTTCAAGCAGGAAACAAGGCAAGTGCAGCACCTCACTTTTCCTGAGTTCCTTGGGAAATGAGGACTGAAGAGAGAGAATCAGCCCACCATTAGTCACTGGGATAGAACTGCACCTTGGAAAGGCTGTCTGCCTTTGCTGGAACCAAAAATTCTGCCTAAACCATATAGATGCAATGCATATGTTGCACAAAACCAAGTTTACATAATAAAGAGAATATATATTTGCTTTGATCTCGAGCTGCCCCATAAATTTTTAATAACAGCTGTAAAACAGAAATCTTTGGCTAGAAATCCTCAGCAGCAATGAAATTTAAGCTCCCTACTCATTCCAGGTTAAGAAAACTCATTTCTAATCCATTCCTTGTAGAAGTGTTACCAACTTCTTACAAGGAGAAATGCAAATGTCATCCCCAGCCATTTATTTGTAGATTATTCTCCTCAGCCTGGCTCTCTCCAAAACAGAGGGATAAGGGACTATTCAATCTGGTTTGTCATCTTTGGTCTTATTAGCAGAGGCATTGCTAAATTCAGATATCACAATCCTCTCATTTTATGTGTCACTGGAAAGATGCCTCAATCTGTTTTTTTTTTTTTCTCTACAGAGAAACTGTTAAACCAAAAGTACTAAAAAAATAACTTCTCTACGATGCACCACAAATAGATTACAGTTTCTAGTTCAAGTGCAAAGGGACAAAGAAACCAAAATCTTTTTATATGCAGACATTAAAGTAAAAGCAGGAAACAGACTTAACAACTGTCAAAAAAACCCAACATTAACCCTTGTGCTTTCAGTGATGCAACTCCCAGAACTTCCTTTGCTTTCAGCTCCTTCCCCCTCACTCAAGAATCACCACTGTTGTACAGCACTTGAAACAGTGTGTTATCACATCCCCTATAAAAAAAAAAAATCACCTTTTAGGTAAATGAAGAAGCTCCAAAAAGCTCAACTATCAAATACATCATCTAGAAAAAAATTCACAATAAAATAAATACAAAATTCCTTGTTCAAGTCTTACATACATCACTGAATGTGAGGGAAGTGTCACACAGAGGCAGTTTTGAGGAAGGTTTTTAGAAAACAGTATTTAAAGGCTGTTTTTGGGGGGACAAAGAGGACAGATGATTACAGAGCTGTTCAATAAGATGAGAAAGAGAGAGCTAATGGGATCTAAAACTGCATCCACTGGAGACAGCTCTGCAAGTTCCAGAAATGACAGGCAAATAGCAATCACACCACACCAAAAAGGCCCTGACAGGTCAGAGAAAACCTTCATTTTCTAAATGACAGCAGACTTAGTCCCTGCGTGTGAAGAGTACACAGAGCCGGAGTTAAACAGTAACTGAGAGCGCAGAGACGTTCAGAGAGAGCCCAAAATGGAGAGAAACCATGGCCTGCCCTCATTCCTCAGGGTTTGGGCCACTCTGGACACAGCCAGGTGTGTTTTTCTGGAGGCAGAGCCATCAGAAATCCAAGCCTTCCCTCCCTGCCATGGGGGAGCACTTGCAGGGTCTTGCTGGCTCAGAGCTTTGAACGTTCCCCAAATCACTTCAGCAAAACTCTTCCCTGTTCCAGTCAGATGATGAAGTTACATGGATGTCCACGTTCCCCCAGGTGATCCCTTGTGAACCAAGTATGAGGATTATTAAACAGCCCTGTGAACACACTGGTGAGGATGGGAATGGGAAGGACTCACCTGCAGCTCACAAAGTTTAAATTCTGTATTTGTTCATGCTTAAAGTGGCACAGGACTGAACAGGGATTGAAAGAAAAGACAATAAAAAGAATGAAACAAGTCCAATTGAAAAATAAGGGTCACTTCAATTAGAAATTAAGGACATTTGTTGACTAGGAACTGAACTAACAGCACCTCCCCTCACAAGAGCTTTGTGGCCTCCAGGGCTGGGACATCCAGCAGGGGAAACTGCAGTGGACACAGCTCAGGATCAAACAAGTCTGGAGCTCCCTCTGGGCAGGAAAAGGGGGATCTGGACAGAAAATATCCAGAACACACAGTGAGGATGGCTGCAAGGAACTGCTGGGCAGGGGTCAAACATTTGCCTTTTTCTTCCAGGCTCTCCTCAGCACCCACCACTGCATTATCCAGCCTTGTGCCAGAGACAAGGCAAACCTCTGATGTGACCCCAACAGCACATTCCTCACACCTGACTTTACCTGGGCTCAGCTCCTGCCCTGAGTTCCACCATTCCTGCACAGACATTGCTTTATAGCTGCCCAAATGCAGAGTTCCAAAGCTGGAACAGCTCAGAGCCAGCTCCAGGGAACACTCTCAGGACACATCTCCTTATTTCTGTACCACTGCTGGCCTGCAGAAAAAGAGCAGCAAGGCAGGAGCCTCACTCAGTCCCCCATTTCAATGCCTACCATGTCAAATGGCAATTAAAGAATTGCTTTCTAGTCTGCCCTGCACCAGCCAGTGTTCAAACCAGCAGGAGTTGTGTGTCTTTAAGAACTACAGGAAAACACTTGAGAAGCTCCCCTTTTCAAAAATAAGGTGAGAGAGAGAGAGCAGTGGACAGGATGAAAAGCACAAGGATGCATCACCATGAAAATTATCAGTTTAATTTCCCCCTTTGCACAGAACTGCAGAAGTTGGACAGCACCTCTTGAGCTTGGCCAGTCTAACCCCCACCTGAAGTGCAATTTTCCAGTGCAACTCGCTCCAAAAATAACTGTGCAGGAACATGATGATCCACCTGGATTTAGGTTGGTGCTGGGGTAATGACTGGACTACAAAAATACACCTCCCTACAAAGCCCAGCAGCCTCAGAGCCCCAGAGCAGGCATGGCCCAGCAGGGTGGTTTCTGAAACCTGAGGGAATGTTACTCTCAATCACTTTTGCTTGGTGGCTGACTAAGGCCCAAACCAAAAAGTTAAGTCAAAACTGGGTTTAAGTTAAGTTTAGAACAGGGAACTGTGACTGCAAACGGTACAGGAATGGATACAAAACAAAGACCATCACCAGTAGCAGGGAAAACAGGCAAGGGAAACTCGAGGTGCAGCATGAAAACATTTAATTTGCAATTTCTCTGCTTTCTGCAAACACCAGTCACGCTCCAGGACTCTCCTCAGCAGCTCTAAGAGCACAGAACTCGTATCCAGCACATCCAGATTAATGCAGGAGAGTTGAGGAGGTCTGCCCAAATAATGTCTCCACACAATTATAGCTCAGAAGTCATAACCCCTCCCTTTAATATTAAAGGAAAAAAGAAATCACATTTGCAGCCAAAATGTCCTGATAATACTGCAATGGCAGCATGGCCCTGAGCCTGCAGCCTTCTCAGAAGTCATTCTCATTAGGAGAAAAGGGAAGGATCATCCTCTTCCTCCAGTGATTTGAGGACATTTAACACACGCTGCTCACTGGAAGGCCAGCGTGGGGAATTTTTCAGGGGTGGGCAAGGGGAGCTGAAGTGTTTCAATCCCATCCCAGGGCAGGTTTTATGTGGAAGAGATGGAGAGCACAAAGCAGAGCTGGGAAGCAGCACCCAGGAGGAGTCCAGAGGTAAATTTCTGCCGTGAGGGCTGGGGGGAAGCTGCTCACGGTAAATTATTTTGTCAAATAACTGGAGGGAGGCCCAAAGTCTCCTCAGGAAGGTTGACAGTAAAAGTCAGAAGCGAAAACAATGGAGAATTAATTATTCTTAAATATGAAAGGACCTAAAACTCAGTGATCTGCTAATTAAAAACAAAATATCCACAATATAGTTCCAGTTCAGTTCTTGTGAGAGCCAACAGAGAGCAATCCCAATGTCAGTAAGGGCTTGCTTTAAGGACTCCTCCCTCAAAGATATCGAAATTTAATGGAAATTGCAGATATTTAGTACTCAGCTACTCCATATTCAGATATCTGAGCTCACATAAAATACACAGGGGAGTCTTCACCAACTCATTGTGCTTCAGCAGTTTTGGAAATCACTGGGAAGTAACTGGCAAACCAACTAAACTTCATTAGTGCAAGGCTGCTCCTTGAAGGCAGCTCTGAGGGGCTCGAAGCTGTGAAGTTTTATTTTGGTTTTAGCTGCTGATGCAGTGGGTAAGAAGCAGCAAGCAGCTCTGATGGGTGAGAAGTGGCACAGACAAGCTCTTGTGACAGGGGAGAAGGAAAGAGAAATCGTGAATTTCGGGGTAGATGACAACACTTAAAATTAAATGTCCTTGTCTTAATTTCTGCTCCCACGTAGCCAGGGAGTTGTGTGAGAGACAGAAGGAAACTCAGGTTTCTCCAGCCTACCTTTCCCACAGTGTTTTGCAAAACAGGGAGGGAGGAGAGTTTTCCAGATAAATCAGGATCTGCAGGCATCCAGCTGCAGGACCCCCAGCCTTCGCACGAAGTTCTCCCCTCACAATGTCTACAAGCCACCCATCAAAGGATCCAAAAACCCCAGAAAATCCCAGAACCATCTGGGTTAGAAAAGACCTCTGAGACCACTGAGTCCAACCTGGGACTGACCCCCACCCTGTCCCCAGCCCAGAGCTCTGAGTGCCACATCCAGGCCTTCCTGGGGCACCTGCAGGGATGGGCACCCCAAACCTCCCTGGGCAGTTCCAATGCCTGACCAGCCTTTCCAGGGAGAAATCCCTCCTGATGCTGGCAATGCTGGACAAGCAGCAGTGCTGAAACACGAAGCAGAATGAATCCAACCCACCCTCCATGAGTGTTGTGTCTCAGAGTGGGCCAAAGGGAGGCAGCTCTCACCATTTTAAGACCTGCAATACTCCAGTTTGGAGAAGGTGCCCAAATCCTTTGCTCCGAGCACTGGACAGCAGCAATTCCCTTAAGGACAAGCAGAGGAGATGGCCACCACAACTCCATGGTCACTGTCTCACTTTTACTGCCAGCTCACGAGTCAGACACTTCTAAATGAGGAGGGACATTTATTGAGGGACATTCACTGAGCCACAGACACCTCAGAGTGACCAACACCACCCTGAACATCACTGAATACCCCGTGCTCGGGGCTTAAATCTTCCCTTAAAGCTTTCATTTTCCACCAAATTAAAAAAAAAAATCAAAAAACTGGAGCTTCATCCTCTAGCCAGGCACAGGCCTGGAGAGCAGCATACCTGCATTCCAGTTTCCAGCCTGGGTTATTAGCCAGACTGTTTAGAAAACAATTTTTAAATGCCAGCTTTTATGTATTACAGTTTTATTAATCTTGAATGATACATCATAGGTGCAGGATGCATAAAAGGGTTACAGAAACATGGTTTGCATTTTAAAATGCTTTAGTGAAAATAAATGAATTCTCTTTATTAAATGAATTGAACCTTGCTGTGTCCTCCACGGAAAGATTTCAGTATTAGTGAATCTCCTCCCTCATTGTTCTTTTTTCCACCTTATGTTAGGGGAGGAAAACAAGTATTTCAGCATTTACAGCTCCCAAATGGTTTCTCAGTTTTGAATTAAATAGGCTGTGATATGAACTATCTGGATACACAGAAATAAAGGGAATATTCTCTATGCACATGCAGAAGAGGCTACTTCTGTCAAAAACCAGGTTGACTGTTTCATCACACTCTGGTTCCATGTGCTCAGCCAAGAGTGACAACCACCACTCCATTGGTTTGACTTCATCTGAGATATTGGCAGTAGAAATCCAATTCCCAGGTTCTCCTGGAGTCCATTACAAGAAACAGAGACATTGCAGCAAAAGGCTTAGGCTTTAGAAAAAGGCATTTTTATATTTTAACCTATTTAAATAGAGATCACTTTTTTAACCAAAAAAAACCCCAACAGATTTTGAATTCAGGTTATAAACTCAAGTTGAGGTGTAATTACACAGAGAAGGTAGAGATGCTTCGTTGCTGGTTTGATCAGCCAACTTAGCCAACAATCTGCTTTTATTCTTATCAAAGATACAGATGCATCCATTTGCCATTAAACAGATCTGCTTCCCACAGACTGGACACAGCCTCCAGGCTCCAGATAAGCAGGGAATCTGCTTTCCAGCATCCAGAGTACAGGAATTTTAGCACCTTCCTGGAGCAGCATTTAAATTGATCATTAGTGTCAACAACTACAATCCAAATGGACTGTCCCCAACCTCTCTGGAAGCACAGACTCTTTTCTGCTTGTTCAGTGTTTAACACCCTGGAGGCCCAGCTCCAGCACTGCTGCCACTTTAATCTTCATTTTAACTATTTTATGAGTCATTTATAGGCCAAGGTAACCCCCCTAAGCTATCAAATACAACGACCCAAAACATATCTGGATCCCAGTTTTCTGCTTTTACAAGCCCCAGAGGGGAAAGAAGACAATACCTGAACGAGTTCCATGCTCCAAGCCCAGGGTTTGATGGAGGAAGGGGAGGTTGGCAGGGGAGAAGGGAGGGACCATCCTTCCATAGCTCTGCAATGCCACAGGAAAGCACCACGTTTAATGTAATCAAGCTCTACATTGCAGCCATATGGAAACAATTTCAGTCAATAAACAACTCCTGCAAGAAGACAGCAGAGGAGCAGGAAAATGAGATCCTGATTGAACCAGGAGGTGGGAGAGCTGCTGGCTCAGCTCAGAGGCTGCCGTGACACGAAATATCCACGGCCACCAAAACTCCAGAGCTTTGGGTGCCCATCACCTGCCTTCTCCTTCCACACCTCAGACTGCAGGAGCACAAATCCCACAGTTTCCTTTCCAGCCTCCAAGATCCTGTGCCTCAGTGCTATCTCCTCTCTTGTCTCTTCCCAATCTTTGCTCAAAGCCTATCACTGGGGCCAGCTTCCCACCCGAGAGCCAGAAGGGAAGCAGACATCCCAAACTTCAGATACTCACCCGACCTCCCTGCAATTTATCTGCCTGGAATGTGCAGGTTTCAAAATAGGGACTTTCTCAGGGAGTAAATCCTTAAAAATACCCAAGTTGAAAAGAAAAACCAAGCTAAAACACCACACATTTTACTCCTTCCTGTTCGTGGCATTTAAATGAGGTTTGGTTTCAAGATTCTGTATTATCCAGGATCCTAAAAACCAATGGCAAAAATGCTGCCTCTCTTGCAGAAGACAACATTCCTGAGCACTGCTGATTACAGCTGCAACACCGAGGGAGTAAAAGCTAAATCAGTTTGGGACAGGAAAAGGGAAATTCAAGGGAACAGCCAGCAAGCGAAGGCAGCTGCATTTTTAACAAAAAAGCAAGAAGGCACAGTGCTATGAATAAATCAGAATTTCCTTGAGTGTGACAGAGGAGTGACACCAGTATTTATGAGAATAATGCCCATGAACTGAAGGGTAATTCACGAGTGTCTTCAGAAATAGCTGCTGGGAAAGGTTGGGAAGTTCATCACTTTCACAATGCCACGGGATCTGGCAGCAGATGCACCACAACCACCCCAAAAGTGCTGCCATTTTCCACTTGAGGACATCCAGAAACAAAAGGCCTTGGCATGTTCCTCTTAACAACCAAACCTCAAGACTCAAGGTATCTTAAAAAACAAGCACAGTACCAGTAACAAAATTCAAACCCCACTAGTGGAAGGAAAAACCACTGGGAGTACTGGGAACAGCTTTCTGTAGACGGGGGCAACCTGCCTTGTGTCACATGAAGCACCTTTTAATTCACCAGCAAACCCATTAGCAGAGAAACATTTAAGTCAGCCTTAAACACATGCCTAAGGCACCAAAGAGGCCTTTCACCCCAGGCCAGGGGGATGTTGATGTTTCTATTTACCAATGCTCAGCGAGGGGATGGAGCGAATCTGCAAAGCTGTGAGCTGGGTCTGCATCCAGGCAAAGAACAGGAAAATTCAAATGTGTGTTTTCCCAGCAAAGAATCACGAGAACAAGGACACCAGCAGTGCCAGTCAGCACGTTTTAATGGCAAATGTCTTGATAAAGGACTGACTTTGTTGTTTTGAGATGACAGATGTAGTGGAGCAGAGGCAAGTACACGCAGGGAGCGTCCTCTGGTTCTGGTGGAAACCCACATTGGCTGCTCCATATCTGAGAGCTGTCAGTCAGCCAGTTCTTCATCTGCTTCCTGGGATTGCATCATGCTAATTTTTTTTTTTTTTTTTTTTTTTTTTTTTTT
>VYXF01005280.1:26449-41635 GCA_013397295.1 Polioptila caerulea | reverse complement strand
TTCTGCTCTGCCTGGTGCTGCTGAAAGCACAGATGGATCCAGGGATTTGCAAGGCACAAGCCACTGACCTGACCTTGTGCTGCTGTTGAGACATTGGACTGCAGCTCTCAGGTGACCCTTCCAGCCAAGGTTCCTCTCTCTGTCAGAGTTGTTGCATATCAGAGTGATTTCTTTTTGCTTTTTCCATAACTCTTTCAGACTCAACTGCACCAATTCTACTCAGCCCCCTCAGTGTCCAAATTACTGCTCCTAAATTGTGCTTTTGAACAATCCACTGGGCAGCACATTTAGCCACTTCATCTTTTCTATTCTTCAGCCTTGCTCTTTGTTCTCAGAAGGGAATTGCCCTTCTCTGGCACAGCTTCTCCATGACAGATCCTTCTGCTCTCACCTCTTACCTTCTGTCTTCACTCCTTGACTCTTGGGTTTCCCCTTTTTCCTTCCTTGTGACTTACTGGGGTGTCAGAATTCATTCTTTTATCCTGTTAGTCTGAGCACAGCATTCCTCCAAGCCCTTGAATCACTTCCTATTTTCAGGATATTGAATTTGAAAGCCCCTTTAGGATATAACCATGCCTGTCTGTAGAGCACTTGCAAAATTCATTGCAAACAGGTTCTGTGTCCAAATCTGAAGTTGTTGCAGGGTTTGGTTTTAGGTGGGTTCAATTCTCTTGTTTACTCAATGTTTTGTTTTGTTTTGTTTTTAATTTGTGTAAATAAACTTCAGTCTGGGCAGAGAGTGGGTTTAGAGCTAAGTTGTAGGCTCACACAAAAATCAGATTACTGTGAAATAATCAGTTACTGAATCAGTTACTGTGAAATATAAATAAGCCTTNTGTAGGCTCACACAAAAATCAGATGTTACTGTGAAATATAAATAAGTCTTCCAGTTATGGTACAAGAAATGCTGCAGCCATCACTCCTGTCAACTCAATTCCAATGTCTACCTTTAAATTCCTTTAGTACCACTTGAAACAATGAAGGACAGGGGCTCTGCTGTTGCTTAGAACCTGCAGTTCACAGCAAAGCCTCCTTGCCCCTGTGTCCTGTACAGCTGTTGGTCTTCAGGGTGACAAAACCATGGTTTATGTGGATATAAAAATCCCAACCTGTGTCTATAAATGACTTAGTCCAGAGCATCAGTCTTTCCCTGCCACTGCTAATGGGGATATTTGTCTGTTGTCCTCTGTCCCAGAACAGTTTTATGGTGCTTTGGTGTTGTTGCAAGCACTGAGTTTGTTGCTGCCCTAACTTCTGTTTATTCATCCAGTTTCACCACAGGGAACTCAGCAGCACTGAGCCCTTTGAAAATCCTCACCATAAATGACTAAAAACTCCCTGCATGCCTCGTCCTCTTATTTCTTTTTACTTATAAGTGTCATCATCATGATTTGTAAAAGTCATTTTGGTGAACACTTAACCACAGTGAAACTGTCTGTGTGTTTTATTGGGACTGTAACTTCCCTGGGACAGAAATGGTGTTCTCTGCCTGTATGACACCAAGCAGGTCTGTGCTTAGCCACTGATAATCATTCAGTTCATATTGCAGTAATTTTTCTTCTTTCTTTCCACAGCCCCAGGCTGTCCAAACTTCCCGGTTGGGTTTTGAAAGATGGAAGCACATTTCTGGACAAGGTACTGGAGGGATGGTTGGAATTTTCTTGCCTTGCAAAAAAAAACCACCTGACAGGTTGGGAGCTGGTGCTGCAGGAGCAGCCTTCCAAGCTGACTCATCCCAAAGGTTTCTCTGTGTACCTTTACCAGCCAGGATGTCCTTGCAGAGCAGAACATTTGGAAACAAAATGCTAATAGTGACTCTCAGGCTTCAGAGGTAGCCTAGATTATAAAAAACTCCACTTAAAATGCACAAGTTGTCCGCGTGAATATTTTTGTATTTCATGGAGCTCCATAAATAATAGTGCTTTGCCTTCTTAGTGTGCCTTTCATTCCACAGGCTCACTTTTCTGACACTGAGGCTTCAGAGCATGCCTGTAAATGAGGTTGGTTTCGTATCCTTTTTCAGGCAGAAATATCAGAAAGGCAATGGTTTGCCTATGGGAGGTCTCTCAGAGAGGAAAAGCTTTGGCCTCTGCAATCAACATGTGTTCTGCTGCTGGACATAGCAGGGAGGATATTATCTCCAGCCTCCTGATTCTAAGACACAGAACTTCCTCAGCAACATGAGAGACACAGAATTGCTCTTTTTTTTCCCCCCTCTTTTCATTCCCTCAGTTTTGGAGGCAGAATTTATCTGAGGCTTCAACCCAAACTTGGCACTGCAGCGGGCAGCTTGATCTGCCATAGGGGAACAATGAACACAAAAATATGTCAGATGTTAGTAAAATAGGCAGATACATTTCAAATGTGGGCAGCAATAGGTACCAGTGGAGAAAATGCTTAATAGACTGCTCTCTGACTATGGGAACATTAAAGGAAACAGTGATAATAGTTGCTTTTGTAGGGGACTTTGAGATGGACAAAATGGGTTGATCTGATTTTTACAGACAAGGGAGCTGAAGATCATAGATTAAAGACACGATTTTTCTTCTCATTGGAGACAAAAGAAACTGTGCAGGCAGCATTTCTGTTAGTAAAATAGAAACAGCTCTATTCAGAGCACTTGCTAACTGGCAATTGCAGGGCTGTGCAGGCTCAGGGGCAGAAATGGAGTTGATCTGCTTCAATTCCCTGGGATTTGTGTCTCCTGAACCCCAGCTTTGGTGTCAGAGCTTGGGGCTCCAAAGAATGGACAGACTGTCACTGTAGTTTTATTTTTAATATATTTAAATTTCTGGGATGCTGCTGCTGCAGTGTGTGCTTGGGAGAAGCCTCCAAACTCACACAGTGGCAATAGAAATCGTGTTAAAAATTCAAAGGCAGCATCTCTTAACTTCACCTTGACCACTGTAAGTGCTTGGAATGGTAAATTCTTTGACCCATGCTGGAAAAAGGCAAGGGAAGGAGTCAAAGGGGGGTGTTTTATCATGTGGGGTGGACATTCCTGTTACAGCACTCAGTTATAAAACTTCAGTGCTGAAGAAGCATTGAAATGTGCTGTGATCTACTTTTAATCATTTTGAACTCCCTTGAGATGAGGTTAGGAGACTTCTGCCACTAGATGTAATTGCTCATTCGTTATTAGTTGGCAGGTGCACTGTAATTATTAAGAATTGGATTCAATCTTTAATTCTGTCAGGCTGAAGCTGGCTGAGACCACTTGCTTTGGGACAGGAGAGGAGGCAGGGTGGGTGGTAGGGAGCCTGTGAGCTGTGCTAGGAGTTGGCAATGGTTTTGTTCCACCCTGAAGAATGTGACTTTTCATGTGACAAAAGTTTTTGATGTCAGCCTTGAAAAAGAGGAAGAAAAGTGGGGGTAGAGTTTAACAAAAGGTGCCATGTGGAGATTAGAACCCCAAAAGTTTCATCAAATACTCTGAGACAAGGGGCTATAAACTGTATTTAGGTTCTAATAAGACAGAAGAGGTTGGATGTTATTTGGAACCAAAAGTCAATTCCAAACTTGCCTTCCTGGTGGTTACCAGGACTATTTCTTTACCTACCAGAGTGTTCTCCCTGTCTTTCCCAAGGAGGATCTAAACCCTTCAGGTACCAAGCAGATCTGCCTGCACCACATTGTGTCTAGAAAGAGGATAAATGTCCTGTAGTAACTGACTGGAAATTACCTGTAATAAAGAAAATGTCTGGAAAATGCAAAATGTGCTGCCTTGGAGTAACACTGTGTTGAATTTTTGTGTCCCTTCTGTCGGTGTGTTTTTTACAGGAGCTGAAGGAGTGCTCTGGCCATGTGTTTGTAGACTCTGTGCCTGAGTTCTGCTTGCCAGAGGTGAGTTTGTTCAAAGCCTTAGTGAAAGATCTGACTCCATTCAATCACATGGGACAAACTTGTTTAATAATAATAATTATTATTATTATTATTATTATCAGAGTCCTGCTAATTTATTAATGCTCAGTAAATAATACTGCTAAGACTCTGTGGTTAAGGTGCCTCCAGGCTCTTTGACACTGGAAAAAGGATGGAAACAGCCCTTTCCAGCCATGGTTTTGGAAGACATGGAAGATCTCTTGGAGCAAATATCTGACACCAGAATAAGAGAACTGTCCCTTTTTGTGGGCTTTTCAGAGACAGCCTGACTGAGCTGGGCTGACTGACAGCATCCATGTGCTGCTTTAGATGAGGGCAGGGCAGGAAGGCAAGGAAAGCTGCTTGTCTCTAACCACAGATGCAGGACATGCCAGTGGAGCTCCCTGGAGAGGCAGCTGTGGTTTCAGCCAGGTTGGATTCTGCTGGGCTGCTCTTCTGCCAGCAGCACTTTCAGGTTAAAAACTTTTACAGCCTCTTTGAGGGAAGAGCTGGGCCTTCGTACCCACAGACATGGCTGCAAGTGGCTGCTCAAGCTGGTTTTTACTGGAATTTCTGGATTTAGAAAAAGCAAAAAAGACTGTGGAAGATGTTTGGATTACCTGGAGTCACCTGATGGATCAGGGGAGTGCTGTAGGAGAAATAAAGATATAAAAAACTGAGCAGAGAGATGGGGATGAATGATGGAGAATAGCATGGGAATAGTATCCCTTTCCTCAAAGACAGACACAATTGTTTTTGGGCAGCAATTATTTTTTTTCCTTTCTGCCTGACCTTGCAGACAGGAAGCACAAAACACTCCTGGAAGGTTGCTGTCAGCTTGCTGAGGTTCTGGCAATATTTTTCCTGTGTGTGGATCCCATGGAACTCACCTCTTGTCATCTTGATTCTTCCAAACAAGTTGGCAGCTCTGCTACTGGTTTTGGCAAGTGGTTCTGACAGATTATAACCATTCCAACCCAACTGGAGTTGTCATAATCAAATCACACCAAAAAAGACCAGCCCAAACCCCTAATAATTCTGGGTTCTTGTGAGCCTTTTGGTTACTGTCCTAGGGGATATGGGAAGCATCTGGGTGTGCAGAAAGTGCCATTATGGCCCAGATCTCAGGAAGGACAGAGTTAATGTGCTGGATTTTCTTTGGAATTATTATCTGCTGGGGTTTAGGGGGCTTCAGCCAGACTTTCTGGTTATTTTGGGCTGGAAAATACCCACAGATGTAGCTCTAAATATGCCAGACAGGGAGTCACTGCTTCATTTTACTCCTGTTACCACTGCATGGAGCTGCTTCCCAGCAGCCCATCCTACAGCCACAACATGGCAACCAACTGCACATCACCATTGCAGGGACTTTAAAAATGGCCTCTCAGATGTTTCCCAAAATTCCCAGCAGATGCCACATCTCCTCCATGAAGGCTGGGAAGAGCTGTGCTGTGATACCCAGCTCACACCTTGAGCTCACCTGTCTGCAGCAGGTTCAGGAGCCATGGCCAGCTGCAAGCAGAGTGCAAACGTTGCTGCTGTTTGCCAGCCCGGGATGAGAGGGAGCTGGTGTGACAGAGGCTTTTGCTTTGTCTCCTTCCATGGCACTTCTTTTGAAGAAACTTGTCTGCAGAAGCCAGAGAACCTGGGTATTGCTTCCAGAACACCACTGCCAGAGCAAGCCAAGATTTGGATCCAGTCCAGCAGCCACAAGGTGCTAAGAGGCTGTCTGGGCAGCAGAGTACTCTCACACATGGCAGAGTGCAGGGTGCAGCCCTCTCTTTGCTTGGCAGCCTTCTGCTCCCTCACTTCACATGCAAGAAACATTTTTAAGCCTCTTCAGCTCAAAGGCACTTTAGTGAGATGGAAGCAAGCCCCAGGGAAGATTTCACTTTGTTTTGGTTTTGACACCCTTTTGATCCTATCAGTAAATACTTCTAGGGTGCTAAGATCTGGCTGCTTAAGGTTGGAAAGTGCTGGTGTGCATCCTCCTGATGGCTCTTCTGGGCTGGGATTCAGCTCAGGGCTGGAGCCCCTCTGCTCTGGAGCCAGGCTGGGAGAGCTGGGGGTGCTCCCCTGGAGAAGAGAAGGCTCCAGGGAGAGCTCAGAGCCCCTTCCAGAGCCTCAAGGGGCTCCAGGAGAGCTGGAGAGGGACTGGGGACAAGGCATGGAGGGACAGGACACAGGGAATGGCTCCCACTGCCAGAGGGCAGGGACAGATGGGATATTGGGAAGGAATTGTTCCCTGGGAGGGTGGGCAGGCCTTGGCACAGGGTGCCCAGAGAAGCTGTGGCTGTCCCTGGCTCCCTGGCAGTGTCCAAGGCCAGGTTGGACGGGACTTGGAGCAGCCTGGGATAGCAGAAGGTGTCCCTGGGTGGAACAAGTTGGTCTTTAAGAGCCTTCCCACCCAAACCATCCCAGAATTTGATCCTGTACAGTCTGGACCCAGCTGCAAAGCAAGGCATGGCCAATCCAGGCTTTGGCAGGAGCAGGCATGAGCAGATCCTTTGATACCTTGCAGGGAGAATGTTCCTGCCTGGAAGCCCAGGAGGATGAAAGGTGCCCTGTCATGGAGCTGAGGGTGGTGTTTCCCCTCCTGTTCTCAGCTCCCAGATCACTGCTCTGACATCAGCTGTGATCAGGGATTGAAACCATGAGTGCTTAGGAGGAGTTAAGCAGCTTGTCACCAGAGCACTGTGTCAGCCCTCTCAAAGCAGAGTGACCTACTTTCTTGCCTTTTTTATTCAAATTGCTGGACCAAGCCTTGTAATCAGATATAATATGTGCTTGATGAGTGTTGAATTCCATTAGCTGCTCTATAATAACTGAGTTAGAGGGCAGTAATCTTGTAAATTTCTGACTTGACACCATTTGTGTTAGAGCATTACCAGTAAATATTTCTAATTAAAATTCTTGTAACAATGTGGGAAATATTCTTTCACTCTCAGAACTCTCATCTAAACTGTCACACCAAAACGAGTTGGGCCCACCCATCTGTTTTGTTGTATCCTGTGAATGGGTTTTATCTCCTGCTGTAGAAAATGTGAATGATAAAGATGCCAAGCATTTACTTTGGGAAAATATGAGGATTATTTTTGAGCATATGAATAAATACAATCTTCATCCATCTCTTTCTTGGGGTACAGTATGATGTGCTGCATAAAAATAATATGAGACACCCCAAATCACTGCTGCAGAAGTTTTGGTGTCTCTTCCTCCCTAAGGAAGTGCACACATCCATTCTTTGATAAAAATAAAATCATGCATCTCGTGACAACAGCCATTTCATCACCTGAAAGACAGAAAAACCCAGCACATGGTTTCCTGTCCAGATTGGAGAATGGAATAATTTTAGGGGGCTTCTAAAATAAATCTTGTTAATTTAAAGGCAGCATTAATCTTGACCACAGCTGCCACATGCTTTTATAAACCAGTTACATTCCTGCAATAAAGTTTAAAGAAATAGAATGAGAAGTTTTTCTGCCATTTATTAAACTGCATGAAAGGGTTACAAGTTGCTTATCTCTTTGCTCTGCTTGCAGACTGAACTGCTTGACCTCTCCACGGTGGATGTAATCTTGATCTCCAACTATCACTGCATGATGGCACTGCCCTACATCACAGAGTACACAGGATTCACTGGAACAGTTTATGCCACCGAGCCCACTGTTCAAATTGGCAGGTAAAAAAGCCCCTTCATATCCTCTGCTCCTCTTTCATCACTGCTGAGGAGAAGGTGTAAAGGACAATGTGGGCACAGGAGTGGTGTCTAATGTTCCAAAGAGGCTTTCAGGCAGGAGCTGAACGCCAGCCAAGTCCTTAGTGCTGCAAATGTGTTAACTCCATGTTTCCCAACCTCTGGAACCATCAGCATTCCAGCAGGTGCTTTGTGTTGGGTCCAGGCCGTGCATGTGGGACAGTGGAATTTGAGGGGGCTGACACACCTCAGTAATTGCCATATAGGCAACTTCAGACCTTCAAAAGCAGTGGATCAAAGAGCTCTACTGCTCTTCTCTGTTCCCCTTAACCAAAAGGAGTCTTCCCAATCAGAAAACTGGACTTATTCCCACAGAAACTGTGGCTGCCCAATCCCTGGAAGTGTTCAAGGCCAGGTTGGACAGGACTTGGAGCAACCAGGTCTGGTGGAAGGTGTCCCTGCCCATGGCAGGTGTTGGAACTAAATGATCCTCAAGGTGCCTTCCAACCCAAACCATTCTAGGATTTTATGATTCCATATAATCACACTTCCCTCCACTCCATGGAAAGGAATTCAAGCTGACTTCATCTCAAATGACAGCTGAGCTGTGTGAGCTCTAGACTCCAGAGGGAAGCACTAAGAAAAATGGCAGGAACAGGAGACTGAGGTAGAAAAAGACAGGACAGTGCAGTCAAAACCAGAATAGTCATTAAACCTGCCAGTGTATTTTTACAAAATTGTCTTGTTGATTGAATGGGTCAACACCAAACGCTGCAGGTTTGGTGAGGCCTCTGTGGAACTGAGCTCTGTTCCTCTCTCCTGCAGAGCTGCCACATTCAGTAATTAGGAGCCAGATTAGTCCCTCCTCTCTGGACTACTCTGTAAACACTTTAGAGCAGGAGTCTTTGTCCACTGAAGGTCCTGTGCAAACTTCCCATGCCAGAGTAATTCCCCCATTGTGTGAAAACAAACAGAAGCTGAAGGTTTGTAGGTGAAAGGAATTGTGGAAATGTGAAGAGCAGCAGAGCTCTGGGCTTTGCTGGTCCAGAGCTGGAGATAACAAGCACAGTCTTGTGGGAGAGTGCACTGGTGTGATTCTCCCCATCCCTAGTCATTCCAGATGCTGTCCCTCTGCTCCAAACTTCAAGGGAGAGCCTGCACACAATCACAAATGCTGTTTAGTTTTGGGCAGGGAAATCTGCAGTGACAATTTCTAAGGCTTGACACCTTTTCCTGCCTCAAATACGTGTTGGCAGATGAGGAGAGTTCACTCTGCCAGCATGCTTGGTTTCCCTAAGTGATAAACAGGCGTCAGCTTGAAGAGTTTTTGTTGTGTGTTTTGTCTCATTACATATCACAAGCAGTCAGTAATGAAGAAATTATCTTGCACTCTCCAAACAGCCCATAACCCAGTGGGCCAGATCCTCCTGTGTTGCAAGCAGATGGAATTGCAAACACTCCTTGGAGAAGCAGGGGCACTGCTGGTAATGGCCTCTGTGCAAAGAACCCCTCGGAGTGTTACAATTACCCAAATATTTTGGAAAGATTTTGGAAGAACTTTGGCCAAAGTTCTCTCCTGCGTGAGAGGAGGCAGTGCTAATTCAGGGTTGATTTCTGTTTCCAGGCTCCTCATGGAAGAGCTGGTGAATTCCATTGAACGCGTGCCAAAGGCTCAGTCTGCCTCCATGTGGAAGAACAAGGAGGTGCAAAGGTAAGGAACAAACCCCAGGAAAGGTGATTGTCCCAAAGCTCCAAAGTTTGGGAGTCTCTGTGAGGACGGCTCAGCTCCCAGCAGTGGAGATTTGCTGCTGTGACTCCTTGGGTCGATTCTTTCTTTCATCATTTTTGCACGTTGTTGGTTTTCCACCCTCACAAATTCGTTTCTTGGAGAAAGACTTGGTAACAGCAAAGCCTCCCCTGATCTTCCCTCACACACTTCAGCTCCATGATGGTAGATAAAACCAGATTTTGGTATTAACATCATAAAAAGTTGTTGGAATGAGCAGGTTATTTAAATTGAATGATGCTGCATTGGAATCATTTAAATTTAAATGGTATTTACATTCATGTTTGCTGACATACTAAGAAAGTCAAGACACAGCTGTTGGAGGTCACTGGTGTTACCTTTCTTCCCATCTTCTTTTACACCTGAACAGCAGAGATGGGCTTTTGGCTTTCCAAAGCTTAAAAACAAATTAAAATCTGAATAAAGAAGGTTATTCAGAAGCACCATGTCCATTATTCCACCTATACATCAAAACAAGATGCTCAGAGTTTTGAAAGTCTATGAAATCTAAAAATTGTCCATACAGTTTATTCATTTCAGCTGATGCTTTCCTTGGGAATAAAAACAATTTTAGGTGCACAACATGTTCCTTGGAGGAGGCAGTTTTGTTTTTAGCACATTTTAAATATAGGGTTGGTTGATTAAAAAGTTATTTTTAAAAGCTGCTTTGTGCATTTTTAATTGATCTCCCATTTTATACTCCTAATTCTTAAGATGGCTTGATTTAGAAGTTTCCTAAAAGTGAATTATTTCTTACATTAGAAGAGCAGTCTTGATATTTTCCAATATCACAAAGCAAAAATGAAAATTCCAAATTACCATGGTTTTGGCTGTATATTGTGTTCCCCTGCTGAATTTGGGCTATATATTTGGCTGTGTTCCCCTGCTGAATTTTGGAGCAGTCTTTACACTTTAACTCCCACTCTTCTGAAGAAAACAAGCAGATGTCAACTCAGATGTAAACCAAAACTAAATACACTAAAGTCCAGCAGGATTTTCAGAATAGTGGGTGGGATTTTTTAAATTTTGGGATCCACTGGCCTGCCCAGAGGCACTGCAGAAGCTCCCAGTGTGTGGAGAGAGAGGACTGGAGCCATTATTCCTGTCACACCAGGCATGTTTTGTATGCATGGTTTAAAGGAGAATCATATATCTTGCAGCTCATATAATGTCACTTTCCTGGTGGTCATATTTTAGCAAAAGTGCTGCCTGGCACTTTGCATGCTGCTGATTATTCCAGAGGAGAACACAGAGAGGCAATCTTTGTTCTGATTCAGCTGCTGTAGAAGACTGGAGCCTTTTTTTTTTTTTCCTTTAAGTGGTATTTTAAAATACCACATGTTCCTCTCTCCTATTGCTGGGGATGTCCCCCAAAATTCATCATTCCCTCCAGAAGCTGTTGTAAAGGGGTAGCAGGGAGGTGGGAGCTACTCTACAGCTGTTTAATAACATCAATTTGTCTTTAATAAACCCTGCTGCTATGAACCAGTGTTGTCTTTGAGTTGGCACAAGGGGACAAATGTGAACTCCCTGCCCACCTCTGCCCCACCTGTGCCCTGAGTTTCCCCCTTCACCTCCCTGTGCATCTGTAAAACAGAGCTCCCATGCAGCACAGAGGGCACACGGGGACTTTAATTAATGTTTGCAAAGTGTTTTGAGCTGCCTGGTGACAAGTGTCAGGCAGGCGTGAATGGAACTGATTATTAGAGCAAAACATCCACTGATCTCCAAATTAGCACCTGGCTAATGGCACATGCAGGCTTGGACTGACATCCGTTACTTAAGAAAATGGGATCTTGATGAATTGGGGCTTTTTTTCCTACTTGGCTGTTGCTAGAACAGAATACTTATTACTTCTGAGTCTAACTTGAATTTTTCAGGCTGATCAATCCCCATTAGTGCTTTACAGTTCAGCTAGTTCTACCCCAAACAGTTTGTAGAAAACACAAAGTATTATCATCTTCATTAGATAAAGCACTGGAGCATTTTAAATGCAAATACTGGATCAAATATAATAAGTTCATTATAGTGGTTTACATTTTGCCATTATCAGATCCAGTCTGAACTAATTGCTTAGCCAGTTTTATTGCCACTGGGTTTTATTTCAAGTGAGCAGTCCTGTGGAAGCTCTGTAGATGTCAGCCAGGAGATCTCTCACTCTGATTGGGATTCAGGGGCTAAAGAGGAAGTTTGCCTTATGAAAGGCACTTGGTTGACTTCTTGTTTAATGGTTTTTGTTGGAATCTGGAATGCAGAGAGTATTTCTCTGCATGTTTTAAAGGATCCAAACCCTCTGACAAATCCTGCTTTTAACCTTTGTCCATGGAAAGAGCTTCCTGGGCTTTGGGATGAGACAGAATTGTCAGGAATGTAAATTAGATAATAGCATAATATGTAATTTATCACAGGGTGAGAAATGTAGATTTTTGTTGGAATGGTAATTAAATGAAGACAAGATGGAGGATCCTTGTGGTTTTTAGGTTTCTTCCTCCTTCTTCATCTCCTCCATATTCTGCAGTGTTTGGGTCACTCAATGATTGGTCAGAATTTGCCCCAGTGCAGTGTTATGTGAATAGAAGTTTAGTAAATAATTGGTAGAAAAGCAGAAATAATGTACATTTGTGGTATAATTGGGTGAATTATCTTTAAGAGAACCTTGAATCTGTGTGTTAGGAGCTCTTTGGTGCCTTTCTCCCTCACGCCAGGCTGGTGTAAATCCTGGTGTGCAGAGACTGTGGATAAGGAAAGAACAAACAACCTGGAGAACGAATACAGACAGAGTTCAGTTCATTTTTTACCTAAACAAAGACTTCAAAGATTAGTCTCCCCTATCAGGGGAGGGTTATGTGGGAGTAACAAACTCATACAGGTTTCCTGTATCTCTTAGAGTGTTTGAAAAGACTCAGGCTGTTTCCTGAGGCTGAGCAGGGCACAAGAGAGGCCGTGCTCTGATGCAGTTTGGAGCTGCCATCCTCCTCTCCCTTCAAACAATTCTGGGATTTGATGTCATACATTCACTCTCACCCTTTGCATTGACCAGGAGGGGCTGTCTCTGTGCAGATCCCAGGGAAGAATACAAATCCCTGAGTTTTTTAAGTGTGAATTTTGTATCCTCAACCGTGTGGGTTCGTGGTACCTCCCTGTTCGTGGCTGTCCTGGCAGCTGCCCCCAAACCTCTGGCTGTTGTGAGGTTACCAGGATGTTGCCATGGTGGTGGATGATTTATTCCTGACCACAAAATATCCTCTGGTAACTCTGCAGGGATTTTAGAAGTGAGGTGACAGTGAATGCTGGCAGGGGCACATCTGAGTGCCCGGCACCTCGCTGCCACTCAGCTTCATGAAAGCACTGGAGACTGCTGCCACTGCTCTCTGCCAGGGATCAGAGTATTTTCAGTGTAGCCACAGTCAAGGCTAAGAGAAACTTATTCAATCACCAAGGACAATTCCCCACTTTCTCCATTACCTGGAGAAACATTTTCCTCTTCCCAGAAGAGAAGCTCCTGAAAGCATCCCTCACTAAATGCCTCTTATGGTAGGTTCAAGGCTTTTACAGGCAATTTGCTTCAGTGCAGTGGTGGACAACTCTCCACATTGTGTGGCCTTTTGTTGCTTATGACTTCCCAAAAAAGACCTTGCAGGCTTTGTTTGTTTCCTGAAGCATGGGGTGCTTTCAGGCAGCGTGTGCTGGAATTACAGTTATCCTTCTGGACCTGTGCTGTGCTCTTGGCGAGAGCTGCCCTTAATCCTTTCTTCAGTATCTTAAATTATGGAGGAGTTCACTGACCTAGTAGATATAACAATAAATTAAATTCCTTTAAACAAATTGATCAAAGAAACTTGACCAATTTCCATAAATCTTTGGAAATTGGTTTGAATTAGCCTTTGATTTAGCATTGGTTTAATATACAAAAAAAAAAAATCCTATTCTTCTTACGCATTTGGCAGCTGTGCTGCTTCCTGCCTCAGTTCATGTTGCTAAGGAAGATTTATTTCCCAGAAGTTAGCCATCCCTCTTCCAGCCTGTGACATTATAGTTCACTCCTTCCCTTGACAACGCCGGCCAGCTGACTTGCAGTGTCTGTGAGGAGCAGAATGGATGGATCTTACTTTGGTGGAAAACATCTGAAATACTTCCGTGGAGGGGATTTCAAAGAGCTCTGCAGTGTCAGCTCGTGTATCCCTGCCAGGGCACTCAGGAGGGAAGTGGGATTGAAGGCAGGGAGGCTGAGCTGCAGGGACACGTGCTCTTGGAAGAGACCAGTGGCAGAAATCAGGGCAGAGCCATCCCTGCTCGTGGTCTGGGGTTTTGGTTTAGGGCAAATTTGGGAGAGAATCACTAAAGGGAGCTTCTTCAGAAAGTAAACTCACACAGCTTTTCTTTCTAACTGGTTCGAGAAGAATTCCTCAGAGAGAAGTGGAAAGAACTTGTTTATTTAACAGGCACAGCATTCTCTAACACACAAAATGAACAATACCAGTTGACACCACTCTTCCACTGCTCTGAAAAAGATGACAAATTCAGACAGTCTCTCTCTCAGGGGTGGTTGCTCTGTTATCTTTTTGGTGCTGGGGCAGCTGCTTGCAGACCACAGGGTGCAAACTCTCGGTGTTCCCAGGTCTCAGTCTGGAGCAGGTTTGAGTAGGTCTACTAAAGGGAAAGGAGAAACAGTCCAGGAAGGAATTTGGACTGTTTAGCTGGACTAGCTAATGAACAGAAGAAGCAAGAGCAAGTAGAAGCAAGCAGAAGCTAAAGCGAGAGCAAGAAATGAAAAGCAAAAGTAAGAGCAAAAAACAACCCAAAAAACAGCACCAGGTACTGCCCCATCCCTGCTGGTGTCCCACCAGCCATGAGGGAGAGACTGATAGCAAAACCCAAACAAAACATTGCTTTTTAGAGTCTGTCTTAAAGGTACAGAACATATCCAGCACAGCACACACAAATGGGGATACAAGCATCATAATGTCACCCTAGGACATTCCACCCCTTATCCCCAGATCATTAACATACTACCACACATCATGCATTTATTTACATAAAACTTCTCTTTGCAGGAATCTGACACCATCTATTTTGCTACTTTACTCTTAGGAACTCAATCTTACGAGCTGGTCTCTTCACTTTGCTCTTTTTAATGGCAAAACTAGCTCTTAGGAGGATTTGGATGATTTTCTTTCCTTTCTCAAACACTTTTACAGCTGTGTTCTCCCATACAATGATGTCATTAATATACTGTAGGTGTTCTGGGGCAGTTGTACTTTCATCACCAGATTGTTTCAGATTATCAGGGTATTATTCAGATTATTAGGATATCAAAAATAGACACTGATCCAAGATCCCAGTGCTGGAGGTGCATTTCATGTTGACACCTCAGTGGTGAAAATACCCCAAGAGTGGTGGTAACACCTTGATCACAGCTACTTCTTTGATGCAAGGGCTGGACAGAAGAGCAGCAAAGAGAGCTGGAGGAGAGCAGTCCTCAGGCTGAGGCACATTGGGAAGCGTGGCTCTACTCCTCAGCAGGCAGAAAGTCTCACTCCTCACTTTGAAGCACCAGGCACACCAAAAAGAAACATTTCAAAGGGTAAAAGCCAAGATGTGGAGAATGGGAATGGTTGGAGGAGCTGGTGCAGCAGCAGCTGTTGTGGATCCCCACAGCCCACCCCGCTGGTGTTCGCAGGTTGCTGCCGGCCCCGCTGAAGGACGCGGTGGAGGTGTCCATGTGGAGGAAGTGCTACACCATGCCCGAGGTGAATGCAGCCCTCAGCAAGATCCAGCTGGTGGGCTATTCCCAGAAAATCGTGAGTACCTGCTCAGCTGCCCTTGATGCCTTAGGTTTTAG
>VYXF01005280.1:299-26291 GCA_013397295.1 Polioptila caerulea | reverse complement strand
GTGCCCAGTGAGGCCTTTAATAAATCCCTGCTTTCCCCTCTTGCTCTGCCTGGTCTCTGCTCCAGGTCAGCCTCCAGAATTCATCACCCTCAGGGCAGCACCACCAGCTCCCTCCTTTTTCCCCTCTAGATCCTCTGCTGGATCTAGTCACCCTGGCCTAGGCAAGCAAGACAGGATTACAGACTGTGCCTCAGTCTGCCTCCCAGGAAGGGCTGTTGTTTGGGGAAATCAGGGAATATCCATTTCTTTCTTCTCTTCCTTGGGGAGACCAATTTTAAGGCAGCGTGCCCTCAAATTTGGAGCTGATGGCTGGCCCACTGAGAGCTGGGAGGATGCAGGGAGTGAATGTATCCTCTCTGTCTCTAAGCCACATCCCCTTCCCAGCTCCCCTATCTCACTTCTGGGAATCTTTTGAGTGCTTTAGCCTCCACTTTGTTTCATACTGTAAATTAGGGATTGTAAACAAAACCTAATGGTTCAGTGTGAACTTCAGAAACTCCTTTCCCAGGGCTCCCAGCTAACAGTTATTGTCTGTAATGCTCTTGACTATAATCCACTGTAGTTCCCAGAATGAACTGAACCAACAGTTCCATAGCCTGCAGATCCCATATGGATTGCAGGCAGCTTGTGGACCATGATCCCTACTCTTGTTTGGGCCATGCTACCTGGTTTTGCTGCTCAGAGGCCATAAAAAATAAAAATATGGGTTATAATAAGTTGTGACTCCTCATTATCCATGGATTGTTGCAGTTCATTTTTGACTGTCCTCACAGTGTGGATGCATCTCCCCTAATTTTAGATCTGTGCATCTGAGCCAATCATTCTTTTGTAGATACTGGGGGGGAAAAAAACATTTTTTTTTTCCTTCCCAAAGTTGACTTTTCAAACTTTAGAGCCTTGGCTTGCACATGCTGAGGAATGAAGGCCTCCTGCCTTGATTTTCAAGGCATCCAAATTTGTATTGAAATACTAAGAAAAATCATCAGTATTGCATGAATCAGAGGCTTGTTCTGTTATTCAGTAACCAGAATAATATAATAATAATACAAACATTCAGTTTGTACTTCCCTTGGACAGATGTTACCCCATATCACCATTGTCTTGCATTTGCTTCCAGATGCTTTTTGAAGACAATGGATAGATTTTGTCCTGGGGTTAATCCCTGTGATCACCAGAATGTGGATCACATTAGGAAGGTCTGTACATGAAGGTTTCTTTTCCTTTCTCCAAACAAATATTCCACATTCCTGGATACAGCTAAAGGAATACAGTTCCTAGTGACACCTGGAAAGGAGGCAACTGTCAGGTTGCTTACACTGAAACTAAAAAGTGGATTGAGTTTGAAGGGTGCTGTTGCTAAATCACCAGCAGGTAGTATTTAAAAAGAAATAACATTAGAAAGTGAATGAGTTTGGGGTTAAGTTTGTTTTCCACTATAAAATTTGCAACCCAAGCAGAGTTTGATATCAATATAGAAGTACTTGTCCTTCCTGCTCTCCTGCTGGCCAATACCAATTTTATTTGACTAAAAGAGAGTAGAGTCTTCAAATCTGCAAAGCTCCCACAAACTTCTTCAATACAGCAGAGGCAGGCAGAGGATCAAGACCCTGATTGATTCCTTCATTTTGAGGTATCATTCAGTGTGAACTCAGGTGCCATCAAATTCCCATGGAAGAGAGACTTTATGGAGGCCCTGCCTCAGGAAAAGCTTTTCTCAGAATGTGTGTCCTGCTGGACATGGGTGGGTAAAGCCAGCAGATGTAATTCTCAGCAGAACAGCCTCACAAAGGCTTTGTGAATTTTAAAATTCACTTTTAAAATTCCTATCACCCATACAATAACCTGTCCTGATTTCTTTTGGGGCTTTCCAGAAGAGGTTAATGTCTCTCACTCTGTGTTTCAGGAGCTGTTTGGGGCCGTGCAGGTCACCCCTCTGAGCTCGGGCTACGCTCTTGGGAGTTCCAACTGGATTATCCAGTCACACTATGAAAAGGTTTCTTATGTTTCAGGATCTTCTCTGCTTACAACACACCCTCAGGTACAGCCCCTGACTTTTTTCTTAGTCTTTAGGAGGAACTTTTGCTCAAAGAAGAGGGGTTATTCCAGCTGGGATCAGGTTTAGGCTAGAGGCCACTCTAAGGTAGTTGTGTTGTCAGTGCCTGGACTTAATGGCCATTGATAAAACATACCCTGACAAATGACAGGTATCAATAGTTATGAGGGAAAGATAACTAAAATTCTTTGGTATTGGTGATCTGATGTTCACTTTAAACTGTGGAATTGTCTTTCACTCTAAAGAGGAAATTGTCGACAAGAGTTAAACAGAAGAGCATTAGTGACTTTTTTAAAAAATCCATATTTGACTGAAGAATCTTCACAGACAGTTCACAGACTGCTTTATATCACTTCTGAAACATCCTTCCTTAGGAGGAATGATAGCTCAGTGGCTGCCAACTTTTCCACCCTGCTCTGCTAAGGGCAAAGTCTTTATAGTGCTGTAGATGTAATTTCCAGTAAATTAATTCTCTCTAGATCCATAAATTCTTAGTGCAAAGAAAGGCTTGAAGTTGGCGGTGCCGTGCGCTTCAGAAGTTGTCAAAATAGTTAAAAGCATTATTGCAGGAGGTATTTAAAACTAATTTAGAAGATGTGTCAGGTTTTTGATCAGTAAGTGATTTCCCCCAAGGTGGGTGTCTGCTGGAGAGCTTTGCTTCTGAGCATCCCTGGCTTAAAAGCTTGTTCTCAGCTGAGAAACTCCAGTAGATAAATGATCCTTAATAGTAGGGGCATCCTTAGGTGCACAGAATGTATCAGAGCCTCTAAATCCCTGTTTCTCCTCAGCCTCATTCCATCCTGGGCTGTGCTCTCATCCCCTCCTAGAGAAGGAGCAGCAGTATTTGACAATGTGTGAATGGAATGTTTCTGTGAGGAGAAGCTTTGCCCTGTATGAAATAATTTGGTAACTGAATGTTTTCTCCTTGCTGACATGAAATGTGATTCAGTTTATCAGGTCAGAGTGGCCAGGCTCCATCATTTTCCAAAGGTGAACATTTCTTTCTCTGGAAGCTTCTGGTAAAATCTCTGTTTTTAAGGAAATTAAGTCCCAGTGGCCCAGAATGGTGTGAGTGAAGTGCTCATGGGCACATCTGTAGAAGGAATGGTTTAACAGATAGTGAAAATCACATTCAGTTTGTACTTCCCTTGTTATTTACCACATCACAGATGTTACCCCATATCACCATTGTCTTGCATTTGCTTCCAGATGCTTTTTGAAGACAATGGATAGATTTTGTCCTGGGGTTAATCCCTGTGATCACCAGCACAGGCTGCTACAATCTGGTGTTTCTGTACGTGGGTTTTGGGAGCTTCCAAAGCAGCTCTTCATCATCTCTTTGATGTTTGACAGACAATATGTCATGATAACAATATCTCCAGTGGCACAGAGTCAGAATTGGGAGCAACAAATCATTTCTTCCTTAGGGAGTGAAAAGTTTTTTGTCTGTTATCCTGGTTCTCCACAGGATCACGATGAGAAGTTCATCATGAAATTCCCATTTTTTTTTTTAGCAGGGTGTGAAAACAGTCACTGCATTTTGTTTTAAAAAAGGATATACTTTGAATATATCCAGAGCTGCTTTTGCAGTGAATTGGGATGTGGGCCTGGCACCATTGACTGTTCCCTGTTCTTCTGGCAGATGGTTTCCATTGAAATTTTGCCTCTCTCTCTCCTGAGGCTGGAATTGACACCGTTGCCACTGAAGTGGAGAACAGGAGTTGACAGCACAGGTTCACACATGTCACTAAAAGCCTTTTAAGACATATTCTGTACATTAACCCACAAAAATCAATGCAGGCCCTCTCAGTGCAATGGCATCTGAAATTATGTAGATCTAATATACCATAATCATTATGTACATTATCACAGGCAGATTCCATGTTGGTTTTTATTGCATTATTGGCATTTCATTTTCATGGACACACTGGAGAGAGCCAAAGATTGTGGTAAATCTCACGTGTCAGGTCTGATCCTACAAGGGGGTGCACAGTTTAAACTCCTGTCAGAGTTGATACAAAATTCCCCTGCATGTTTAACAGAGCAGGTCCTTCTCAAGTGCCTCAGAATGGCTCTGGAGAGCTGTGAGCAGGAGAATTGAACTTACAGTGGTCTTGGGGCTTCAGCAGAGGAAATCTCTTCATCTGTCTCTTCTGGCAGAAATCTTTCCTGGTTGGTGAGACTGCAGAGTTGTTTATTGAGAGTAAATAACCATAAAATACCACACAGCTGCCAGCAGCTGCCCACTTCTGCTTAATCAGTAGCTGTGGGAAGGGCATCCCAACCCAGAGTGAGACTCAAAGTTACCTTTTCACCATCTGCAGAGAGGGAATTGGATTTTACCTTCTCAAGATTGGATCATGCTACATTTTCAGTGTCAAAAATAGGTATTGAGTGTCACACTAATGTCTAATTTCTGAATATCTACTTTCTGTTTGCTAATGCAGAGAAATGGGTTTGCATTTTCCTTCTGCTTTCATAAAATACCAGTAGAAACCAAGCTGGGTTTCCACAGATGGAGGAATGTGAAGTGTGAGATGTTTGGTGACTGCATCTATGATGTCCTGCCTGGACAGAGAAGCTCTCCCATTGCTGATTTTCTTTCCCTGTGCTCTGTCCCAGCCCATGGACCAGGCTTCCCTTAAAAACAGCGACGTCCTCATCCTGACGGGGCTGACCCAGATCCCCACTGCCAACCCCGATGGAATGGTGGGAGAGTTCTGCAGCAACCTGGGTAGGTCACTGAGAGAAATCTCCTGCCTCTTTTATCATCTTCTTCATGGCTTTGGGTGGGAAATAATTCTGAGATTCCTGGAATTGAGTAAGTTGTCCAGCTATAGCTCCTGGCATAAAAACTCCCTGTGTAGATTTTATGACATGCTCCTGATGTCATTAATGCAGTAAGTGCTTGGAGAGACACAAGTTGTACCTCAAATGTTTTGGAATGGAACAGGTATAATGAGATTTAATCAGCTGCTGCTCCTGGTTTGCTAAGTATGTCACTTGGCTGCTATTAGGCTCTGTGGATATTGTTCCCAGCTGAAATATTGCTGTTTCCTTCCTGTGTATGAACCAGAGTAAAATCTTAACATGCTTTTTTATGACTTTCAGTTTTGAAAACAAGCACATCTGCTTCCCTTCTTACACCTGACTTTTAAATATATCAAAAGCAAACAGCACAATCACTGTTAAAAAAAAAAAAAAAAAGTCAAGATATATTTATAGACCCCCAGAAATATAAAACCTAATCAGATGCTTTCACAGCTGGAAAAGCTGATAATTGCCAAGCTGTGATATCAGTGTGAATGGCAGCATTTTCCAGCCTGTTTGGAATGTCACATCCAGTGCTGTTCTCTCTTTCTCCCCTTCCCCCTGCTCAGTTGCTCTGTGCTCCCATCCCTCTTTCATCAAACCACTTTTCCACATCTGTCCTGCTCTGTGTTGCCTGGCCTTTATTTTAAAGTCACTACTTTTTACCAATAAAACTAAAAAGCTCATGATGGGAGGATCCTGACAAAGGTTACCAAAAAACATGGCAAAAACCAAATCACAGTAAATCCCTGGTGTGGTGGAAAGGGAGGCTGCCCATGGCAGGGGGTTGGAACTGGGTGATCCCTAAGGTCCCTTCCAACCCAACCCCATTTTGGCATTTTATAAGAATGATCATGATGGGTTTTACTGAAGATCCTCTCTGCCAACATCCTGGCTCCAACAGGGACTGTGTGCACGTGCCTGGAGAAGAGTAGGAGAGCAGGGTGAGATTCTGGGATACTTTCCTCTCATGATCTTCAAGTATTTTTATTTCAGGAATTTCCTGAATTAGATGTGATGGTTTTGTTCAACCTCCCCTTGAAGCTGTGTTAACCCCTGTGACTTCCTTTCCTAGATGTGTGTTTTTCCATGTGTGCATGTATTTCACCTGCATTTCTCATTGTTTTTAAACACTCTGAATTTTATTTAAACACTCTGAATTTCTGTGAGCTGCCACAGATCAGCTCTGGTGATCTTGTTTTGGTAAATCCAGATGTGCTGCCCTTCTTTGTCCCTCCTGGACCTTCAAGGGGGTCACTGTCCCCCTGACAGACAGTGGCACAATCCCCTCCTACCACGCTGAATAAACAAGAGTGAGACTGTTAATTAAAATGCATTAAAATGCATTTTCCAATTAAAGTCTTGGAGCTGTAGTTGGGCCAAAGCAGAATCCCAAAGTTGTATATGTGACTGTGTATAAATAAACATGTTACAGGTGTCAGTGCAGGTGGCTGCTTGTCTGCACAACTTGTTCTGCTTTACAGAAACATTCTGAGCTATTTTCAGGGGTTTGCAGGTCCTCCAGCCAGTTCCTGCCCTGAATGAGACAAACTCAGAGAAATGAGAAAATCATTCAGGACCAAATAATGCCATTGTCAAAATAAGGAATTTGAGTGGGACTTGCCAAAAAAAAACAGCAATCTGAAGAAATTAAGTAATTCTATATTAATGCAGTTTAGGGCTGTCTTTTACATGACACCAGCTATATTTATCTACCCAACATCAGGAAAACAGAGCCAGTTTTCTTCCCAATATGTAAAAAAGTCCAAAAGCAATGGGTTACTGGGAAAAGCACTTGAGTAGGCAGGCTGAGCTCAGTAGTTTTCATCTGTGTTTTCTCACTTCCAAAACGTTCAAGGGAGTGCACAAGCAGCTCAGAATACTCGAGGTAAAAACTCCAAAGCAGCCCAAAATGCACCAGAAGTGCATGAGGAGGTTCCAGCATGCTTGTGAAGGGGGTGTGAAGCACAGCAATGGAGGTGTGAACGTTCCTCCTGGATCTGTTTCCATCCCAGTTCCTCCTGATTCCCAGCAGTCCCAAGGCACACACGATTTCCTCCCCACACTGTCCCACCTCCAGCTTCCTCTCAGTTTACCCCCAGCCCCTTTTTTCCCTGCTCAGCACTCAGCAGCTCAAGGAGAGCAGTTTGATTTCCACATTGCCTTGGGCAGCAGTAGCCAAGCTGCCAGTCAGTCTGTGGGGACAGTTGGTGATATTTTGTGTGAGTGTGAGGCTGTGTGTGTTTATAGAGAGCAGAAAAAAGCACAGTTTGCTTTTTAGGTGCCAACTCGACCTTGTGGCAGCAGCTGTTGGGAAAGCAAGGATCTCTTTGTGAGTTGTAAATTGAACAACTTGTTATGGAGCTGCTGAAGGAGACTAAATTTGAAATGCCAAGATGATTATACAACTTTGATCAGGAGAGAGCATCCATCAGTTGCCAAATAAATTGGGCTTCACACAACTTTCAGAGAGATGTGTCCTCTTGCTGACAACTCTGAAAAGTTGTTGTAGTTCTGCAGAGAGCCACACTGGACCTGCTGCTTGTGTGGAAAGCAATATCCTTGGAAAGGTTTTCACTCCTGTTTTGCAGAAGCTGGGAGGTGATTCCTACCCCTTTGTGGATCCCTGGCCTGGTGGGCACCTGGCTGGAATCATTCTGCACTCCCTGGATTGTGATTTTATAGCCATTGTTGCTCACCAGCTCTGTTGCTGGGGACAGAAACTCAAGCTGACATCTCCTCCAAGACTTTACCCTCTGTTATTTGCTCTGTGGCCCCAGGAATCTTGAACTTGTGCTTGTTTTCAGCAGAAAAGGCTTGGAGGTTTCCAGGGAACCAGTGGCTGTGGGGAAGGAAGAGCTGGGAATTCACCTGGGTTTGGCATGGCCAGGTTTCAGTAGTGTGGGGCTACAGGGGTGGTTTTTGTGAGAGGTTTCCAGAAATTTCCCCTGTCCCAGCTGGCTCCAGGATGGACCCACTGCTGGCTGTAAGAGGGGGCAGCACTTCTGGAAGGAAATCACAGAGCAGGAGCAATGCAGCCAGGGAAGAGGAGAGTGAGGGCAGGTGAGCTACAGCCCTGCAGACCCCCAGGGCAGTGAGGAAGAAGAGGCAGGAGCTGCTCCAGGCACCACAGCTGAGATTCTCAGCCCAGGGAGAGGCAGCCATGTCCCTGCAGCCCAAGGGGGTGCAGAAATCCACCTGGAGACCCCACACTGGAGCAGGGTCCTGGCCAGGCTTGTACCCTGTGGAGAGAGGTGTAATAAATTAAACTAAGTTCCTCAAGTCAAGTCCATTTTGTCCCATTTAGTCATTGATCTCTCCCTGGTTTTAACTCTCCCCACAAGCTTTCTGTTACATTTTCTCCCCTGCCCAGCTGAGTGATAGAGCAGCTTTGGTGGGCACCCAGCCTCCTCCCAGCCTCCTCCGGGCTCAAAGCACCACAAAGGAGTGGAACTCATGTTTTTTGTGGCCTGACACCTTCTTCAACCTCTACTCTGCATCCCATCCCTGGCCTGTGCACCATTCCTGCTGCAGTGGACAGAGACACTTTCCTTTCCTCTGCAAAATTTTTTGGGTGTGTGATGTCTCAGTGTAAATTCAGGTCCTGGAGACAGAGCCTCAACTTCTACCTCCAGATGGCTTTGAAATTGTTGTTCTTAACCTCCTCATTGCTCTGTTCACATCCTGTTTACAGCTGGGATGGTTTAGATTTGCCCATGTGAGGGGGATAATGTCACACATTGCTGGGATGTTTGGGAACATCTCGAGTTCTGGCCAAATGGGAACTATTGCTCTTCATCTCCACAAATATTTGGATGGTATAGTTTGTATATGGCCTGGAGGAATAAATCCACTGCCCTGCAGTTGTATTATAAGTGATAAACAAGGGGCCTTTGATCAGCCAGAGTCACTGACTGCTGCAAGGAGTAAAACAACCACAAATGCATGTGAAAAATCCTACTAGGCTGTGCCTCTCCCTGAACTCCATAAAACTTAAACATTCAGCCAGAAAAATTCTTCTTGAGGGAGATTCTGCCCCATCAGGGGCAAAAATACCCTTAACCTGCTAAATCCATACCTCAACAAAGCTCAGCAAGAAATTAAAGTCAAGGAAGTGATTCTGGGGGGGAGGGATGCAATATTTCTATTTTCAGGCTCTTCCACAGCTTTTTGTGGAATGCCTGTGCATGATGCTGCTGCTGCACTGCAGCTAACAGCAGTGGATGGTTTTACACCTCGCCACAGGTGAAATTGCTCACTGAGCTGAACAAAGTATTTCTCCTTTCCCAGAAGGTGCAGTATTTTTGTAATTCATTCTGCCAAAAGAACGTGATGTTTGCTCTGCTTGCCTTTGCTGTTGTGCTCAGATCTGTCTCCATTATGGAACAAACCTACATTTCCTTTCTCTTCTCCTCATTTTTCTCTAGTCCCATGCTGTCTGCAAGTTTTAAATTGTTCTTGATATACAGAAAGGACAGAAATACTGAGTTTTTGAGAAAGGCCAAACATTCCACCACCCATTTCTGGCTCTGAGGGCTGTTTGAAATAACCACACCTTGGGCTTTTCCTCTGAAACACAAGCTCTGAACAGCTCACCCTGTGCAGTGCTTTTGCCTGAGGCCTGGGAGCTGTTGTCCTTCCCCTCTGGTGGAGATGGAGCAGGGTTTATTTTGAGGGTGATGTGGTTTGTGTCACTCCTTTCTCCTGCTGTGCCAGTGCACGGCTGCCCTCTCCTGTCAGCAGTTTTCCCTGTGCTCAGGCTGTCATGTGCCCCCAGCTAAAGGAGTAGAATCGCTCCACTGAGCCTGGAGAAGGCAGGAAATAAATGTATTTAATGATCAGAGGTTTTCTTCCCAACTCATGTGCTCAGTGTGTTGTGCTAATTCATGCAAAAGCTGCTTTTTATGTAATATTTGGATGAGAGGAATGGATTGAAAGTTTCAATCTGAACACAGCAAACTGATTTCTCTCCTTGTGTCTCCCTCAGCAATGACTGTCCGGAATGGAGGCAATGTCCTGGTTCCCTGCTACCCCTCTGGAGTGATCTACGACCTGCTGGAGTGCCTCTATCAGTACATTGACTCTGCAGGGCTCTCCAATGTCCCCTTTTATTTCATCTCACCTGTTGCCAACAGCTCGCTGGAGTTCTCCCAGATCTTTGCTGAGTGGTAGGTGTGCCAGGGCAGCCCCAAGTGCCCCCTCAGCTGTGGGAGGAGGCAGGTACAGGTTATCTCTGCCTGACAGATCCCAAAATACACCTGGTTGGGATTGTGGACACGTTCCTGGAGTCACCAGGGGGTGTGTGTGTGTAAGAACATGTTCCTAATTAGGGAAGGATCATTTCCTATAGAATGTGCAAACACAATCTCTGCTTTTTGGTCCTTACCCTAATGAGTAAATTGTGTTCCTGACTTCAGTGAGTTTTAGCTGTGCCTGTTTGCAAGTCTTAGCCCCACAAATTCTACCAGGATGTCCCTGGTTAAGCAAAACAGAGTTTTCAGGTTTAATTTTGCTGAGCTATGGCAAGAAAAGGCCAGGAGTGTCCTGGGCTGCATGAGGCAGAGCAGAGCCAGCAGGTCAGGAGAGGAGATCCTGCTCTGCTTAGCACTGCTGAGGCCACATGGATGTGTTCTATGCAGTTCTGGTCTCCACAGTAGCAGAAGGATGTGGGATTTCTGGAATGAGGCCAGCACAGGGCCATGGAGATGAGGGGAGGCTGAGGGAGTTGGGGCTCTCCAGCCTGGAGAGCAGAAGGTTCAGTGGGATCTTGTCATTGTGTAGAAATACCTGCTAGGAAGAAGTGAGGATGAGGGCTCAGTCTCTTCAGCAGGACCCACTGGCAAAACAAAACATGGAATTCCATCCAGTAGGGGTTTGAAACTGCCACAGGGAGTTGGGAATGTTAGAGGCCATGTTGGGATGACATTTTTCCCTGAGAGGGTGGGGAGGCCCTGGCACAGATTCCCAGAAAAGCTGTGGCTGCTCCACCCCTGGAAGTGTCCAAGATCAGGTTGGATGGGGCTTGGAGCAACCTGGGGAGGTGGAAGGTGTCCCTGCCTATGGCAGGGAGTGGAACTGGCTGATTTTCAGATCACTTCCCCCCCAAACCATTCCATGATTCTGTGAAACACTGCAGCCTCTGCCCAGAGGAGGATGGAGACTTTGGAGTCTGGATGGAGACATCAAAGCCCAACTGGACCCAGTCCTGGATGAGCTGCTCTGCTGAGAGTGCTTGAGCAGGACTCAGGGATCTCAGGAGGTCCCTCCCAGCCTCAACCATTCTGTGATTCTGAGCCCTGGAAAGGAGAACCCAACCACTCAGAACTCCTCCCCAATTCTCTATGCTCTAGAGTATTAAATACAATAAGCTCTTCTCATCTTGCTCTCCAGATTTTGGAGATCAGGAAAGAAAAGACAGGTCTGGAAATCTTGTGGGAATTGATCCCTCAGGAGAATTGTAAAGAGGATTGAAATCTGGTGGATTTAGATGGAAATGGAAGCAAAGGTTGAACAGCTGTAAAATAGAGGTTTGGGATCAGAACTGTGGTTGATATTCAGAGATTCCAGCCTTTACTTCTACCCTTTACTCAGCTAAAGGAATTGCCTTGCTCTTAGTATCCCTTAGCCTTTATCCAAATGAGTTTGACTCAGGCTCATTTCTTTTTAATAAAGTGCAAGTATAAGCCAGGCAGTGTTTCCCAGAAAAGCCACCAGGACAGTGTCACTGCAGATCATTGTAACGTCACCCAGACCTCTGACAAACAGCTTTTTTTAGCTGCTGTAATAGGATGAATCAGGAGTCTGGGGAGAGCTCATCAGCAGCTTTCAATATCTGTTTTAAAGAGGAGTGATTGATGGAAAATGCCAGGTCACAGTGAGCCTTGGGCCCTGGGGAGAGGCAGTTTACCAACCCTGAGCTGCAATCAGAAAATGCACGGGGGGATTTGATTAGAATGAGCAAAAGGACCAAGTCACTGCCGAGAAGGGGGATGAGGCAAGTGGGATTTTTCTGTTGACAGATGATTTGGCTTTGCAAAAGCTGCTGAGATCTGGATGAGGAGGCATTGTGGATGCTGAGTAACAGATTTGCCTTGAGCAGCAGAGGAGCTCTGTTGCAGGGCGTACAGGATTACCCTCAGCTGCCTTGCACCTTCTCTGTGTGATCCTGCTGGGACTGAGGTGTTGTGTCCTGTAGGTGTGGCTGTTCCAACCAGAAACTCTGGCAGCAGCAGCACAAATTGGTGATTTTGCACCGGGTGCCTCAGAGCCAAACCGGTTTTCTCCAAAAGTGTAACAGTAGATGGCAGCAGATGCTGCAGGATGTGCTGCACCTCTAACTCTGGCTGGTTTCCTTTTCTTTTAAAGGTTGTGTCATAACAAACAAACAAAGGTGTATCTTCCAGAACCTCCTTTTCCCCATGCTGAGGTGAGTAAACCATGGTGTTATTCCCTTTCTGGATCACAGTCCACACAGTGTAGCTGTAGTTTTTCTGAGGAACCCTTCTACAGCCATGTACATTTTGTTTAATTTTTCATAGAAGTGTTTCTTTCCTTTGCTTTCTGTGATGAATTTGGGAGTGTGGAGGAGGAATGAGTGATGGTGTTCCCTAAACTCCAAAATTACCCTGTTTATTCCAGCCTCTCACTTGCCCAGGCTGGCTTGGTTCACTCCTTCCTCTGCAGAAGGAGATGTGGTGTGGGATGTTTGCTCTTATCAACTGCAACCACGAGCATCCCCTTTGTCCAAGCAGTTTTATTTCCAAGTCTGTGAAACTAAGAGCTTGTTATCAGAGACAGCTTAGTCATGGCAGCTCCTTCCTCCCCCACTGAAGCAGGCACCATGTCTGCTGCAGGGGGAATGGTATCTTGAAAGAGAGATTTTTCTATCAAAATTTAAAGTTCACAGCACCCAGTGCTGTCCGTGGCAATTTCAAATGAAATTACTTGAGCATTGTAATGAAGCAAAGAGGAATGAGGCTCCTAAATTTGGAGGATCTCCCTGCAACAAAATCTTAATTTGAGGGGAAGCTTTAGCCAAGCAGACATTAAATCCAACTGATGCCTTCAGAGTTACCTCACATGTCAGGACAGGAAATTCTCCCCTGGGAGCAGGTAGTTTTCCCACTGAAGTAAACAAGAGGCAGGCTGGGAAAGGAAGAATCAGGACTGAGAATTTTAGCTAAATCCTCCTCCTGTGAGCCCCTGAGCCACTTGGGGCATACAGAAACCTGGCTCTTTTAGTTGCAGACTGTTTGATGAGATGTGCAGAGTGGCTGTGGCAGGTTTAAGAGCCCAGAAATTCAATGCTTTTACAGACACTGGGTGATTTTTTTCCTCTGAGATATCTCATCCAGGGACTGTTCTAGAAATCACCACTACCCATCATATCCATCATGTGTAGGTGCTTCAAAGGCATTGTTGGAAGTAGGATCTGACCAGGAGCCCTCACTCTTTCCAGATGCTTGAATGTGTTTCAAGCAGGATGTGCAGTGAATTATGTATAATCTGTTACCAAGAATAATGTGGACTGCAGGGCAAGCCACCTGTTCACCACTTATTTTATAACCAAAAAAATTCATTCCTGCTGATAAATCAATTCCAAATTCTCTGAGAACGAGGCTCTGCAGCCTGGCTGCTGGCTGTGCTTTCTGCCTTGCCCTCCATCCCTGCTTTCTGGGGTGTCCTTGTTGATCCACAGTGTCATTGCATCCACTGACAGCCCAGATCCTGGTTTACAATGCTCACTGGAGCTGGCAGATTGAAGTGAAAACCCATCCAAAAATGAGAAGCCAAACACGCAGCTGTCAAAGACTGGATTAATTAACCCATCTTATATGATGGGGCTTTGTGTTTATAGGGTGATAACTCTGCCCTCTAATTGCTGGGACATTTTCTATTCTCTGGGGGCCTGTTGATAGTGAGATTTTACCCAATGATTGGAACAGCTTTTTGCAAGAACTCCTCTGTGCTTCATGTGGAGATCAGGAGAGGCCTCCCAGCAGTGGATCCCAGCTCAGCTTCCCTGCACAGAGGGAGGAATGTGCCTGTTGGAGGTGCAGGATGGAACATCCCACGGGATGGCCCTGCCAGGACCCCAGTGCTCAGCACGTGCCTTGGGTCCCTTGTTAAATCTCCAAAATCTCACACCTGACACAGTGTTTCATTCACACAGTGTGAAGCAGCCCTAAAACCTCATCCAAACACAATCCAGGTCCTCCACACCCCACACACCCCCCCTCCCCAGGCAGGAGCTTTGCTTCCTGGCACTTCAGGGGGTTTTTAATGAGTATCAGAAGCAGACAGTGAATGATGGTTTCTATTGGAGAGGTTGTTAGTGGAGAATTGCTTGGCTTTTTTCAAAGTAATGCCAGGCTTGTGCAATGTAACCTGTACTGAAATTGCCCATCATGGAAAGATGTGCTTAACTGCTCAGTTGTTGGAGGAAAATAGGGAATTACTCAGACATGCCTCTTACTTCTTAGGAAGCATTAATAACATGCCTGGCATGATACATCAGAGAGGGACAGGCCAGGAAATAAGCTTCTAATTATCCACAGAACAAGCCCAGCCCAGCATGCTGCTGGTCCTGAAATTTGATGTTCCTGTTAGTTGTATAAACAGCAAGATTTAAAAACAAAGAAGGCAAAAAATCCCCCAAATCCTCGATGTTGTCCCTTGTAGCAATGAGTTCCAGCAGTGCCTGATGTGCAGTAAAACAGAATAATTCCTTCCTTTAATCAGCTGTGATTGTATTTGGCATTTCACTTAACTATGCCTTTATTATTGTCACAGGAGGGTAAATAAAAGCATCTTCATTGTCTCTACAATTACTATTTTTATTTCTCCTCACTCTCTCCACTCAGTTGTTTGAAGCTCTTGCATTGTCTCTGCATGGAAATTTTCATTTTATGATTTCTGTTGCGTGTTTTGAACTCATCCCTTGTTCTGCTCTGCTGAATAAAACCAGACACATGTTCAGCTCTGCAGAGAACCCAAAACATTTCACCCTCCTTGTTTAATTCCACTTTAATGGAGCAGTAGCTGTTCATCTTCTCTCCTCCTACACAGTCCTGGTGCAGTTCTTGTGGTGGCAGTTTGCTCCCTAACATCCACTCTGAGTGAACAGGGAATCCTTTCCCTCTTTTAGGAGCAAGGAATGTGGGCTCAAGTGCTTCAGGTTTGCAGGGATGGATTTGAACATCAGTTCCTGCTAAAATTAATAAAAATGGGGTGTCCAGGCTCTTGTTGAAGTCTCTCCTGCAGCCTTTTAGTGGTGCATTAACTCAAAGAGCTTCTTTTTAGAGGCATTTCTGAGGGAAGAGTTGCTCTGGCTGCAAAGTCAAAAACTGGAGATCCCAAATATTTATCAATACAGGCTGGCTTTCACTTCCAGGCCCCTGTATCCATTATATCCAAGGATCAACTGTCTAAACAGGCTCAGATGGAAGCTCCACAATGCCTTGCAGAAATACTGGGGAGCATAAACCAGTAATTTGTTTAGCTTAGATCTGTTCATTCTGGTATCCCAGAACCAAAGTGGGGGGTCCTACCAAATTCCATTTGGAAATATCCCATCCCAGCACAGCCCCAGGTGAGGAATTTGGGCTCTCCTTGATGATTTTAGCAGGATCCATGGATTGTACACTCTGCCCCATCCCTTTGGTGCAGGTGGAGGCTTTATGTTTCTAAAGAAATGGCTCAGTTGTTGTGGCTGAGTTGTTCCTCTCTGTTTGATCCTTACATGGACAATTTCAGGCTCACAGATAAGTGAATCCAGACTCCTCTAAATGTCTGCAACAATAAAATTTGAGAGGTAATTTGTATTGATCAGTATTTGCCAGTGGAGGGAGGATTTGGATTTACTGTGCTCTTATTAGGGATTCTGTTAGCAAGAACTAAGAGAGATGGCTGCAAAAATCCTTTTTTTCTGTCTCAAAAAAGATCTGGGGTGGGAGTAATATTGATTTTGTGGTCTTAAACACCAGCATTTGTCTTCTTCCTCTTTGATTCCCTCCTCCATTTACCAGTTCCTGCATAACACATTTAAATAAATCCCTGGAACTCGGTGATTGTGGAGTATTATGGTTTGTTTTATAGAATTGTGTTATAAATATGATCCTCTAGGAGCTGGACTCAGTGATCCATGGGGGTGCCTTCCAACTGTGGATATTCTGTGGTAAAATCAGGCCCCTGTTAGTGCTGATCTGATGAAGGGAGTGAGGGAGGTGAGGTAATAAATGCATCTCTCATTGCCTGATAGGAGCTACATCTGTTCCAAATTCTGAATACAGAGCACACACACACACACACACAGAGTAAATATCAGTGTATTTTGGCTTACTTCAACAAAGGGCACACAAAGGCTCTGGAGATTTATCCTGTTTATAGCAGCAGTTGCTGACCCTGTAAATCAAGGCTGCAGCTTTAAAGGGAAACACAGAACCATTTGGGATTTCAGAAAAACGCAGCTCTCACTCTTGATTCAGTGCTTTAGCAGCCCCTATCTCCTAAGCTTTCAGGCAATAGTGGTTCTTTCTGTAAAAAAGGTGCTCTGAATGTTGCTTGTGCTTTCCACAAACCAGGCCCACTGGGGAAATTCTGGCTGGCTCAGTGCCAGCCATTGGGTTTGGCCCAGGCTGGAGGCCTGACCACAGCCAAGGTTCACACCCCCATGTCATCTGGAGACACAAAAAACCTGCACAAATCGTGGCAGACTCAGTCCCCCTAATGAGTTGGGAAATTTTGTTGGACCTGTTTTACAAGGTCAGCTCCGTGTATTTTTGATGGGGTGATTAGAAGAGATTTTACTGTAGACACTAAAATCCACCAGCTGCTTTCTCACTGGAGTGAGGAGAATGTCTCTACACTTGTTTTTGTAGCCTCTCACCCCTGCTCTGTTCCACCTGTGAGAGTCAGGGATTGTGAGCTGAGCTCTGAAGCCTCCCCAGACTTAGCAGAAAAGATCTGGCGAGATAAAAAGAAAAGATGAAAAACAGAACCATCACCATCGAGCTCCTGAAAACTGGATTAGAGCTCCTGTGGCTCTTTGCAAAGCAATAGGAGGGGATTTGAAGCTTCCAGAATGCTTTGAAGGAAATGCAGCTTTTATGTTGCTGAGCAGTGAATGTTTGGGGGGTATGGCAGGGAAATGAGCTGTTCACTGCTTGCCACATCCAGTGCTGCTCTCACATCTTCCCAAAGAGCTGAATGCTCCATACAAGTAAATAGCATTTGAAGGAACCTGTGAAAGAAGATGCTGGAAGAACAGTTGGGGATTTTCAGGAGTGCCTCAGATCAATGCTGCCTGTAGAAATGGTTTTCCCTGACCAATCTGCCTGTCCCCAGATTAGTTTTCCCCTGGAATGTCACATATCCCACTTAATTTTTGAAATAGAAATCATCCTCCTCTTCCAGTTTACCCACTTGAAACAGCTTTTGCAATTTCAGTTTTGAGACTTTTGGCTTTCCTCAAAAAAAAAAAAAAAAAAAAAAAAAACAAAACCAGAAAAAAAAGCTATTTGAGACCATTTCCTACAAGTTCATTTAAATGTCAGTATTTTATGGATTCAAATTTGTTTTACCCATTGTCTGCTAAACTGCAGTTTTTATTACTGAAGCTAAGTTTAGATTCCAAACCCTGCACTCCAGATGTGTTAATCAGAAATCTTTACCAGTATAATTGCAGGAATGTTTTTGAGATTCAGTGCCTGTCAACTGCCAGAGCAGTTATTGGGTGGTTTTTTTTTTCCAATTTCCCTCTTGAAGATAAATAGGAATTAGCTATTACTTGTACACTGCAGAAAATGCAGTCCAGTTTCTACTTCCTCCATGATTCAAGGATCCACGTGGAAATGATCCATGTGCATCTACAGAACTGTGTAATAACCTTGAATTCTGAGGTGCTTTGTGGTGCACAAGTTGCTGAGAATTCTCAGTTTCTCTTCCTTTCCATGCAGGCACCTTAGATCAGCCATGGTAAAAAGTAACACAGGACAAGGGGAAATGGCCTTAAGCTGAAGTGGAGATGTTTTAGTTGAGATATTAGGGAGAAAATCATCCCTGGGAGGGTGGGCAGGCCCTGGAATAGAATTCCCAGAGAAGCTGTGGCTGCCCCTGGATCCCTGGAAGTGTCCAAGGCCAGGCTGGACAGGGCTTGGAGCAGCCTGAGATGGTGGAAGGTGTCCCTGCCATGGCAGGGGGTGGCACTGGATGAGATTTAACGTCCCTTCAGACACAAACCATTCCAGGATTCTCTGATTTGTAGAACAGCCCCAAGTCCTTTTAAAACTGGCTGACAAAGGAAGCTCCCTTCCCTCCCTCACACTCTTTGTCTCCATGGTTTTTCTCTCAGCTGTTCAGTCTGTGATTTCACGTGTTAAATCCCTTGTTTTTTAAACTGTATTTACAGTTACTTTCATGCTGGAGATGGAAGCATATACCTGCCAAGGAAAAACTTGCAAAATATTGCATGAAAGTGCTTCACAGCTTGGTTATTAAATTGCTTTTTAAGTTGCACCTTGTTTTGCAGATTAGAAAACAGTGGCAGAAGAAAGAAAGCAAACCCCTTCGAGAATAATGATAAATAAACTTCTCCATCCTAGTGAAGAAATGTGTTCCACCTGCAGAGCTGATTGCACTGTGTCTGCAGAACATCTTCTTGCTCTTGGTTCATGTTTGTTGCTGCTTTAGGAGAGGGCTCAGGAGGGGAAAGCCAGCCTGTTCTTTTCCAGCAGGTTTGACTTTGTGTGAACCCTTTAGACTGGGGAAGCTCAGCAGCATTCTGCTGAAGGCAGAAGAGCCTGGTACTGCTGTGATGCAAGAAAAGCAGGTTAAACATGAGCCCAGAGCTCTTTGCAGACATGGCAAAGAGGGAAAAAGGAGCTTTTTGTGAATTTGGCAGCTGAGCACGCTGCTCACTGCAGGGAGCTCAAAGCAGGGGGTGTTTGCAGAGTTTCCTCCCTGTCACCATCCTGCTGGTTCCAAAGAAGTGAGAGCAAGGACTTGCAGGCCCCTGGCCCCATGCTCTGACTTCCTTTTCATAACATTTATGACAGTCGTGACTAAATGTGCTGGGAAAATCTAAGGGGTGTACAGGGAGGGACTCTCTGATGAGTTAGGAATAAATTGTAGAACATTTAGAATCTCATGTAAATAAACACACTCAAGCACAGAGGCATGAAAAGTTGCACTGTCTGGATTTTTGTTTTTCTTTCAGCTCATTCAGACAAACAAATTGAAACATTATCCCAGCATCCATGGAGACTTCAGCAATGACTTCAAGCAGCCCTGTGTTGTGTTCACTGGGCATCCCTCTCTCAGATTTGGGGATGTGGTGCATTTCATGGAGCTGTGGGGAAAATCCAGCTTGAACACTGTGATATTCACAGGTAAGCAAAATGCTGATATCATTATCAAATTAACAGTTTGTGCACTCTGGTTAAATGTGGCCACATCCCTGGGGGTTTTCTCATTTGTTCTGGGACAGAAGTTTTTGACTTCAGTAGGAGCTTATCTAAATGAATGCCCCAGGACTGGCTGCAGGGACAAATGTAATTATTGTGCCATTTAATTCAGTGTAGCCCTGCAGAGCCAACCCTTGCCATGCACAGTCCATTCCTGCCACGTCAGAGCAAAATCTTTGTTGTGCACAGCAGTAAAACACCTACAGGAAATTAATTTTTGAATTAAAAGCAGCTGGCTGCAACTTAAACCCAGGCAAGACCTAATGGATGCTGGTCAGAAAGGACAAACACTTCTCATATTCCAGTGGCACCACAAACTTTTCCTCATCTCTTCTCATCTTCCAGTGTTTCCAAGGAGGTTTCTGTCCTCTCTGCTGTCCCAGAGGGGTGCACCCCACACACACCTGGCACAGGCCTCTGAGCTGTTCTGCCTTTGGCCTGGGCTTTGTTCAGATGGTTTTTGCCTGGCAGACACATCTGGAGCTGAAGGTACAGCTCTGGCTCATTCCCCAGGGGAGCTGTTTCCTTTCCCAGTGCTCAACAAGTCTTTTAAGTTCCTCCACTTCTCTCCATCTGCTTCTAGTGCTGACCCTGATTAAAAATCCTTCAAGGCCTTCCCTGGAGCTGAGCTTCTGTGCAGGTGGATTTGTAGCTGGTGTTATAGATGGTGATTCAATCAGGCCAAATCAATAATTTGCGAGAGCCAAATTTAGGAGAAAACGAACAGGATTTATTTAACAAATTGAATCACAAATTTTGCCAGCCACAATAAGGTAAGACAATGCTCAAGTGCTGGGTGAGCTGAGACCTCTGCCCCTGTCACAGTGGTCTGGTCAGGTTTTATACAGTTTTTTTAGCCTAGGGCCAGAGTTCTTTTGTTTCTTTTCTTTCTCCTGGAATATTCAGACATCATCCTCTGCTCTCTAGTGTTAAGACAATGCCAATTTCAGAGTTAGTTTAAATTTCTGGGCGTTCTCAATATCTTGTTCAGTTCCTCCTAAATCTCCTCCTTCCTGTGCCTGGGTCATTTTCCTTCTCCGGGAAGGCCTTTACATTTGAGTGTGAATCCACGCCTGATTAGATCAACACTCCTTTGCATTTGAGTTCAGTGAATTTTCTCTGGTCCTACACCCGGGTAGACACCAATCTCCCTTCCAGGAATCATCTTCTAGGTGGGTCCGAGTTTTCTCTGACCTGGCACAAGGGCTCCTCTGCCCGAGCAATTTCGGTATTTAGTGGGTGATTATAGGGGTGGAGTGCCTCACTTCGAGCTTTTAGACAAGGTTACAACATACAGCATTTGGATACATTTTACTTATATCAAAGGTTACAACATTTTTTTAATTAAATGAAAGAATTTGATACATTTCATCCATAACACTGGTGTGTCACCCAGACAGAGCCCTGCAGTGGGCATTGTCCTGATCTGACCAAGCAAAGAATAATCCTTTAGGTCCTTCCTCCTGATTTTGTGTCTAAGGAGCTCAGGGATAATGGGAGGTGTGCTCTGTATGACTTAGGTAAAAAAAGTGTGGAGTTTTGGACAAAGTAGAACTGGGGATGGCAGCCCTGAGGAGCAAATCAAACCTACTCCCACAGCAAGGGTGGCACGGAGTCTCACTGCTAAGTTTATTTTCTTCCAGTTTTTAGTGAATAGGGAAGCTGCTGGAGAGCACAAAACCTGAAGAAAAGAGGTCTGGGAAAGGGTTATTTCCTTCTTCTTTCTTTTCTTAACTCTAGACTCGAGGCTAGTGACAAGCAAGTCTCTTTGACTCTTTCACAATATTGGCACCAGAAAGTGTGGCTGTATCATGATCCTGTTAAGCCAATTTGGGGATATTTATAGTGTATAATTAACCCTATTCAGTGGGAGGGGAGATACGAGGGGGTTCCTGCAGTGAACTTCAATCCAGCCTGGTTTTGTGCTGGGAAATGATTCAAGGTACCAGAGCACTGAAGGCACAGCTGCTGCAGTGCCCATCCCTCCTGGCCTTTGAGGCACTTCAGGAGACATGCCCTGATTACAGTAATTGGTGAAACTGCAATGTGGAGATGCATTGTCTTGGAAATAGTGAATTCTACTGCAGTCAGGACTTCAATTAAGGCAGAGTTTGCAGAGCCTTTGCTGGGGTGTGTGTTGCATGAATCCCCAGGGAAACAGTGGCATTAATCACGTTGTGATTGTGCTGCCCAGGCTGTCAGGAACTGGCCTTTAATGGCAGGAACTCTTCCTCTGTGTCTTGTGGAAGGAGAGGCAATTGACCTTTCAGTGTGAGCTCCTAATCCTGCAGAGAACTGAGGCAGTGGAGCCCTTCTGGCAGAGCCTGGCCCTGGCAGGTTGTTAGGGCACTGAAATGTCACTCTTTGTGTCTAAGGCGTGCCTGGGTCCTGGTCTTGGGGATTCATTCCCAGTCTGGACTCAGTGAAATTCACTCTTCAGAGAGAGCTGCTTTAGCTGGGTGACCTTGGAGTGCACAGTGGTTCCAGTTGCTTGGGGTGGTTTTTTCCTAAATTCTCTCCGTGGCTTTTGTCTCTGTCTGTGGGCACATCCACTGGGCAGGATGGTCCTACTGCCTTAGGACTGTCTAGTCCTAGGCCTATTTCCTTAAACTTGTCTCAGCTGGGACAAAACACTGCGTTTAGTGCTGGGTTTGGCAGTTGGACTTGACCTTAGAGATTTTTTTTCCAGCCTAAATGATTCTATGTCTATAGAAATTCCAAGCAGATTAAATTCTCCTGTTCTTAGTACCAGTGAAAATCTGAAGCACCTCCACTGATGCCACTGATTTCCATGATTTAATTACTTTTCTGTTTTAAGCTAAAATCTCCTGTGGATCTGAAAGAACTCCAGTCCATTGGAGCAGTGTGTGAGAGTAGATTATATTGTAGCTTTTCCTGGGGAAAAAATCCTGGTTTCTGGTAATTAGAAGCTTTAAACTCCAGATTATTCTGCATTTTTAATGAAGTTCAGTCCACAGGAACCAGTCAGTCTCCACCTTTCCAATGTGTAATGTGAAAAACAACGACAAGAATATAAATTAAAGCAGCCAGCACCTGGCTGTGAGGGAACTGTGGTGCTGCTCTGCTGGCTGGTGTCACCTGCAGACATCACTGCTGGAACAGTATTGAGGAGATTATTGATTAAAAATATCGAATACCACTGAGCCACAAAGAAATTCTAGGAGCAGACAGGTATAAAGAAGTCTCCTTTAAAAACCAGCTCCCTGGGAGATGGTAAAAGCAGCTCATGCACGTCAGTGCTTTAGAGTGGAAGCTTTTATAACTCAGTGTCATGCAGCAGTAAATCAGGAGTCTTGGGGGAAAAGCTAAAGACCTGTAATTCTGTCAGGAAAAGTCAATATGTGTCCTTGACAAGCACTTGCTGCCTCCAGACAGGTGACTTGGGGATTTTGGGGTGGTTTCAAACCAGCAGTTCCTGTGTGTCACATGAATTCCCTGTGAGCCCAGCTCAGGTTGTGTTTTTAACATTCTAAATCTCCCAAGTCCTGAGTTAGGATTCCTTCACTAGAAGTTCTCCCTTTTCCAAGGCTCTCCTGTCCTTATTAGGAGTTCAGAGAGGCTTTGGGCTGGATTTTATATTTTATATTTTCTATTTTACATGGGACTCCTAGACCAGAACTCCATGTCTGTACATTCCCTGGACCTGCTCATTCAGAAATGCTGGATAGGTGCTGCCTCCAATCTCTGTGTCCTCCACAAAGGCAGATGGGATGGAAAACCTCCCTTCTGGTAACTTTTAAAACTCAGTTTTTACAATTTCACAGCAGAGAACCTCTGCCTGACTTAAGCTTTCTGTTTTTAATGACTTTTAAAATGCCTTGTCATTAATCCTAACTGACCACTGATCATTCTTCAACTACCAACTTTCTCAGTATTCCTATTTTCACCTTTCTATTCATTGCTCTTAAACTTAACTGACATAAAATGCCATTTTTACATTGATATTTTTAGGCTTTGTTTCACTGCCACCACCACATCTGCTTTTAACTAACGTGGCTTTTTGCCCAGTGTAATTTTTATTCCATGTTTGTGCATCATTTTATTTTATTTCATGTTTTGTGATGTACACATCCTTGTACAACACTCATTTTTTGTTAATATTTCTCACTTTAATGTTCCCAGGCAGCTACTCTGACAATTTGCTTTAAATTTGGGCAAATTATCCCTTTGACAGTTCCAAGCATTTGTATCATTGCCTGGTGCCATGTTCTGTTCTCTCAGGGTAAATATCCCCACGTTGTGCTCAGTGGTGCTTAGCCAGCAGCAGATTTTGAGATTTTGAGGTTTTTAGGTGAGCAATTAACTTGTCTTTTTGTTGGATGTCACACTGGTGCTGAACTTCCTCTGGTAGGATTTGAGGGAGATTTTTTTTTTCTTGCTGTCTGCATGAGAAATCCAAGCAGTGCTGTGCTCTGCTGCCATGTCAGAACATCCTAGATGGCTCTTGAAATCTGCACTGGGGGCTTTGAATGTCACTTTGCTTTAAGTTCATCCTTTCCCAGCCTCAGCAGGTCCCAGAGAATTCCTGCTGCTGTGTTCCAGCCAGGCTTGAACTGCACTTTGCTCTGCCTGGTGTCCTTTGAGACCCTGTGGTTCAGGAGAATCCAGCAGATGAGCCTTTCATGCATCCCCTTCTCTTTTCCCATTCTCTACTTATCAAACCAATACCAGTTCCTTTTTTTTTTTCCAGCATTCCCTTTGTCCCATCTACCCCACAATTATCAGGGAGATAGAGATGGCAAAATCTTTTCCATACCATTAGTTGGTGACCCCCAGAATCAAGAGGTTACCTGGATCCTACACTGTGTCACCTGAGGTCTACATTTGTCATTCACCAAAAAACCCTTTTTCTGTAGTATTCTCAATGTTTATTACTCTCTGTGGGAGTAAAAACCCATTCAGTGCCTGACTTTTCCCTGGAAAATCTCTAATTCAGTAATAAAACCCTTGGTTTCCCACCAGTCTAAACCTGGCCCTTGGATTCAAAAGAATAAATAAATACATTTTTATATATCAAGATGGCATCTTTATGTTGCATTTTTGTCATAATGAAAACCAATTTACCATTTGGATCATCTTACAAGACTCAAAATGTCTACATTTTACCTTCCTTTACAGGATCTGATTAAAAATAAGAGGTGATGTTTTTGTCTTGATTAAATTTGTTCTAAAAATCATGCAATAATGTGTTCAAATGAAATAGTATTGCTCTGTTGCTTGATTAAGGTAAGACTAATTGTGGGCATAATTTTCATCAAATTAATTGAAAATAATGGGTGGGGGAAGGAGGAAGGGAAGAGAAATCTGTCACAGAATTAACACTGAGCAACAGCTCTGACTGAGCTGGAATTGGAGAGGAATTGGGCCATTTTTGTGGTTAATGGGCTTTGAGTGTTTGCAACATTTCTCTTTCCAGAACCTGATTTCTCTTACCTGGATGCCCTGGCTCCCTATCAGCCCTTGGCAATGAAATGTGTTTACTGTCCCATTGACACGAGACTCAACTTTATTCAGGTGTCTAAATTGCTCAAAGAAGTCCAGGTAATGAATTTTCTGTTGCCTTTTCTTAAGGTTTCTTCCCACAGCTGAAATTAAAGAAAGGAATTGTGAGCAAATGTAGCATTAAACAAAAATGGAGACTACAACCAAATCCTTTTTTTCCATGAAGAGGACACAGCATTGAGCTCTGCTTTAGGAGAGGTCTAAGAAAAAGAGGGTTTTTGTAGCATCTGCTGTTCCTCCTCCACTCTTTGGGGCTTTAGTGACCCATCCCATTTGTTTCTACTAAAATTTGCTTTCTGACTCGTGACATAATTAAAACAATAACCAGATTTTTTTTTATGGCTGAGTTTTTCCCTGTATTCTATCCTGCTGAGCTCTGAAATACACATTCCTAACAATGCCTGCATCACTTTATCTCATTGTTCTGCAACCTGGCACGTCACTGCAAACTGACAGAGCTGCCACTGCCTGGATTTGGATGAATGTCTCTTTCCATGGTGCTGTTGATGTGTTGTGCTGTCTCCAGGGCACCTTGCAAAACCTCTGGCTTCTCCTTTGGCTTCCTTGCACTCTGCAGTGGCATCCAGCCTGTTTATACTTTGTTAACACACTGCTGGAAAACTGCAGGGGTTGTTTTTGCAGCCCTGATTATTGACGGCCGAGGTTTCTGCAGCCTCACATGTTGGCACTTGGGATGGCCTCCACCACTGTTGCCATTTGCTCCCAGTTTATCTGGCAAGCATTCAGGAGAAAAAGCTATTTTATATTTTTCTTTTTCTCTCTCCTTAATGCCTTCTGGAGGCTGAGCTGGAGCAGAGACCAGGCAGAGCAAGAGGGGAAAGCAGGGATTTATTAAAGGCATCAATGGGCACACCTGGGCAGCACAAGAGTCCAGCCAGGCCACACCCAAGGTGAACCCCAAAATGGTCACAAAATGGACGCCCCATCACAAGGTCCCACCCTTTGATCAGTTCTGCTCCATTGGCACATTAGAAACAATTGTCCAAGCACAGCTTCAGGTTAGGAAGCTCCATCCTCCTGGTTTGTTCTTCTCACTTCACTGTTTTTGTTCTTGGGCCTGAAAGTTGTCCTGGGTGTGGAGCTGGAGAAGGAATTGTTTTGTCTCTCTGCTCTGTGAAGAGA
>VYXF01005279.1:592182-652003 GCA_013397295.1 Polioptila caerulea | reverse complement strand
GAAGGGTCTGGAGGGGAAGCTGTATGGGGAGTGGCTGAAGTTGCTTGGTCTGCTCAGCCTGGAGGAGACTGAGGGGAGAGCTCATTGTGGCCTTCAACATCCTCCTGAGGGGAAGCGCAGGGGCTGGCACTGATCTCTTCTCTCTTGTGGACAGTAACAGGACCTGAGGAAATGGCTGGAGCTGAGTGATGAGGGGTTTGGGATGGACGTTAGGAAAAGGTTTTTCCCCCAAAGGGTGTTTGAGCACTGGAACAGACTCCCCAGGGCAGTGGTGACAGCCCCAAGTCTGACAGAGTTTGAGAAGCCTTTGGACAACGCTCTCAGGCACAGGGTGTGAGTCTTGGTGTGTCCTATGCAGGGCCAAGAGTGGGATTCAAAGATCCTGACAGGTTCCTTCTGACTCAACATATTCTATGATTCAATTTGGGATTGTAATGAGTGAAAAGTCTCCATTACCCCTGTATTTAGGAACAGTGCTGTCATTAAGATTAGGCATCCACCTCAGCAGACAGTGAAGTACATGCAAACTTTTGCAAATTTAAGCCAGGATTTTCCAAATCAGAAATGTCAGTAACTCACACTACTCAAGTTATTATTTGTACGGTGAGTTTATTGTGAATTAAGAATACAGACAGTGTTTTAATGGTACATGTGAAGGCTGTCACATATGCACACTGGTTTTCATTGTGCACTTGAGAGAAGCGTTAATATAAACAAAGGAGCAAATAATTATATACACCTCCTGTCCCAGAAAATCTCTGAAGCAATTCCACCAGTGTGGCAGATCGTTCTAAGCATTTAACTGTCCCTTAAGTATATACATTAAAATTTATTTATCCACATTTGAATAATGTTCTTTGTAAACATGTTTCATTCTGGTATCTTACAAACATGATTTAGTTACATGTTTTTTGGTCTTGAAATGATTCTGTTGGTTTTTGCTGTTTTTTTTTAAATTATTGTAAGGCTAAATATGACCTGCCACAATAATAAAAAAATGAGAAGAGAGGAAGAGGCAAAGCATTAGTCTCTCTACACTAGTATTTAATTTTTATTTTATATTTTAAAATGTTTGTGGAATATACATACTACCTTAGCTGAAATAAAGAAAAACATTTTAATAACAAAGCAGAAGTAGATCAGAAAGTTCCAAGATCTAAACAGGTAAGTATAGTTCTCATAGTACTAGTTTAGAACCCATTCTGGAAATAATCTGTAATCTAAATATAACTGGTGTGTTTTGAGAAGCCTCTTTAACAAGTCTTTTGCTATCATTGAGCCTTTTAATGATTTACTTTCATGGTTCTGGTATGTACTCAGATTTTGCTCAAACTATAGGCTCCTCTGCACCTGTCATAATTGTTGCCCTTGGGGTAGATATGAAGAAATCTTTTTTTTTTAATTAGTGCACAATCTAGTACATCCATGTACTTGAACATCTGAATGAAGTAAATTCTGTTCAAGTGTTTTCATAAATACCAGAGTTGGGTTTTAATTTTCAGTTAGTAGAAAATGAGGAAAACATTCTATTCTGTACATATGGATGATTTTGTTTTCATTGAGGATTGAGAAAATACAACCTTCATTTGGTTGTATCTCCAACAATATTAGATTTACTATCTTTTTCTTCCTCCAACAAGATTAGTTCAGTTCTTGCTGAAGATGTCACAATAGATGAGGCCCCGTCAATTTCAGCTTTTTCACCCTCTCCTATTTCTCCAGGTGATAGGCTTTCTTGTGCATCAAAAAACACATCAGGTTTATCTGTTGGGCTATCTTCATCAGAGAGTCTCCCCTCTTTATGACCCACCTCTTCTCTGTCAACAGACTTAGCCTTTTTGGAAGGAGATGTGAAACCAAGCTTGGGAAATCTAAACCATCCAGCTTTTTCAGCCTGCTTAGAGAAATCATCTGATGTGTCAGCAGGTTTCACATCTTCTGGAATTGATTTTTTTGTTTCTGGTTTTGCATCTGTGCTTGTTTCATCTCCAGAAGATGAAAAGCTAATACTTGGAAGCCACAGTTTGAATCTTCCAGGAGATCTTTTACTATCAGTCTTTTCTTTCTCATTGGTTATGTCTTTTTCTTTCACTGCTTCATCTACTTCTTCATCTTTAGAGAAAGGAGCTGCAGTTTTTCCCTCTGTTGATTTATCAGGAAAACTCTCTTCAAGTTTACTGGAACACTTCACTTCAGCAGCAGATGTTTTTAATTTTGTCAAACTTACTTTTCCTCTAGATTCTTGAGACTCACGGTGTGGTTTGTCAGACAGTTTAAGCTCAGCACTCTGTGCTGCTACTCCAAAGCTTTCACCGGCACCTGTAGGTTTTATCACTGATGCACATCCCGTTGGAGATGGCTGCTGGACCAGCATGTCTAAATCACTGTGTGATTCAGGCAACTTCGTCTTGAGCAATGAGAATCCTAAAGTAGCAGTTTTGACCTCTGATGAGAGAATCTCTGATTCTTTCAGTATTTCAGTGGTGTAAATCTCACATCGCTCAATAGCAACATGTTCAGGTTCTACTTTTTCACTTACTTCTTGGCCCTCTATATAAGACCAATGAATGTCTTGCCCTGCACTTGAAAGGGAAGACTCTATGGTAGCTGCCATTTGTGCCGTTTTAATGTCAGGTTCAATCAGCGTCAAAATTTTGCTTTTTGCTTTTTGAATACTCCCCTCTAGAGCTCCCGGTGTTTCTTCAGGGAAAGCAGAGCTTGCTTGCAGTTGCACTATTTCAATGTCAGTACTTGATCCCTTTGGATCTGTTACTACTTTTGACAGTAAAACATCAGCTTCAATTGGGAGAGTTCTAAAAGTGAATCTTGGTATTTTTAATTTGGGAATTCTTATACTTACTTCTGGGACACCTGGTGTTTGGTCCACTGTTTCCCCTGTTATTCTGGTAGATGCTTCTATATGATCTAGAGCTGGACTTTTCAGGCCAATTGATCCTTCTGTTTTTTGTAACTGCATTTCCGTTGTGCCTCTTTCACTTTTAAGTGCTGAATCAGCTTCTGACTTTGGCAAATCGGTATCATCTTCAAACCCCTTGATTTCTGAATGCAACATTCCAATCTTTGGAATCTTAAACTTGTATGCTTTAAGTTTACTTGTTTCTGCTCTGTCTTCTACTTGCACTTTCACTCCTGCAGACACACCCTTTTCAACACTTTTCACTTGAAATTTCATTTCAGGATCTAATCCAGTAATTTTAACATCTGTCCTCACTGTTGGAATTTCTACCTTTAGATCTTCCAGCTTAGCAGTAACGTAAGTACCATCTTCTGATCCTTTTGTTGTAGACCATTCACACATAGTCCTTTTTAACTGACTTTCTTCACTGTCTTTTCCTATGATTTTCACCTCACCCTTTATCTTTCCTTTTTTAATTGCTGACTCTTTATTTTGAACATCTAGCTCTTCCTTTGGAAGACTAACATCTGTTTTCTTCTGTATTGCATCCAGAGTAATTTCAGTTGATGATGGTTTGCATCCTACCCCTGATGTCTGTAACTTCATAGAACTTTCCACCTTTGGGATTTCTATATCCTGTGATTTGCCTTTATGCTCTGGAGTCAGAGTACGTGTAGGAAACCTATTTGTTGAACTCTGCTCTTTGTCAGTTTCTGAAGCACTTGGGTATGATTTAGGTAATTCTGCTGCAGATACTGTGATTTCTGAAGTACGTCCTTCAGCACTGCGCTTAACTACATCTGCATAAGTTTCAGGTTTTGGAGTAGTCACTCTACTATCTGTTCTTTCTGTGGATAATGAAATATCTCCTTCCATCTTTGGCAAGCTAACATTGGAACTCTTCTCAGAATATCCTAATTTTTGAATCCCTTCTTTTCCAATAGTAATTTCAGCAACTGCATGTGGTAATGAGAAGGTGTTATCAGGAGTACTTGTTTCAGTTTGTAGTTTAGCAGAAGGAATAGTTGACTGAGCTTTTTCCATACTTCTTTCAATATCAGCATCACTTTTTTTTTCCTTTAAGGATGACCTGCCAAATGCAGGTATTCTGAATTTTGGCATTTTAAACCATCCTTGATGTTCTTCAGTCTGAACTTCTTCAGCTTTTATTTCATGTTCTTTTAATTTGATTTCCTTCTCCTTGAGACTCTCAATAACTCCCTCTGTCTTTTGTTTAGACACTGACTGTGTGCTTATGTCTACCTTTGCATCTTCAATGCCACCTGTCAGAGCTTGGGGTGTTTTTATCTCACCATCAACTACTCCAGGATCTGACATATCAGATGTAAGTTCTGCTGCTGGAACTCCCACAACAACATCAGCAATTTTGTTTGTCTTTCTTAGCTGGAGAAGCTCAGATTCTATTTTTGGAGAGCTGATCTCTGTCTCGGGGACTTTGCCTTTTGTAAGGGAGACTCCAAACTTTGTCTTCTGGAATTTGGGCATTTTAATCTTCCCTTCAGGACCTTCCAATTTCCCTTTTCTTCCATCCACAACTGATGAGGTTTCTCTTAATATATCAGGGCTCTTCAAATCAACTGAAGCTTCTCCTTTGGGGAGCTGAATACCTGTTTTTTGAATGTTACATTCATTGGTAGAACTTATATTTAAGTCAACTTGTTGAAAACTCCCCTCTGAGGGAGTCAAAGAAGCATCAGTCTTTGCTGAGCTGACTGTTATTTCAGTTTTAGAGGCTTCAGTTTCTACTCTGGAAAACTCCAGAGTGTGGACAGTAGTGTCAGCCAATTTTATGCTTATTTGTGCCCCTTCTTCAATCCCTTCAGGATGACTTTTTTCTATATCAGGTATCTTAATTGAATCACCACCTTCTATTTCTGTTTTAGGAATAGTAGCATCAGCTTCAACTTTTGGTGAATGAGACTGAGATTTTGGAATCTTGATCTTGGAGAGTGAAATTTTAGGCATGACAAACTGAGGCTTTTTAATTGGACTTTTTTGTTCAACTTTTCCTGCAGATATTTCCAGATCAATGTCTGGCGCACTACCTTGATCATCAGTTGCAGTTCCTTTCACTTCTGTGTCTATTCTGCTTGACATGACAGCAAGATTTTGGTCTTCCAAATTTGCTCCAAAATCTGATTTAACACTTGCTTCCTTCTTGGGTGACCAGCTGAAGGATGGAAGTTTGAATTTGGGCATTTTGAAATGTCCTTCTTTTTCTTCTCCATCTTGCTTTATTTCTCCCTTGATCTTTACTGCTGCATCTGAATCCTGAATATCACTGTCTGTTTTTGGAATTGAAATGTCAGCTGATGGGAGGTGAACATCAGCCTCTGATGCCTTACTGTCAGTTTTGATAATTTTGGCTTCAGGGCTGTAAGTCTCCATTTCTGTGCCACATTCCACCTCCGAGTCTGGTGCTTCAACAGCAATGTCAGATATTTCTACCATTGCTTTTAGTTGGGGAACCTTGACATCTGATTTGGATTGGCCAACATCCTTTTCTGACCCTTTCCCTTTAGAAAGTGTAATTCCTACCCTTGGCATTTGGAATTTAGACATTTTTGTTTTCCCTTCAGAACCTTCAGCTTTTATCTCTACATCACCCACAGCAATTTCAGTTGATGTTCCTTCAACACTTATGTCAGGAGTCTTCACCTCAAGTGGACCTTCACGTATCATCTTAATATCTGAGGTAGAGAGATTGGCATTAGCAGCAGCTGATTCCAATGTCAGCTCATCTTCACAGGTAGGAACTGTGACCTCACCTGTAGGCATGCTAACATCCATCTCTATTTTGGGAGCTTTGGCTTCTGGTTTGGAAAATTTCAAAGTTGGGACTGTAACTTCTGGCACTTTTATGCCCAGTCCTGCCCCTTCACTACTCTCTTTATCAGATTTCTGAACAGAAACACATTCATTTTCTTGTTTAGGTCCAGAAACATCAGTTTCTAGTATGGGCAGAGAGACTTGTACTTTCTGACCCTTAATTTTAGGGAATGAGATCTTTGGCATTGTAAATTGGGACTTCTTGATTTTGGCCTTTTCACCATCTTTTTCTGTTGTATCAAATTCTTCATGGAGGTATTGATTCTCAGGAGTAGGAAAAGTTAACTGAGATCCCATGTCTCCAGATAAAGTAGATGAAGTGGGTCCTTCCAGATGTGCCTCAACATGAGAAGGAGCAATAGCTTCTTTCTTTGGTGACCACCTAAATGAAGGCAGTTTGAATTTTGATGATTTAAATTTGTTTTCTTTCTCCTCAGTACCCTTCTCTGCTGTAACTACTTCCTGTTCTGCCTTGCACTCTAAACCTGGGCCATCAATTTCTGCTCCTACTGTTGGCAAGGTAACCTCCATGGGTGAGAGATTTGGATCCATTGTTGGTTCATCCAGAGCAACTTCAAGTGAAGGCTCATGCAACTTTCCACCAAGCTGGGCATCAGAGGGCTGAGCTGATTTTTCAGTATCAGGATCAGTCATATCAGATGCTATACTTCCCTTAGAAATTTCAGATTCCACATTGCAAACAATGCTACTTTCAGATGCTTTTCCCTTAGATCGAATTCTGAATTTTGGTTTTCGGAATTTAGGAATTTTGACTGTCACCTCTGTGTCAACCAAAGGTATTTCAGCAGATGTTGTTTTGCCCTCCAGCTTAAAACCTCCTTGCTCCTCAGAACCATGTCCACTTAAAATTTCAAAATCTGAAAGATTTTCATCAGCAAGAGATAATATTTTTGATTGAGATTCTGCAAGATTAATTTCATATTTAGTAAGAGTAATATCTTCCTTTTGTAATGAGGACTCCAGATCAATTTTAGATGAAGTCATTTCATCTTTAGAGAAGCCAATGCTAGGAACTCTGAATTTGGTACTTTTGGATACACTCTCAACCTTAATATCAGGCAGAAGTTGAGATCCAACATTCTCAGAAGGAACAGAAAAAGTTTCATCTGTTAAAGAATAACAAAGAGTTTCTGAACCAGAAACATCAAATCCAGACTGGCTCTGTGCATGAGGTTTGAAACTCTTAGAAAGAGAAATTTTAGGCATTCGAAACACTGAAGTTTTATATTTACCAATTTCCTGCTCTTTACAAGTGGAAGAATCTAGGGGAACATCAAAACTGCAGGCTTGGATGTCGGACATAGGCACTTCGGCGGCTGCCGAGGGCACCGTCACTTCAGGCTCCTTGAGGCTGACGTCCACCTCGGCGGCCACGGTGCCTTTGGCCTCTCTGCTGCTGGACCAGCCAAAGGAAGGCATGCCGAACTTGGGCATCTTGAACTTGCCGTCCTTGGTCTTGGCGGCCTCCTTCTCCGGGACTTTGGCTTCTCCTTCGAGGCTAAGCGTGGCTTCGGGCGCCTGAAGGTCTGCGCTGGCCTGTGGAAGGGTGACATCGACGGAGGGCAGGCTGATGTCCACCTTGGGAGCTTTGATGTCAGCTTTGGGCATTTTGAGAGAGGGCTTGTCTAGCTTCCAGCCGGCGCCTTCGCTCTTGGTGCCGGGCACGTCGGCTTTGAGGCCCAGGGCAGGGCCCTCCCCTGCGGTGGTCAAGGTGGCAGATGGGAGGTCGACCTCTGCGCTGGGCAGGCTGACCTCGGCTGCGGGCACCTCGGCCTTGGGGGAGGACACGGAGAATTTGGGCTTGTCAAACTTGGGCATCTTGAGCTTGCCTTTCAGGCCCGTGCCTTCCAGCTCCAGCTTGCCTTCGGCGGAGGGTGCTTTCAGATCTATGTCGGGCGCCTGGAGCTCGAGCGAGCCTTCGACAGAGGGCAGCTTGACGTCAGGGGCCGTGATGCTGATGTCAGCGGCCTTGAGCTCTGCCTGAGGGAGGCTGACGTCTGCGTCCAATTTGGGAGCCTTGACGGTGGGCTTGGAGAAGACCACGCTGGGCACTTTGACTTTGGGCATGTGTATTTTCATGCCGCCGCCCTCAGCTTTGCCGGCGGCCACCTCCAGGCTGGCTTCGGCCTCAGGGGCCTGCAGGGCGACTTCGCCCTCCTGGCCTTTGGGCAGCGAGACCTCGGCCTTGGGCAGGCTGACCTGCGCGTGGGGAGCTTTGACTTTGGGCAGCTTGACGCTGGGCATCTTGACGTCGGGCATCTTGAATCGGCCTTTCTCGCCATCTGCTGCTACCGTGGACGTCTCAACGGTCACCTCCACAGCGGGCGCCTGGATGTCGGCCGCGGGCAGGGTCACGTCCACTTCGGCGGCTGCCGAGGGCACCGTCACTTCAGGCTCCTTGAGGCTGACGTCCACCTCGGCGGCCACGGTGCCTTTGGCCTCTCTGCTGCTGGACCAGCCAAAGGAAGGCATGCCGAACTTGGGCATCTTGAACTTGCCGTCCTTGGTCTTGGCGGCCTCCTTCTCCGGGACTTTGGCTTCTCCTTCAAGGCTAAGCGTGGCTTCGGGCGCCTGAAGGTCTGCGCTGGCCTGTGGAAGGGTGACATCGACGGAGGGCAGGCTGATGTCCACCTTGGGCACTTTCAGTTCAGTGGTTATAATTTCATCTTTTGTTCTTTTCATGACTTCTCTGTTCTCTTTTTCACTCTCTGTTTTTGAAATAGATTTTTTTTCTTTTGTGTCTTCAGCATCAGTTTGCATTTTGGAAGATTTTATGATTGCCTTTTTTGGGCTTGGTAACTGGATTTTTTGGTTTCGATTCATATAATTTTCATCTCTTTTTTCAATGGATATTCCTATTTCCATTTCAGTACCTTGTAGCATAATTTCTTCTGTTGGTCCATTTACCTGAAATCCTCCTCCATTTTCCATGGTTTGCACTTTTACTTCCCTTTCACTTTTTTGTGCTTCAGGTTGGCCTGTTTCTTCCTTGGTAGTTGACCAGGTAAATGTAGGGAATTTTAACTTTGGCAGTCTGAATTTGCTTTCTTTCCCCTCTATATCTTTTTCCCCTGTCTTCCTTCCTATTTCTGTGTTTAAGGATTTGTCATTTTTAGGCATGCTGTCTTCTTCTATCTGTTCCTTTTTTACCCTATCTTCTGTGTCCTCCCTGCTTTCTTCTCTTGTTATTTTCATGTCAGTTTCTGGTGCTTTGGCCATTTTGAAGGATGGAATTTGTATTTTCCAAGTAGGCACTTCTGATTCTGCATCTGGCACGTGACTTTTCACACTGAAATTCCGGGTGTCCTCTGAATTAATATCAGCTGTTCTTTCTGGTACTGATTGTGGAACGTCACATCCCTGTTTGGTGGTGTCAGTCTCTGTCTCTTTTCTTTTGGGCACTGAAATTCCATAATTTATTTTCTGAGTGTTTAGTGTTTGTGTGTCTTCTTCTCCTTGTTTTTCTCCTGTTTCCAGTGTGTCAGATGTTTGTAATTCTGCTTTAGCAGTGCCTATTTCTAGGCCTTTTACCTGTACAGATCCTTTAGCTATGTGACCCATTAAGTCTATGTTAATTCCACTTTCTCTGTCTTTCTTATCTGCTGTTCCTTTCTGTTTCTTTTTTCGGGATTTTGATGAGGCTTGTGGTGATTTTTTAGTTGGGCTTACTTTCAGATCAACCGCTTCTAAACAGGGCTTTGATATCTCTGTTGTTATGTCTGGTGCTTCAGGTACACTAAATTTTGATGTTGCTTCCTTGTCTTTTTTAATGCTTATTTCAACTTCAGGGCATTGTTTTACATGAGATGGAATGCCATTTTTTATCTCTTTTAAGTCTTTTGTTAAAGTTTCATGTCCCTCCCCTGTTTTCGTTTCATAAGCAGGAGATGTGCTATATTCAACAGTTAAGATTTCAGGATTTTCCAGGCTTATATCATCTTCATGTATTTTTTCTCTTTCAGAGATCAGTGTAGTTTTTATTTCCTTTTTTTGCTTCTCTTGTGGTTCTGGTTTGGATCTGTGCATTCTGAATCCAATGCTAGGGAACTTCAGCTTCCTTTGGCTTCCTTTCTTCTCTTTGCTATGGACTTCTTGTGGAAATTGAGACTCTGTGTCCGTGCTTGTAGGGGAAATATCCTGTATAGCAGGCTCATATGCATCTGATGTACTATGAGATCTTCTGTGCCTCAATATCTTTTTATTTTTGATTGATTGAAATTTCGGCCATGATAATCTGTCTTTTTTAGGCCTCTTACTTCTTCCTACCCTCTGGCTTACAATTAATGTTTCCCTGTCTTCTTCTGAAATGGTTTTTCCTGAAACATGCAGTGTTTCTTCAGCAATGCTCTCACTGAGCTCTTTTTCCTAAAAGAACAAATAGCAGTCAGAAGATGAGAAGTAACCTAAATATAGATGCAACAGAAAATAAAAAACATACTAAAAATATGTAGAAAAATGTTCTTTTTATCACTAGCATCTACTTGTTATATAAAAAAACACCCCGAAGATTATAAAAATATGCAATGTCAGCCGGAAATTGCATTAAAAAAATTGACCGTAATATATGGATTTCTGAAGATTTTCATTCCTTGCAAAACATTACAGTAAACAGAGGTTTCTATATGTATCTATCTATATGTCAGTACAAATATATGTTATATATAGTATTTATATATATGTATATGAAGAAAACATAATCTTTAAGTTGATGGAAACCTATGAAGAGATCATAGGTTTCATCATATCAAAATATCAGTGGTTAGACACATTTTTTTTTAATAGAAAATCTTACAGAGGAGCTGTGGATAAAAAAAAGTTTACCAACATTTTACATTTTTGAACATACTAAATGCAAGTATTACAGAGATCACCAAAGTCTGTTCCATCAGCAGACAATTAAGAATTAAAAAATGCTGACTCACTACACAATATTTTTGCACTCTAAAACAAGATTGTGGATTTATGTAAAAACCTATAGTCTCACTCAAGATATTTGAAAAGCTGTAAATATTGTGTGGGATTTTTTTAAAATCATGAATATTCATGCTAGTAACTTTAAACACATGCCTAAGTCTTAAGAAGACACCAGTGTGTGTTTTCTGATCTATTTCCACGCAGCACATTATTATAGTTTGTTACCCAACTGTTGTAAATTAATCAGACATCTACCTGGCCTATCCTTTCCTTTTTGAGCTGGGCTGTAGAGTGTTCTAGATCTTCTTGCACAGCAATTTTCCTTTTGAGGCTGAATTGGACTCTGTATGGCTCGGAATACTGGAGAATCTTGAGTGCATCTTCATATTTGATATTATCGAAAAATATTGTAGCACTTAGAAGCTGATCACCTGCAAGTGGAAAAATACATTATTTTAATTACTTTATGTTTTCTTATAGTTTTTTTTTTCATTTTAGTTTTGTATATACTACATTCAATGTGTCTTTTTCACTGTTCTAGTGAACTGATTTTTTTTATGGCATACAAAAAACATCCCTTTTCATTATTGTTCAAGCAAGTGGTCTAAGAAATTATTAATATGGACAGGTTAAGCTCACAGATAACATTTAGTTGGTTTGAAATCTACTATTTCTGATGTCTAAAGAGATGGCAAGTCACACAGCTTCAAATCTCATTATTTAAAGATTCAGAATAAAATCAAAATAAAAAATCAGACTGTACCTTCTCTAAGACTAAATATTTTTGAAGCAGGAGATTCCTTAAGTACTTTTTTAATAAATATTCCTTCATTTCCTCCACCTTTCACACTAAAACCACTAGCACCAGCTTCCACTTCTGTTTTCAGGGTCACTTCCATTGTCTCCTAGATAGAAAAAGATGTGAATTTATCATTTTTAGTAATTTGTATTAAAGAGTTCTAAGTTGTTCTACAATAAAAAATTTAGTCTCCTCAGGTATATTTTCAATAGCTCAAGAAAGATTATCCAAAATAGAGAAAATATTTAGTGTGTGTTTGATTCTGTTCTAAATTAGAATTAAGCACATGTTTTAGGGTTATGTTGGATCAGGGGCATCAGGAAAACAGGTTATGATTTCAAAATGTGAAACATATAGAAACTTTTAGGGCTGAAACATTGTATTTTCTGTGAAGATGTTAATCACTTGAATTAAAGTCAATGGGCCAGAAAAGTCAGACTGAGAGCTAATGCTGTACTGCACTCAAATCAGAGAAGGCTAATGAAAGAATTCTAAAAAGAATTATGGAAGGTTCACAAATAGGACAAATAAATGTTCATGCCTGGGCCACAACTCAGCCATTCATTAAGTTCCTGGTCAAAACAAGTCCCAAGTGATTCTTTGCCCATTTGTCCTTCCTTCTGTCCTACCCATTCATGTCTGTGTGTTATAAAGAACTTTACTATTTACAAGGCTCATAGCTAAAACTACAGAGTGCTTTTAGACTGACCTGTGGATGACTCTGTTTTGATTTGTCTTTTGAATGTTTTCTGTTTTCTTCTTGAAGCTGAAAAATAATTTTTAATTATTTCATGTTCAGAAGCTATGGTGTTCTTAAGTGCAACGAAAGTCAGTTAAAATTCCTGGTTTAGAGTAAGAAATGAATCTGACTTTAATGGCAACAGAGCAAAACCAGGATCAAGTGCAATGTACAACATGAATGATTTAACTATAATAATCCCAGTATTAAATCAGATGCCAAGGCCTCCCTTCATTGTACCAAAATTTGCATTTGGTCAGAAACCAAATGTCTTAAGATACTGGGAGCTTTTCTTTGTCCTAATGTAATATCTTGTTCATCTTTCAATGTTGTAAACATATATTTTTTATTACTTATTCAACTTCAGCATTAATTTTAAATTGTTGCATACTTAACATGGCTGTATTGATTAAATCTCTAACTTTGAATAACCAAGAGGTACAGACAATTTTGAAATACTTATTAGTTAGATTCAAACCAGTTATATATTCTAAAACGAAAAACACTATAATTTCTTTATGCTCTCTGCCTCGTGTCCTTTACAGAATTAAATCAAATGCATTTTCTTGCCAAAGAACAAGAACATGGTCAGCAAGTGCAGCACCAAATAAATCCATGGATGAACATAGATGCAATTTTGGTGGGGACAGGAAGACAACATGGCTGTGACAATGTCCCATTCTATGACATGTGACTCTCTGCTACTTGTGGGAGCTAAAGCCTCTTGAATCAACTTTATAAAGCCATATCTGCATGAAAATTCAGTATCTTGCCTTTAAATAGTCTTCTTCTGTGGGATACTCATAAACTGGAGAAGATCCTTGTGGCCTTGGACGAATGTCTTCTACTGCCACTTCATCAACCTGTGGAAAAGACATGAGCAGTGGTAAAGGAACATCCACCATTAAACAGTGACTCATTTTTTTAGGAATGTTTCTCTAGTTATCCATAGTGTCCTTCTGAGTAAAAATCTTTCATTAGTGATGATGGATATAAAAATTACCAATTACTCTTTTTTTTAGGTCAAGAACAATACAGTTCTCATGTCAAAAGCGCTCAAAACCACAGAGTTCTGAGAGACAAAAGCCAGTGGTAAGCTTACTTTGATTTTCTTTATGTATTGTATGTATCTACAGACTGAAAACAGACAGATCAATTAGTAATAATTGAAAAAGCAAAGAACCAAAAAATCCCTTCCCTGCTCTATTTGCACACCTAAACTTTGCATCCAGTGGCTTCAAACTTTATTGCCTTCTATAAGCAAGCAAACCATGGAAAAGTCCCAGCAGGACTTTCTGCTGACAAGCACTTGGCATTTTTCCTTCTGCCGTCAGACAATAGGGAACCTAAACTGTTTAAATCCTTAAAGAAAAGTTACTGTAGTCAACAGCCATGTAATAGTTTGCTAAGTCTTGGCAGTAAACTTATGCCAATGAACCATGGCAAAGAGCAGATGCCTTTACACTGAAACATCTTTCTGGTTTTTGAGCTGGCAGGACAATCCCAAGCTAAAATACAACATTTTTAATGGGGAGGAAAATCACCAGTAAGATCTGTATTTATAAACAAAATATTTAAGATCCCATTTTGCCAAACTGTCATCACAGAAAAAAATCCAACTCTAAAAAACTCACAGAATCTTCATCCTCTGCATCGGCATCAGCATCTCCTGGGGGCTCAGGCGGTCTCAGCTGTCTTCCAGAACCTGAAAGCAGCACACAGGCTGTTGGTGTCTGCAGGACCCACACAGAGAACAGAGCAGTCAGCTTGCACGCTGAAACTCTCTGGAGCAGCACAGCAAGGGCCATCCACTGGAAAGGCCTGCCTTAATTTGGAATCCTAGCACCACAGAAGGGTTTGGGTTGGAAGGGACCCTAACGATCATCTAGTTCTCCCTACTAGCCATGGGCAGGGGTTATAATCTGGTTTACTTCTAGTTCTACATTTTCTCCAAGCTGGGGGTTTTTCTCCTTCACAAAAGCCTTTACATTTCTGGATATGAATATTTCTGATATCTGTGGAAAAAGAAAAGCAGTGTCCATCTACTGACCCCTGTCTCCTGCTGCAGCTCCTACCTTTCCAAAGGGACTGAGTGTAGCCCACAATGAAGGCTTGGAGGGATTGGAGACCAGAAAAAGGGAAGGAGAGGTGTACAGAGGGAATCTGAAGTGTTTTTCTCTGAGCTGTTTCATTCTTTAAAATATCAGAATCAGTAATTAGCAGTTTGCTAATTCACAATAAATTAAATTGATTGAAATTTCCCATATTGAAACCCTTCCTCATTTCTGACAAAGGTCTTAAGAACATGAGAGTAAACATCATGAACTTTGATAGTCATAAAGACTCTGTTTTCTTAGTTTTCAAAAGTATTGGGGGTGGACAGAGATGAGGTGAAGGAGATGGGCTGTCTGAAAGTATGATTCTCTTGGAATGCTTTAAATTGGGCACAAAAGAATGAAAACAGCATGAATTAGAACACGTTTTCAGAGATCTAGGCTTAGCCAGCAGAGGACAGTGTGGCTGAACTACATATTCCCTAATGCACCAGCTATTCACACACATGCCCAAGTCCTTGTCCCAATAACTATGTCTCTTTCTTGTCTCCATGCTTGTTTTTTCCAAGTCATCAGGCTGTCTAGCTCCCCAACACTCCGTTCTGCAACTGCCATTATTATACATAGTTTTGGCTCTCCTAAACAGATTGTCTGGCATAAAAATATGCTCAAGAACTAGAGAAAACAATTGACAGGAAGAACTGTTCAATTCATTGTCTGTTTTAAATGGAGAATCCTTGGGCTGGAACACAAGATTTCTGGACGTTACACACTGTGTGTGGAGACAAGATGGCACGACTTAGTCATGTCTGCAATCACTGACTCACACCGGTTGCCAAGCTCTTATTAAAGCGGCTGGGATTTTGTTGGTCACTCCTCGTAGTTTTCTGATCTCCTACGTTTACTTTTTCCTTGAATTTTTGAAGATGAAATTATACATTACAGGCAAAGTTTTGAAAGAATTATGCCCCAGTGATTAGTGATGGACCACTTTGTTAAGATGAATGGAAATAGTGTGCTTCCAGTGGGAATAGCCCATAACAGTCTGTGGGCTGAGCTTCCAATCTTGATAAAATAGAAGGCAATCCACATTAGCCATATGTACAGCACCATAACCAGCTCTCCTGTATTTCAGCTCTAGGGAATTAGGATCAACCCAGAATACATCAGGGCTGCCACCCCATTCCTCCTTTAGCCTTCACTGCACTAGTCCTGACACCTACAATGGACAATTCTAGAAAATGGTCTTAATGCACATTTTAACTCAGATCAAAGACCTGGTTGAAATTTAGCTTAATTATTTTTTTTTCAAAAGCTCTAGTATTTGCAGTCTTCAGAAGCTCAAGAAAATTGAAAAATTAGCATAACCTTATTAAAAAATTTAAGCATGGATTTATGAACTTGATTTTAAGCATTTCTGCTTGAAAATTCTGGAATCCATTCATGAAGCACTTCACCAAATGTATTTTAATAAGCATCATATGATGAGAAGAGCTGCAAGATTGATGCTTGATTGTTTCATTTGCGTAGTGCTTCTAAAGATTCAGGTGCCAACAATAAATTTTATGGCTGTTACTAAAATTCCGAGAAATAGTAAGGACTTAGTCTCGTGGCATTGCCATATTTTTCACTTGGGAGAATCCCACCCAAAAGCCCTGCAGTCCAGTAGGATGACTTAACAGAAAATTGCTTGGATTGCAGGAGTGTTTGCTCTTCAGTGCAGCACTTGAACATTAACTACAGCATTGATCCCTGGTGGCTGCCAATAATTTTGCTACTGGAAAAGAAACAGGAAAGAATCATCTGTGAGACTTCTTAGGCTGGTTCACTGCAGTTTCTCTTGCTTTACTCTAATGTAACTTCAGTGACACTTTAGTTGTCTGAAACTGCAGCAATGCAAGAACAGCACCTCTCCTAAACTAGGATAGTAATGCCTTTTCCTAAAAAACCAACCAACATATTACTGTCTCTAGGGCAAACAGAGACGTGGGTGAGATTGTGTGGATTGGCATCAGACACACAAGTGACCTTCCCTCCCAAAGCTTCACACTGAGGCTTTTCCATCCACCCTGATTTCCCCAAACTCTGCCTAGGCTGCCCCTCAACAATAGTTAACCCATGTCATAAAAGACTTGTTGTGCCCATGATTCCTACTGTAGACTAAGATTTGCTTCTGATTATTTCCTGATTGAGAATACTTTCAGAAGAAATCTATAAAAGAGGGGCATTACAGAAGGTTTTCAGCAAAGCCTTCTTTCTGAGCAGAAAAGCCTGTGCCAATAAACTATGATTTATATGCATGTCATTCTCATGCCCTGAATAGTAGCGATGCCAACATTTTATAGATTTTAACTTTTTTTATGGACCATGGACAATCAATGCTTTGTTCAAAATGTTTTCATAAACAAGATGGAATTTACATCAGAGACTACTTCTAATAGCCACTGGACTGACTTCAGAACAAGGGAATTTTTTGAAAGTAAGCAGTAGGAGTTATATAGGCTGGATCATTTTCATATCATATGACTGAAATGTGTATCTGCTTTTTGAAATGCAATTATTTAAGAATTATTTTCTCTTTAGCCTAGCAACCCAGAAGGACTGCTTGGGCAAAACCAGAAGGAAAAAATAAAACAGGTTATTTTTTTGGTATTCACAGTCAGTGAGCAACAGTCTCCAAAATCACATTTGATACAATATCATGAATTCCAAGTATGACAGTGTCATTGAATTTAAATCAAATGTGCTTTAATGTATTGTATAAAGAGAAAACCTAGTTTTAATTGGAACACTGGCATATAAAACTCCTGTAATCTATGTACTTTAAAATAAAATAAAACAATACATGAAAATACCAGAGATATCAATAAAAGAAACAATAATATCTTTTGCTGATCATCCAAACTTCTCTGCTTCCAGACTATAGCCCTCTCTCTGCAATTTTTAGATTTGAGCTTTTTGCTTTTTAAGATTTTTACTAGTTATATTTGCATATGAATAGTGATTTTAAATAATCTGTTCTTATCTTTAGGCATATTACTTTTCCTTGCATCAACTTCAACGCTACTGCAACAAATAGTTTCTCTTAACAGACAGAAACCTGATTCATGATAAATATGTGTCTACAGGTGAAAAATTTCATGCTTTGCTCACTCATTATAATTTAAGTCTCAACTTGTGCCTTTTCTTTATGGGAATCATGGCATTTCCTAGTTATCATTTCTAAGCTGTGACAAGAAACTAACAGTCCTGTTTGTGCAGGGTTGTGGAAATAACTCTGAGTCCATAGCCAGTTAGAAAACTTGTGCCTTGACATGTGGGCAAGGCTGGGACATCTTTAGATCAGGTCTTTTCTGACAGTGCAAAGCACACTCTGGACACATAACCTCATTTGTATTATTAATAAGGAGAGGGAGGAATGAATAATTGTAAGACAAACAGCAGGAATAATTTAATGTCATTGTCGTGGTTGGCACTGTGTTTGACCTACTAAAGAATTCATACACGTAGGTCAGCAGTGTTCATGGTGCTCCCTCATGGGCTTCTGTCTTGTTATAAACAAAGATGTGCATGGCTGCTGTCATGGGTAGCTTCAGCTGGCTCCTGTACCAGACCTCTCTTCCTGCAGCCATCAGTCCCTTACCTGCAGGTCTGTCTGTCTGTCCCTCTGCCCTCTGGCATCCTGTCATGGGGCAGTTATTCCTCATGCATGAATGGCTGGTAACTGCCCATGCATTTCTCCAGAATGCCTTTTGTTTTTAAAACCAAAACTGACTTTTCCCCCCACGGCTTGTTCTCCCTCTCTTGCAGGTATCTCAATTGCTGAGATTCCTTTTCCTCCCTCAGAGCTCTCACAGCCGCCTGAGCAGTGCTGCCCTGAAGTCCTGCAGCCCCTTCTGATTCACTTCTTGTAGTTGAAATAGGGAATACTTAGAATAGTTAGAATATTTTAAATCCTGGGTCCCAGTTCAGGAAAGCACTTGATAACAGGAACACTATGCACATGCCTGACATTCATCGAGGCCTCTCAAGAGCACTTTTTCAGATATAGGTACGTTCACCTGACTTCCAAGCAAGCAATGCTGGAGGGGAATGATCCTGCAAGCATCAGCTGCAAAGATAAGAATCTGAAAGTGTCTGCAAATAAACCTTGTTATGCATGTGCTGTGCTCCTGAAGGAAGCTGCCATGAGGTTTAAACCACGGATTATAGCACAGGCCCTCACAGTCTGGGGGGGCTCGACCACGACCTCGAGAAGGTTCGTGGCATTTCCAGTAAACAGCTCCAATGATGCTGGGGAAAACCACCAGCAAAAAAATCAAGAGGTTCGTGTTCTATAGAGATTTCCTAGTGCATTCCAGAGACTAGATTCATTCCATTGTCCTGCAGGATCCCACGGACTGAGTTACAACAACTGCTGGGCAGGGCTCCGGGGCACGGCCGGAGCGCAGCAGGAATGCTGCGGCTGTCAGTCTATGTGGGCAGGATCCCTGGCCATGGGGAGATGCAGGCACTCTGTCACGGAGAGGGCTGCCTCTCCCAGCCCTCCATCGCAGGAATGTCATGTTACTCCACTTGACCCGCTGCCAGCGAGACAGCGGGGGCACGCAGCAGCTCCACCCAGGAGAATCGGCCTGTCAGCCCCGCACAGAACGGCGGCCACAGCGGAAAAGGCCGCAGAAAAGGTGCTAAAGGGAGGATCAGCACCGCCCCTGTGGTGGTTCCCCTCTGCTCTGTGCTGCGAGTGGGACCCTCCCCACCAAGCCCTGAAATTTCTGTGGGATGAAGACAAAGGGCTGCTCTGTGGAATGCAGATAAAGATTTTGCTGCTGAAGGAGTTTAGCAGGCCTTATTATCAGCGGGATGCTATCAGAACCAGCTGGGCCGGTGTTCAAGCTACACTCCTGCCTTTGTTTTGCACTGGTTTGGCAATGCCCCTTGGCTGCACTCTGTGCCTGGGCTGCATACTTGTGCTGTGATGAATGTAGCTGAGACCTGGGAGCTGAAAGCAGGGGATTGTAGCACGGTCGTGCTAAAGGAGCAGCTACTCCCAAATAACCAACGTGTGTGAATAGTTTCCTTCCATTCAAGGCATGAACAAGATGTTTTGATTCATTGCCTTGGTATGTTAAGCTGCCCTTGTTGGCTGTTAGAGTACTTCATTAAAAGCCTTCAAATAATTTCATCTCAAAACCTTTTGAAGATGTTATATATATATGTGAGTTACAATCATGAGTCTCCTTTCCCAGCCAGAGGACTGTCCATGAAATTAACACTTATTTTTATCAAAAGGAATAGTACTCTGCTGTGCAAAGTACATCCCAGCAGGGAAATGTCTCAGGAATGAAGGTTCCTTGCAGACCATACTGAGCTCTGTGGGATTTTACAGAGCATTTTCTACAGGTTGACTAATATCAGGAAAGATGTGTAAGAGCACTGGCAACTAAGAACTGATATAAACACTACCATAAAAACAGGAACTAACAGCCCCCAGATGAAAAGAAGAGTGAATGGCTTTCCCATGAGTGTGTGTATATTGATAAGCTCTGCCCACAGATTTTAAAGTATTAAAAGCATTCCTGCTTACACTTCACAATAGGAGCAAAACCTTTAGGAAGGCTGATCAGAAAGAAGTTCTTGATTCTTATGGTGGTCCACCTTTACTCTGATGGTAAAGATAAACTTAATAGAAACCATGGAACAATTCAGAGCATGAAAATAAATCACTCTGGTGGGGCTCTGCGCAGACCTTCTCAGTTTGAGTCATATTTTAACATGAAAAGCACAGGGGATTTTTTTTTTTTTCCAATTGTCAAACTGATATTTCCCAGATCCTGAGTAAATGACTTTCCTCTAGCTATCATCATTTATTGGTTACTTGGCTATATAGGAAATGTAGTTTGGCCAGATCCACATAACTCTTCTGCTACAAGGATAAAATATTAACTAAAGTATTTCATTAGTCTGATATTTCACCTCTTACTGAAACAGAATAATGTTTCCTATGAGTAACAGAGAGTTTGAAAATAAGCTCTTAACCAAAGTTAATTGCAAGAGCATGACTAGAGTGATGTCCAAAAGAGACAGCAAAAGCAGACAGCAGTGGCTGATAGCTGTATCTGGCTCTCCTGGTCCATCCCTCCTCTTTCTAGCTAAAACACAGCTACAAGTGGTAGAGAGAAAAAGTAGCTGCAGACAACCAGAGGTTTGGTGCTGTTTCCCCTAGGCCATGATTCTGTCTCAAAAGCACAAATTTTCTATCGCCTCAAATTTTAGTCTGTTTGCATGGAGGGTAGGTGTAACTTTCTGCCCTGTGTCTCTGTCTTGCATGTCTTAGGCAGGAATTTTCCTCTCTCTCAGGTTTTATGTGACAGAATGGGTTTCCAGTCAGTGCTTTACTTACTGCATGAATTTGTACAGTGTTTTCTTGCATAATATTGTTATAACAATAGTTATATTGTTATAAAAGTAGTAGTGAATCAGGACCCTCTCTGATAATTGTCAATTATGATTTTTCCAGGATTGCAGGGCCTATTTTCACAAAGATGATAAGAGAGGGGGAATAACTTTTTAGCAGTTGATGCTATGTGCGCCCGAACTCCTGGACTGAACCAAAATTGCTTACCACCCTTTTGGACAGAAAGTGAGTTAGCAATTCATAGCCAAATAAAGCAAAGAAGACTGGTCTAATCCACTCTGATCCTCAACAGTTTTATCTCCTGGGACTCTCAGCAGTTTTATCTCTTGGGATATACTGGTTTTACTTGCAACTGATTCACTACTGTGCTGTAAATAGTTGTATGGATACCCAAATAAAATTTCCTGGCGTGCCACTGCTCATCTGGATGATCTGAATTTTAAGAAGGGCTTTGGGAACATGTTGCAAATGAAGAACTCGCACTTGCTTACCAGCTTCAGAAACTGAAGTGGGAATTACTCTGCAGCTGTTTCATTATCCAATATATTGATTAGGCATCTCGCAGTTTTCTGCCCTCTGAAAAAATCCCTTCACCAGTACAACATACCAGACTTGGGAAGGAAATGCACAGCATATCTGCCTTCCTCTCAGAGCAAGGAGTTGACTCCTGCTGTCTCTTCCCTGTTAGATAGCTGTGAACTCAGCTCTTACCATGACTGGCCTAGAAGCACGGGCAGGTGGGTGCCTATTGCAGATAAGGCTCATAAAGATCACAAAAATTAACTTTGCCACATTCCTTCTCCCCTCTGATTCACCCTTCCAAGAATTCAGGCTTCTACCAGAGCAGATTGCCTGTTCCACTGCCAAAGCACAGCCCTACTCAGATTTATAAATGAATCAAATGAATGCATTTATGGAAAATGATCTCTCTGCCTGCGTAGGCTTGATTGGCAGCCCTGGAGACTCAATTTCTCTGGCCACAGTGTCAGTATTTCTTAAGAAGTGCTTGTAACCCCAAGCTGTCTCTTAAGGTAGCCCAGTACTGGCACACTGAAGAAAGATGCTAATTCTCAGTGATTTTGGTAGAAAGCACATTCGTTCTGTAGGAATAGGTCTTATGATAATAAGAATAGAGGAACTGCTAACATTTTGCAAAAAGCCCAAAGAAGCTGATGCAGACTTTGAATAAATGGCACTTAGCACTCCAAATTAGAAACAGACTTTTTAACCCAAACTGCTAAAAATATTCTTCAAACCCTTTGCTTAAAAAAATCCTCATCAGAATCAATGCTCAGTAAAATATTTGGTATTTGAAGATAAATATAAACACATACATACAAATATATATAAATGTATAAAGAGTTCGTATTATGATCCTTATGGTCTTAAGGCCCTTTTGGTCTAGAAGACTTTTATTTCTCCTTACCCCACTGATAAAATTCAGTGCACAATTAAGTGCCCAGATACAGCAATATTAATGGAGTGATGCTACTTTGGCCGTGTCTTTGGTATGTTGGGCACAGCCCCTCTCAAAACAGGAATGCAGAAAAAAACCTTGTAGTTTTCCCACAACCTTTTATGGGGGCTTTTATATAAATATCTGCCCCTGGAAACAGGTTTTCAGTTCAAGAGAAAATTCCCTGGGCAACTTGTTTGGATGTAAATCACCACAGAAGAAAATATTTTTTAAGCTTTAAAATTCCTTAATGTATATGTAATGCAAGAGATATGGGATAAAGGTGACAGAAAATTATTATGGGAAAATATTTTACATCAAAGATAAAGTTAACAGTTCCCTCACTTTGTTAAGATAAAAATCTTTTCTGTTAACAAACACTGATAGTAGCAAAACAGCATTTAGCACAGCTCACTTTTCCTTGTTTTTGTGTGATAGGAGATTCTCTTTAAAACTAAAGAGAATTTCTGGATGCAGACTGTGGGTTTATAAAAGCTAAAATCTCATTTACAGATAAACTAATCCATTCAGTCAGATAAATAAATAAATTTGCTTAGTTCTGCCCACATCAGTGTAATTCAAATCTGAATAGATGGACTATAAACTTGGGTTTCAGTCACAAAAAGGTCAGATTTCAAAATAATTGGATTGGACATACACCAAATTCTTTTTGAAAATGTTGTCAATCGATTTTAGCCTATTGGTTTTTTTGAACACCTTTCCCTAACAGATACCTTGCCCCAGCATTTTCTAAATGTCATTTGGTACGTCTTCTATTACAAATTAAGTATATTAACTCAATCTTCATTGTTTGAAGTTAGAATAATTAATGTAAGACAGAAAAGCATTGGAATTTTAAGTGCGTATTAATTTACAGAAGGAAAAAACTGATGCTGACAAACTTCTGTTGCATTATATTTTTGAAAAAATAAAATTTAATCTTTGCATGTGACTTTTAAATGGTTCAGTACTGATTTTCCATTTCTGTACCTCCTAGCACCCAAAAATAACAAATCAAAATGCTTGCTTAATAAATTAGAGAAAAACACAGTTTAGTTAAGGAAATAGATTTCAGTTTTAGGTTTCACAGACACTTAGTATAAACGACTGGGTGAAACCATTTCTTTAAAGACTCATTACTGCAGTTCTGGATTTCTTTCTGGTTAAAGACTAAAATAGCAGGAAAGAAACTACACTGTGGTTCATCCTTGTAGTAACTGGTGAATGAATTGAGATGGGTGGAGTTGTTTGAAAGCACTAAGAGGACTATTTCTTGGATCTGATTATCAACTCTAACGCTGATTCATAACATTTCCAAACATCCAGAGCTTCTCTGTAATACAAAAATAATATCTAATGGAAATGAGTAACTTTATCATAATGGTCTGTTCTCACTCAGGTTTCTAACTCAGTTAAAACAGGATGCATTCTTTTTGAAGGCACATGCTAAGGTTTTTTCTTGATGAACAGCTGTGCTAGATTCAGACTAATGCACAAGGGAGAGTAAATTACATTTTGCTCTCCAGCCAGATCAAGGGCTCCACTGAAATAGAACAGTTTTGTACCAATACATAGTATAAGGAAAAGAAAGATCCTGGGGCTTCAGTTACAGTTTTTGAGATCTGCTGCAAGGTGGCTTCTTCAGAGTCATTTAAATCTGTGCAACAGGAAGACAATCCAGTGGCTTGCCCCCACCCTGAAGAATAGCAATGACCACCTTGCTTTGTGGAAGTGTGAAGAGTTTGAGCAAAAGGAAACAATGGGAGGCACCTGGAGATGCCTTTCAGTCCATCTGTAGGGTTTTCTGCACATCTTTCCATGAGTATTTTTAAACCAATGGTTTTTTACTACCTCTGCCCTCTTGCACATTGCCTGCCCCAGTGGCCCCAGTGATAAGGTTGCTGTCTGAGGAGTGGTTCAGCTCTCTGTGAGCTCTGTGTGCAGCAGAGAGACCATTGCTCTCTCCTAAGGAAGGTGGATTTGCATTCCTTGCCCTATGCACTTCTTACAGTCAATAACACCAGAAAAGGAGAACAATTCCTACCATGAAATTACCCCATCTAAAACAAAAAGCTCCACCACCATCTTACTGTGACATTTTTAAATACTGCAGTCCCAAAGTCCTCCATGGACTGTTAATAGGGTTTTAGCATAAACTGAAATATTTTCTTTATATAGTGGTGTTGGGGCAGTGTTGACAGAATTCGGCAACTACACTGAGAGCAGAATTAATTTCTTTCTTCATTGCAAATACTTTGAACACTACTTAATCCCACTTTGAACACTTGTGAAGAAGATCTGCCCCCATTTGACCAAAAGGGAGTAAAGAAAAGCACTCTGCTTATCTTAGAAGACAAATGCCCAGAACTCCTCTTCTTTACAGAGAAATTGAGAGCAGGGCTTGATGCAAAAGGAGACAGATGGGAAAAGGGCAAAGAAACTCACACATAAGCTCTGAGTAAGACACAGAATCACAGAATCATGGAATGGTTTAGAAAGGACATTAAAGATCATCTCATTCCAATCCCCTGCCATGGGCAGAGACACCTTTCACTAGACCAGGTTGCTCAAAGCCTCCTGAAGTCCTGCTAACTGAGAATAGGCCCTTCTACACTTCTACATCAGGAAAATCATTATCAGGGAAAAATTATCTCAAAAGGTTTTGAAAATACACCTGGGCCAGGGTCTCAAGTGTGTAGGACCCAGATTCAACAACACAAAGCAAAGCACAGAGTGAGGGTTAAAATATAGCATTTCCTGGGGTAAGTCCTTCTGCTATGGGTTTGGTTCAGGAAAAGAGCTCTTTGTTTTTGGAGCACAGCTTAGCCAATGCTAGGTCTTGTTCCTGATCCCTGAACTTCTAAAGCCTATTCTCAGAGGGCTCAAGCACACACGTGCAAAATACATGTTGCTGCAGGTTTATGCTCTGCTGCTGGAAGCACTGGCCCTGTGCACAACTTCTAGACTGGTTGGTACAAGGAGGTTCTGATGGATTTGTTACCCTTATCACTTGGGCAGGTGTGGATGTTTCAGCTATGTTACTCTGCACACCTCTGCAGCAGGGAAGGTCATGACCACTTCACACATATACGTTCAAAGAGAGGGATCTGAAAATGTATCTGAACAATTTCTAGGGAGGTTTAAGTTCTCCTTGCAGAGCAGTGCCAACTCAGGGATACTGGAAAACACATTTTTCATGCATATGTTTTTTATTAAATGCAGCTGTCAAAACAGAGCAGGGCTCATGTTCCTGAAAAGGTGCAGGGAAGAGAAGACAAATGGCTGGAATAAAGCAGGAATGTGCCTATGCTGCCTAGGCAAAAATCACCACTTCTGTAGAGCCTTCAGGGCAACCTTTAAACTAGCTGGCTCAGGCACTGGTAGCTGTGGGATTTCAGCGAACGCCTTACAGACCCATCCAGCTCCCCAGGGAGCCGCATGAGCCACTCCTCCCGTGCCCAACCGGCTGGATAGACACCAGCTCTGCACAAACTGCACCTTCCCAGGGCTGTGGAGGCACAGCCAGACACAGACTGTCCTCACCAATGCCCAACCTCCCTGCCATGCTGCAGATAATGTGTTCCAAGTGTGCTGGCAGTGAACTTACACCATCTACCGCAATCTGGTCACATCTACCTCTAATCATTTTGCTGCAGTAGAGTTATGGAGGGGAAAACAGCAAAGGCAAAGCAAGATTTTTTTTAATGATAATTTTCCTCTTATTCCATAGATATAGATTCAGGTTTTAGCCTCTGATCTAAATGTGTGTCCTGAAGGTGTTCAGCTGAATTTATAACGGTGCAATAGCAGAATCTGGCCATGATCTTCAGATGACAGCGTCAGTTAACAGACTTGCTTATTTCTCTATAATGCATTATTTAGGTTTTCTACAAGGTTCTTATTCAACCAGGATTATAGTCTAAATACAATGCAGTTGTGTGGCAACAGTGTACCAGATAAATTCAGCTAACTCTGGGTAATATCACAAAAAAATATGTGTTTATAGCTTCATGCCAGTTTCTGACTAATGCTTTTGTTTGTTGCTATAGCAAACCACACATGAATCTGATAGCCAAAAGCATGTTTATGACTAACCTTAGCTCTCTGGGGATTGAAAATATGGAATTAAAAAAAAAATCCCTAAACCACAACACACAATGTGAGGAGAACATGATAGGAAACACCTTTTTTGGCAGGAGTTACTATGAACATTAAAAGAGAAGAACATCATAAGTGGAAAACATTAGGAAATGGGAACTGTGGGAATAACTGCCTTTAACCCACGGCAATTCAAACTGAGCTTTCACTTCACATCACAGAGTTGTGCAGGAATAGAGAACTTTGCAGGAAGTCTTGGCTGCATGCTAAGAGATGGATTTAAGCCTCTGAAATGTGGGGAAGCTTTGTATCACATTTTAAAACACTCAAAACCACTTTACTGAAGGTAATTTTTATACCGTGCCTTAACGCCTAGGACATGGGTATTCACTTAATTAATTTCTATTACCATTTATGCTTTAGTAGTTTCCAAGAGTCTGTCCCAAGACTGACACCTCATTATGCTGTACAAATACACAATGGAGAACAATGCTGGCCCCAAAGGGCTTTCTGTTAAACTAACAGAGAGAGCAAAAGGGAGAGGGGGCTGGACAGAGGGGGAGGCAGAGACAGAGAGGTGATGTGACTGCACTTCCCATCAAGTCAGAGGTTGAACCCAGGTGTCTTGCACCACAGTTCAATTGACTGATTCTAGTTGCCAAGTATGTTACTGTGAGAAGAATACATGATGTACCCTGCAGAGGAGAGAAAATCAATGCAGTTGAAGTGACACCTAAACTAGGACAGCTTACAACAAAGTACAGCAGGCAAAATTTATTCTTGTGTCACCTTGTTATTCTCAATAACATTTTTCCTTCACAGGTTCAAAAAATTAAAGAGGATTATTGCAGTAGAGAATATAGATCAGATCAGTCCCCATCAATGTTTTCTATTGATTTTTATCACTCTGTCCTCTAGACTTGAATATTGCATCTTTATTCTCAGATTTGTACAGTGCATAAAGGCATATGACTATCACTATTTCTGACAAGTTCTTCCACCATTTGTATGATCCTCAACATAGTCTTGAGTTCATGTACAACTTTGTGGTGAGAGAAGTCTGCCCAAGTTCTTGTGTTCCAGGTATTTCCAAAAGGTTTCATGAAAGACATCTTGACCCATCAGCAGGATCATCAGGGCATGGCCATAAATGGAAGCTTAAAAAATAGGTAGGATTTACATGAAATGCTGATCATCTACTGACACAGAATCAAATCCTGAAATACTGATATTTCATTCTGTGCCTACTCAAGCAAGACATCACTTGGCCTCATTGAAACTGATACATGGCATGTTACATTGCATTCATCTTTTCATTCAGATTGTGATACGGGCTGAGGTCAGTTTTGATTTCATCTTGCAAAATCCAGCAGAGCACACATCACTGCTCACAGCAATCACACCTGCAACCTGGTAAGAGTAAATGCTTCGAGAAAAAAAATGCAAGCATTTTGTACCAATGAGCTAATCTAGTGCTGTATAAAGTGAGAAAAAAAGGCAAATAAGAGATAGGCAGAAATTTTCCAGCAATAGCCCAAGTGTCACTGCTGGATTACAGACGTGGTGGCATGCAGAGGGCCATATATGACTCTCTCTTGGCTTTCACATGCTTTTTCAGTTCTTCAAATTTGGCAGAAAATGCATCTTACAAAAAAGAAAGAGAAGGAAGCTGCCAGGCTCCTTTCCTCCACACTGAAAACCTGTAAACAGCTTTAGGTCCAGAGACCATTTCAAAATAGCCACCTCGTTCTCTGTGATTTAGCCCCAAAGCAATTGCTCTTCCCTGGGAGTGCTGTAGAAAATGAAATAGGAGATCACAGGTAGAGGATGCCAACCCAACTTCAGCTCCAAATTACTTTGTGATGGGTAGTAGGAGGTACTGGTTACTGGTATTTATGCAGACATAGTGCTACTTCATGAACTTCTTTCCCTTTGGGCTCTCAAAAGGCAAAGCTACCCCTTGCACTCTCTGTCACACTGACAGGACTGCCTGGCACATATGAATCTGCCAGCCTGGCAACTGCAGCATCTTGGTCATAGTCACCAAGGAAGTCCCTCCACCTGCCCAAAGCACCATGTGAAACTAGGTGAGCTCTCCCCACCTTGCAGAAAATAAGACAGCGAAGTGAAAAAAAAATTACTTGCTCAAAGTCACAAAGCAAGTTGGCAGCAGAGCCAGCAATAAATACAATCCAGATGTCCTGGATTCCACCTCCTCCCTGTACCATGCTGCCTCTCTTAGCTCAGTGCTGGAAGGAAATGTTTTACATTTACTCATCCCTCCTTTTCCTTTGTCAATTGAAATTAAAGCAGGCATCTGACTGCCTAAGCCTTGAATACTCCAATGGTTTCCAAGGCTTGCAGTAAAGTCAGCCAACATTTCTATTGAATCCAGCCCTAATGGACAACTAAAAGTGATTTCTTTGCCAAGGAGCCTATCAGTGCAAAACTCATTTAAGCACATACTACTTTTATATAGATATGCATTGTGTATACATAGATCTATTTCATGACTTTGCAAAGAACCACTAATTACGAAACCACAATTTTTGTAACTGTGATGGTTTTGGCTGAGGTAGAGTTAATTTTTTTTCATAGTAGCTGGTATGGGGCTGTGTTTTGGATTTGTGCTGGGAACAGTCTTGATAATTCAGGGATGTTTTTGTTATTGCTGAGCAGTGCTTCCACAGAGTCAAGGCTTTTTCTGCTCCTCACAGCAACCCCACCATTGAACGGAGTGGGGGTGCAAAAGGAGCTGGGAGGGGACACAGCTGGGACAGCTGACCCCAACTGACCCAAAGGATATTCCAGACCATATGGCATCTGCTCAGCATATAAAGCTGGGGGAAGCAGAAGGAGGGGGAGGACACATTCAGGGTCATGGCATTTGTCTTCCCCAGTGCCTGTGATGGGAGTCCTGATTTCGTGGGGATGGCTGAACACCTGCCTGCCAGTGAGCAGCAGTGAATTAATTCCTTGTTTTGCTTTGCTCTTGTGTGTGGATTTTGTTTTACCTATCAAACTGTTCCTATCTCAACCCATGAGTTCTTTTCACTTACTCTTCCTATTCTCTCCCCATCCCACTGAAGGAGGGAGGGAGTGAATGGCTCTGTGGGGCTGAGCTGACATCTGGGGTTAAAGCACAACAGCAATTTAACCAAACCTACTACTATTAAAAAAAATAAAAAAAAAAAAAGCTACAACATGCTTTTTGTAAGTATAAATTTAAGGAAAGCCTCTATAACTTTTTATTTTGTTGAAAGGCAGGAAAGTCTGTCAGGATGTTTCTTTCATTGTACCCACTCAGGTCAGCCAAAAGACTGATAGCTAATTTATGTTAATTTCCCATCAATTTATTTTGTGAACAGAATGATCAAATATTTAAAATTTGCTCGTTAAGCTATCTATGATGTCTGTGTGGTAGGTCATATTCATATACTTTCCAAATGCAATGTAAATCTCATTTCTATCAAATACGTCATGTCCTGTCAGCAAAATATCCTTACTGCTGTCAGCCCAAGGTAAGTCCATGTCTCTGAGCAGTTAAACTCACTCTTACTTGCCTGTTTTCTCACCCTCAAGGTGATTGCCATTCCATTTTTCCTACCTGTCATCATACAAATCCAGCTGGGACTGTAGGTATTGTGCTGCTGTTGCTATAACTCCACTTCCAACATGCTGCTCTGCCTACTGAAGGCACTTCAGGGGAGCTGGACAGAAGTTAAAAAGAAATGCAGCATTTTGTGTTGTATACTCCTCTCACCCAAATACTCAGGGGACACGACAGTGGGAACAAGAATTTCAACTGCAGGTTGCCTAAAACACTGAACTCCCTCATTTCTCTTGACTGGAAAACAAATGCCCTGCAGATTTTGCCTTCAGGTCTCCTATCAGAGAGCAGCAGTCTCCTGCTCCTTTGCAGAAGAGCACCTGGAGATCCCACACACAGCAAGGTCAAAGAGCTTGTGGTCTTCTCAGGTGCTCTTGTATAAGGTGCCTCCACCATGAGCACTCTGCATGAACCCACCTGCTGGGTAACTGCATCCACAGCTTTGCTCCAGCCAGCAGGGCTTTATTACAATTAACATTTTTTATGATTGATCTTCTAGACAATGAAACAGACAAAAATGCAGCCCAAAAAAGCCTTCCTTCTTTCTTCCTTCAGCTCTGCAGAACTGTTTCTGCTATTTCCTCATTATTGTCACCTCCATTTTGCTCAACTTGCTTGACACAAACCTTCTAAATCCTCCAAGGCACACCTGGGCAGGAGACTGTATATCACTTAACACGGTGGGGACCTTAACCTGCCCTCAGACTGCAGCAGCAATAAATGACAAGAATAGGTCTTGACAAACATGGCTGGGTTGTGCCATTTTTGTGCAACAATAGCCAGTCTTACAGATTGGAGCCTGTGCTCCTGCCAGAGACCTGCTGTCTGCGAAGTCCCTGCGAAGCAAGAAGCTCTCACTCCTGCTCCTCAGAGCTATTGCAGCCAGGTCAAGGACATTGCTCCTTGCTGCAATCTGTCAGTGCCGATTTAGCAAGCCCCAGCTCCCTTCCCCTGAATGCACAGGCTCTGGCTAGCCTTCCCCATGGTTCCAAGTGTGTCTGAGAGCCAAAACCTTATCGCAGTCCATCTCTGTCTCCTCACAAGAGCAGAGTTAGTGGAGGAGTTGGCGTGGTCTGTTTGTGCTGGTATGACAGCCAGCTCCTGTTTTGGATTAGAGGATGGTGGTTTTCCCTCCCTCTACATCCCCTACTGGGCATTTGAAAGAGGAGGATTTGTGGGGAGAGAAAACATTAATAATGGTTTTTGATAGCTCTTTTGCCCTCCCTTTGCTCTGGTGCAAATGAAAGCCCCAGGCCCATGGGCTGTATCTGTGTGTGTTGTCATGGGATCCAAACTTTGTCAGCCCAGGCCATGAAATTACAAACAGTTTGATAGTGGAGAGGTGTTCATGCAGCACCTGAGCTTAGCTGCAGCTCCCTGCACAGAGCACTGCTGGCAGAGGACCAGTTTTCAGTGCATGTCACAACTTGGGGGATCATTGCAAAAGCACTGCTTCCCTATCAAACACCAGGGTGAAGATCTGCTGACTCCAATTCCATCTTTCAGAGCAGGGCGGGAACTGAATGTGAACCAGCAGTAAGCTCCAGACACACAGGAGGCAGATAAATTAATGAAGCGCAGCTGAGAACGATGGGGGCAGTGGTCAGCAGAAACACCCCAAACACATTGCAGTGTGTCTTGCTGCTGATGTGCAACACGGCTCTGCAGCACCAGTGTCTGGCACAACTCCTACAAGGTGTTTCCCCTGGGTTGGAAAATGCTGTGGCTGCCCACATGGGGATTTTGTTGCATGAGGTTGTCTCACGCACACTGGTTTTCACTGGCCTGTGTCTGGATGTGTCTGTGTGTGGCCCTGCTGGCTGCTTTCTCAGTGCCCTTGAAAAACAATCCCAAATCACTGGTTTTCTCTCCATGCTGTTTGCTTCCATCCCTGCTCCGGGACTGTCTTTGACTCCATCACTGCATCCCAAGGGTTTGCAGGCATCTTTGGGCAGCCTTGCTGGGGCAGCAGGCTGTGGTAGGGAGGTGTGCTGTGGGCTCCCCTGCTCCCACACCTGTCTTTTTGCCAAGGCTTCTTCCCTCAACACTGCCTCTGCCAAGCAGACTGATCCCAGAGGTGCCACCTCCAAAGGACTTCAGGGTGGGCCTGTCACAGTCTTCCTTCATGGGTACTGTATGCATTTAACCTTTTCTTCAGGGGAAAAAAGCTCTCAAAACAGAAAATAAGAAATCAGATTTTTTTCCACAGGTTTTTCTACCCAAGCCATGCCATTAACTACATGGTCCACATCCAACAAGTTAATCTGACTCAGGTGCTTCACCCTCTCTGTTCCGGAGCACCTGCAGTGCTGCGTGCCCCAAATGCCCCTGCAAGCTTTGTGCTGGGCACCCAACCTGCTGAACCACCACCCATCTGCTCTGCCATCTGCCTGCCACAGCCTCCTCTGCCACTGCACCAGGCACTGCTCTCCTGGAAAAGCCATGGTTCTGTGCTGACAGACAGGGACTGCAGCATTTTCCTAATCAAGAGAGAGAGGCAGTTCTGAATTTGTGTGACACCGTGCTCTGGAGCCCGGAGGTTGACTAGGACATCACCTTACTGATGTGCAGTAAATGCTGCTGACACATGTACCTGTTCATGCTGGCCCCAGAATGACAAAACACTGCTGCCCTCCAAATAACATTTCTGCTGCCAGATTCTCCCTACCTACTGCTGCTGAGACCCTGCCAGTCTGGGATGCTGTATTTTCCAACACCCTCTGAGCAGCCTGATGTCTGAACAGGGATACCTCAGGCACCCACACACCCTCCACACTCATAGTCCTGCTGTGCTCAGGTGATCCAGGTCTCTGGGAGGGGTCCCATGGCCTGGGGCTGGCCATGTGGTTGGGATGTGAGAGGTTCTGCAGGACTGGGGCTGTTCATCCATGGTAGAAAAGCAGACAAAGTGAGAAAGGGAGAGAAGGAGGGAGAAGCACTGGGCAGAGCTCCCAGGAAAATGTTGCTGTGGACAGTTTGCTTGGGCTCCTCAGGGACTCCTGATGGCTGCTCTGATCTCCTCACCATGAGACCCAGGGATGATTTGTTGTCACATGCGCTGAGCACACTGTTTTCTTTCTAAGAAAAAAGCTGGTATATTAAGGAGAGATTACATTCATGCTTGAGCTTATCTGAAAGTGCTAGGCTTATTCTCTGGGCTTTAAGGTTTATTTAGACTAAATAAGGTTTATATTTTTGGTTGGTAAAGCGTGCAATGTATACATTATAATTATGTAGTTAATGCACTAATCTCTGTGATGAGCTTTCCTGGCATAACCCAGTACAGTTATCCAAAAGCTTCTTTTTAATCTTTGAGGAAGGATAATTTTAAGAAGAAAAACATGATTTCTCATGCTATCTCTATCCAAACCCTTTCATTCACAGATTGCTTTTAGACTGACTGAAGCAGTCAGTTTAAAGCAATCCACTGTGAACATATAATCCAAATACAGACATAAGATCACAGTGCCATTACTAAATTTATTCCTTTCATAGGAGATCTGTGGGGGCCCTGCCTCCATCCAGCTCTGTTGATCACTGGAATGTCCCCTCATAAATACCTGTGTGTGGAAAGTCTGTTTTACACCACTTACACAGTCAATCATTTTCTAGTCTGAGACATGTCCCCAAAAAGGATACTGATAGCAATGCCTGAGAACACATTACCCATCACTGTTCATGGGAAGCCTGAGAAGCAAGATGGCATTACCATGAACCCAAGTGCTGCATGTAGTCCTTCTCATGTGAAAATGCCATTTTGCCTCCAAAATAGGCTCTTACTTGCTCTTTGAGCACTGAGTTGGCTGAGCTATTCATTCTGCAAACAATTTTTTTCTCAGAATCAAGCCCATTATGAGAAAAAGGCAGCCTTAAGGAGTGTGAGGACACAGTTCATATAAAACTCAATGCAACCTTTCACTGAAACATAAATCAGACCAGCTCTGACATATATGAAAATATTTGGGGAATGTTTAATGACATTTTTGTGTTCTTGTAAATTATTTGCTTTCAGCTGATTTTAGAAGCAGGAATAGGGGAAGCTCAGCTCTTATCAGGAAATATCAGCATCTGAAACCACCAACTTTCTCATGATAGCTTCACAGATCTTCATCTTATGGACATTCCAATAAACTCACACACACAGAATCTTAGAAAATTTAAATGTGGAAAAGACCTCCAAGATAATAAAGTACAACCTTTGACCTAATACCACCATGCACAGTTTTCACACAAATAAAAAAAAATCAAACCAAATCTTTTTGGATGCTTATCTGATCTGAGGGAGAGCTGCTAACTTCTTTGAGGTTCACCAAAAGCTGATCTCTAATTTCCAAGATAAGGATGCCTAGTCCCACTGAGCCCTTTTTTTCCCTTCAGAATACAATGCAAGCATCAGTTAAAGCCATTCCTGCTGCGTGGAAAAGTTACTATCCCATTTGCTAACCTTCATAATTTTTGCTCCTGCATGCATGTCCTTTGAGTTTCTTCTACTCAGGCTAAAATTCCCATTTTGGGATTCGCTCCTCCAAGTAACAGTGCTAAGACAAATTCTTTGGATTAAAAAGAGTGATGTGAGGCCTCAGGCTAAAATTCCCATTTTGGGATTCGCTCCTCCAAGTAACAGTGCTAAGACAAATTCTTTGGATTAAAAAGAGTGATGTGAGGCAAGGGAAAGAAAAGTTCCTGCATGTATTTACTTGAGGCAAAAGCAGAGCACTCTGCCTGGCTGACAGTCCAAGGTGCAGCAGCTGGAGCAAACCACACAGCAAGTAAATGAAGAGAGGACCTGTGGAAACCTTTGACATTTGCTTCCTATGGCTGGTATGGAGTATGGGAATCCTAGGAAAAGTGGGGATGCCTGGACTAATAAAATGTGTGAGCTTTTAAGATGCACTTCAAGGTGGAATACTCTATAAGAGTTTATTAGACTATTTAGCTAGGAGTTGTGGAAATGGGAAGAAGTATGTGCAGCTTGATACTTTTGCTTTTCAGGACTGGCTGACTGAGGCTGCAAACACACCACTGTTCAAGGGGAAAGAACTGGGAGGTCAGTGGGCAGGTAAAAGGTATTTAAAATCAGAGAACTGCATGGATAAGAGCTGCTCCTCTGACTCTAAGAAAGTCAGGTACAGACCACTGCTATCAAAATCAAGTAGTATTTGTTCTCTTAACTACAGAGAAGAAACAACATTTGCCCAGCAGTGAAGAGCAGTTCCCGTGGCTTTGGAGTCTCAAGCATTTATCAGCAAGCTTGGAAATCATATAAACCTTATCTCCTTGTTTGTGTTTCTGAAAAACAGATAATTCTGCCCCCTGAAGACACTGCTATCTTTATTAGGCAGATGAAGTGGACTTGGTGCCTGCTCTTCTTCAGGCACTTGCATTCCTGCTCTGTGGAATTTTGCTGGGATTTGGGCTGTTACCGTGGCCTGGCACTCTCCCTTGCAGAGCTGCTGTCCCTTGCTGATGGGTCCTCTATCAATTATCTTGGCCTATTTATTACTTACATGCCATAGAACTCTTAGCATATTTTGACCCATTTCAGTCACTCTGGACTACACATTTGGTCATCCCCTTCTTTGACAGAAAACTGCAGATTTATCCTCTGCACTAAGTCAGCAGTTACTTTCAGGTATTTGGCTACCTATAGTCCCCTTTCAGGAAGTAAACACTGGTAGGAAGTATATAGTACGTGAAAGGTCCTCTCCTAGCCTGAGGTTTTGTTTTCCAACATGAAATAATGAATTCCAGCCTTGACTCTGAAATCCGGAGTTAAATGAGCAAATGTGGATTTTGCAAATTTTCCTTGGAGCAGGCATAACCCTCCCACACTGGGGCTAGGCATAGTTGCAGATCATCCAAAGGACCTTCCTTACCACAAGGATGTTGCCTTGATTCCTGCAGCATGTGGAGAGATGGCAAACTAGTTTTGGCCAGGTTTAATCTTAGCTCCACCGGGAGCTGAATTCCCTACATTGCTCAGTGCTGCTCCACCGCTTGGCTGTGGAGGGAAAAGCCTGCTGGGCAGACTGGAAGTTACACCTAAGGGAAGCAGACAAGGCAGCAGTTGTTAGCTGGTGTTGTCAGGAAAACACTTTGTTGGTGCACTGGGGGTCAGGGACGTGGCAAACTGCCTGAGAGCAGTGCTTGCCCTTGCTGGGTCTGTCTGTGCTGGTGCAGAGGGCCAGGTCCCCTCCTCACTCCAAACAAGGTTAATGATGAGGCTTTTCTCAGCCCTACTGGTTCAGATTGTACCTGCAGTACAGAGCCCACACAGTGAGATGTTTCTCCAGAGGAGGAGACCCTGGGTTTTTTCAGGGCATATTCTGCTGTTTTCAAATGTAAGCAACATTATGGAATGTAAAACTAGCGAGATGTAAAAAAATAGATTGACTCTATTTACTCAAATATTTACTCAGATTATAAGCTTTCACACCTTTCAAATACACTGCCTTATGTCCTAATTATTTAGATCTCTGAATGTGAGGAATCCCAGAAAAAATCTTTTTCTAATCCCTCAGTGTTTTACACTTGTATAGGATGAACTTACTTCTCTGCCCAAGTAGAAAACTGAGGAATAAAAACAACCCAAAGCTCCAAGTATATCTGGAAGTTCAAACCTTCAAATACACAATCCTGTGGCTTCATGTAAGGCATGACATCTCAGTAAGACCCTGATGCTCCCTCCACTCAGTTAAGTGAAGCGCCTGTGAAGTTCATGCTGTGGCTTCCTGGAGAAAGGTGTGCCCAAGCACAGGGCACTGAACCCCCTGAAGTCAACAGCTTAACTCGGATTGCAGCTATTCCCAATAACCATGCATTGCAGCCTGCTGGATTTTGCTTCAGTGATGAGCTTCAAGTACAGCCAAAAGCGAATAGAGGCACGTTGACCTCATAGTTTTGTGAATACAGATTGAGCGTCCAAGACAATTAAAAGCAGGGAATACGTGCCATCTCCAAACCCCTGGCGAGCCACTGCCAGCAGTCGCCGCTGCCCCGTCCGACTGAAAAGACATTAACAGGCGCTGCAGAGCAGGTTGGAAGGCAGCCATCCCCAAGGGATTGCTTACGAGCACTGACTAGAGTCAAACTGACTTCACTCAGAGATTTACACAAGCCTCATAATCTAATAGCAGAGTTTACTTTACGAGAGTGGCACACCAAAGATAGTAAAATGCAGTTTTAGCTAACAAATCTACATGCTTGCACAGAAAAGCTACAGCCATCATGGAGCATGTCAGCACCGCAGAGCGCCTGGCGCAGATTTATAGTTTTCAGTTTATTGCTGAAGAGTTATTGTTAACTCCATTGTTGTAGACTTTCTGCAATTAAAAGTTCCAGTCACACTTATCATTTTCAAACATAGCTAATAAAACCCAATAAATCCTGAGACGTTACAGGTTTTCCCATGCTGTTAAACATCTGAAACCTTTTTTATGCTGGATTTCTGACCTATGTTAGGTCAGATTTTGGAAGTAAATTGGCTGTTGTAAGCTGTTTTACTTCTGATTTGCTTAGATCTGCAAAATTTCTCATAGTTCTTCATTATAGTAAAATTTAAAAAATGACGCAATACTTAGATTTTTTTCCCTCATGCACGCAACAGGTGATAAGCTAAGTAGTGTGTCTCTTACAAGTCATCTTCCAGCTTTCTGTGTTTTTTGTGTAATAAATTATAAAGAAAAATGGTTAATTTTGTTTTAGCAATGACTTTTGGTCTTTTCTCTCACAGGAGTAATGTTTTCTCTCTTTTCTATAGAAGCTTTGAGAGAACGAACTTTTCATTTTCTCTACAGGTGGTCACAGTTATAAATTCTACTTCTAACCATCTGTATTCACATGTTCAGAAAGATATCAGGGTACATGGATGAACCTAGACAGGTGGACAGAATAATTTTACCCTGTGTATTTCCCAGCACTTTATGAATTAGTCTCAGCAGCCTTGCAGTGAGCACTTCCAGGATCCAGCTTCTACTGACAAGGTTATGGATCTTCTCTTTGAATGCTTCAAGGTTAATCTTAGTCTCAAATTCCATGAACATTCAGAGATCCTAATGCCAAGATAGTATATTTTATATCTATCTATCTATACATAGCAAATAGTATCTATTGAGATATAATATCCACACGAATAGCATTCCTCTTATAGGAGCAGAGATAGTATAAAATCCAAACTTATCTAGGGGAAGAACATGTAACAGAAAACTCATATTCATCAGAAATCAACCTCACTGTAAGAAAATTGCTCTTTGCACCCTGCAATTCATTGCAACAATTGGGATTGGCTCTTTGCACTACAAAAGAGTTTCGCTATCTTTGAGATCGTCCCGATGGGTTAAGTATACAGACAGAGGAAGTAAGAAAAACAACATGCATGATCTGGAATAGAGATTACTGAATGGAGGGGTGTGTGTACACTAAGAACCAACATCCCTCTGAAAGCTTTGCGAGGCTTAGAAGCTTGGAACCCCCTGCATAAAAACGTGGATCAGAAAATTTTATGAGGGTGAACACATTTGTTCATCCCTGATCTCACCTCTTCCCATACACAAGAAAGAGGAAAATGTTTACACCAGGTGAGATGCACCTTGGTTGAGGTTCTGGGCATACTTTTCCCCAGCAGTGTCATTTAACACACAACATCTTCAGGTTTCGCTTATCAAGTACAGCAGCTGGGAACATTATGTCCTTACAATTGTAAAGTTCGGTTTCTGTATCAAAGGACGCAAAATGCTCACGCCCCCATCTCTCTGCATTTTTAAAAACCCATGATCTACTGCAAACTTTTGCAATCTACATCAGAGATTTTATAGAAAGAAAGAAAGAGAGAGAGAGAGATGTTTGGGTTTTAAGAAAAAAAAACTTACCAAAAATAACTGAAGTTCTCTAAAGTTGCCCTGAAGTTGAAATTGCCCAGAACACCAGTGCAGAGCCTGCCTTAAACTCTCTCTCTTTCTCACTCCCCCTCTCTCTCCAGCAATTGGAAGGAGGGCTGTGCAGAAATTCAGCAAACAATTTTCCTTCTATGTCGACCGGGGCGTTCCTCAGGGGCAGAAAGGGGAAGGCTGAGGCTGGGTGAGGCTCGCTGCTATCCCCAAGGCAAAGAGCACTGTCGCGGATTACACAGCCTGTGAAATCCAATCCCTTTCTCTGCTCAGGCAACAGCTGTACGGCTTCAGCTGAGGCGGGAGCAGGGGATAGACCCTGGGCTTGTTGCTGCTCAGGCTTTCCATGTTGGGGGACGCTGAGGAATGGGGGCACAGGGGTTTCCGTGAGCTCCGCGCCTTCTCCCCGCTCGCAGGGTGGAGATGCGGGGCGATTTCCGCGGGACTCAAAGTATATGGGATGTGGGCGCCCGCGCAAAACAAACATCTCTTTTCCTGAAATTCATTCCCAGCCTGGCTTCAGGACATAACTGGGTAATTAACGTTGTACGTATTAGTAAATTCTCATGCAAGCATGCACACACACAGGATGCAGTCTGTCACAACAGCGAGGTTCAAATGGGCTTCAAGGCTGTCCCGGTGTCCTCTCTACACTAATTTTTTCCTTGTCACTGTTAGTCAGCTGTTTGATTCTTTCCGAAAGCCCCCCGAATGCTGAGCTGACAGTCCTTACACCAAGTGAAGCACTATGGAGGCTCGCAAGGTGGGAGTGCCAGTGCTTAGTGCTGCGTTCACCCTGTCCTGGTGTTCTACACTTGGGGGAAGCTGCTTAACCCCAGCAAGAACGGACTGATGAAAACTCCCAGCCCCTCCTCTCACCTGTTTCTATTCACCACGTGTAAAGGAAAGAAATTTCTAATACCGCTGATTCCTCCCTCTCCCAGGAATTACACTGATCCTTTGACGACTCCTCCCTGAAGCCTTGAAAAGTCAGAGCAAAAGATTTCAGCCCAGGTTTTCGTGTTTCACAGAAGCACCTGGCTGCTTGTTTGCATTCTGTCAAACAGGGGTGAGGTGAGAGAGGGTGCAAAACACAAATAACCCAAGCAGTCCTGGGAGTGTCCTGCAATTGCTCCGGCTACCACCCCAGAGCAGATAAAAAACACTCCAGCCAAAGGAGAAGGAAACTCCTGTGTTTACAGAGCAGCCTCCTTTCGTGTCGAGGCAGATGCTGTGCTGGGGAATTTTATACTGGGCTCTGAATTGGTTTTGATACCTGAAATTCTGCAGATACTGGGTTTCTGGACCCAAGTTTGGAATGGACTCGCATGGTTTCCACAGAGTGTATTTGAAAATCTGAGAGGGAAAACTGAGTGATGATTATCTCTGATTCCATCCTATGTGGGTACTTGACAGGCATTTTATGAAAACTGGGTCACAGAACTACAGTATTTATATTAAGGACAATTCTTTAACTTGTGCAATTAATGTGTTATTACATCTAATTATACATTATATATTAATTAGAGATCACATAACTTTATTTAGAAATACTATATATAATTTTATCTAATTGATATACAGTTTTCCAGCACATGAACTGAATAACACTTCAGTAATTGTGTCTATTTATTATGTGATTCTATTGTATATCTATACAAAATAAATAATATATAATCACATATAATGTGTGATTATATACTATATCTATAATTAATATAATTATATCTATAATTAAGTACACTGTGAAGCAGTATGCAGTTCACTCGCAACCTCTGTCTTATTGTGAGTGTGGCATCCACATAAAGAGTTACAAGCAGAGGTTGGCTGTAGCCACTGCAAGGTGGTAAAGCTGTGAAGGAGGAAGATGAGACAATGGGACAGTGTCAGCACAGGGGAAGTGAGAAGGTGGCACCTGAAGTGTTGAAGGCCAGGCTGGGTGGGGTTTGGAGCAACCTGGTCGGTGGAAGGTGTCCCTGTCCATGGCAGAGGCTTGGAACTGGATGGTTTTCAAGGCACCTTCCAACCCAAACCACTCCATGATTTTGTGTTTCGAGCAAGATTCCTACAGCTGCCTCAAGGATGGAGGTGGCCAGAAGCAAAAAACGCCTCCTGAAGTGCAGTTGACAGCAGCAGAGTAAACTGAGATGGCTGAGAATGGGAACAAGACCTTGCTAAGAGCTGGCTCAGTCTTGCTCTGCTGCCCTCCCCATTTCTGTGCACTGTCCTTAGGACTATACCAAGGTCCAGCCTTTCTGAGCCATCTTACAACATCCTGACAAACATGTATTTTTAGAAACAGACATGAAGAAACATGAAACAAAACAAGTTGTCCAGCCTACATCATGGATTGATGTGGGGACAGTTTGGATGCAGAGATCTGGCTCCTACCTCCAGAGCGAGTGGTGCCAGCAGCAGCACTCCATCAGGGCACAGGCAGGGTGGCACAGCTGCAGTGTGCTCCATCCCCAGTCAGTGCTGCACTTCAGCTGTCTTTGCTCAATATATGGATGGGTGTTGTTTCGATCTTTTAAGCATTTTTAAAGCCCACGTGAGACAAACTCCTGGCTAAGTCGAGAGAAGCCAACTGTTTTTCCATGGACTTGGAAGAAATGACTCTGTTCGTTTTGTGGTCTTGGGAAATTTACGTTCACTGTCAGTGGCTTTTTTCCAGTCTCATCTCAGAACTGAAGGTGTCAGCCCGAATGTCTGAGCACTGCCCTGCATCTGTGACTCCAGTGAAGACAACTGCTATGTCGGAGATTTTTCCCCACACAACTTCAAGTCTAAAATCTCCCCTCTTTTCAGCCAACATGGTGCTGTTCTGGGACTGTCAAAATATTTCAATATTATTTGACTGACAGGAATTCATAATGCTCACTTGGTTTATTTTTAAATATTTATCAAATCCACTGTTTGTCTACTGAGCTATTGAAAAAATGCTATCAGACTGGTAATTTCCCAATTCACCAAGTGATTCCAGAACGAGTTATTCAGTGAGAACACTCCAAACAGCCCTTGTGTTTACTCTTTTTGACAGACATTTAAATATTAAAAGATAAAGCTCTTTGAGTTATGCTGCAGCAATATTAAAAAATATTCCTTTCTGCTCAACTGCCTTGCCAGGGAGCACCATTGTATCTCACATTTTTCTATCCCATATCTAAGGCTGTTTCCCAACTTCTCTGTGTGTTACAGCTTTGTTTTCTCTATTCACAGGTAAGGCTGCAAACACACAATTGAATGACACAAGCTTTCTTTATTAGGGCTATTCACACCCTGACCTGTGCATGGACTCATGTTGGTCTTACGCATAAGGGTGTGCTGCTGTAATAGTAATTGAGAAATGAGATGGAAAACAACGGGAATGTTCCTGTGTTTTCTTAGACCTGAAGAGAGAGAGAGACAATTCGTTCCATGAGATTACAGTAAAGCATGCTCTGGAACACAAATTCCTGTAGTTTAGTGTGAAGGATTCTATTATTTTTCCTTTTCAGCAGTTCCAAATCTTCAGCTATTTGGGGGGAAAATATGAAGCCACGAATTTCCACAAATAGATAAAACTGGGTTGCAGAGACCAGCTAAAGAAAGCAAACTTGTCTGCACAATTCAGAGAGGAGTTAAAAAATTGAGAACCTCCGGCTGAAAGAGAAATAGGCTGTTAAGAGAATGAACCACAGGAAAGAGAAAAAGGGAGAGACAAGATCAATGTGAACTCAAGATGTAGAAGAGTGGATGGAACTGAATATCAGACTGGCCCTGACAGGAATTAATGGGTGGAAGCATCTGGCCACCAATTCTCAGCTCTAGCCCACAGGAAAATAAATGTAACATTAATCACCAATTTACAGGCATCTCCCATGCTTTGTCTCCCATGGCTGCATTTTGTTATGACACAGGAACGTATGTATTTATCTATTCCACAGTCAGTTAGTTTGAATTAAAAAGGTATTTAAGCCAGCCACACAAACTTTCTCTGAACTACTTCTCTTTTGCAACACATAAGCCATCAATTTCATTGATTTGCTTCAACACTTTTGCATAAAACTCTTCCATTTGCAGGTAGACATGCAACCTCACAAGCAGAGAGAGAGCCAGGTATGGAAATGAGGTTCCACCACTGCCTCTTTTAAGAAACCTCAGGGTTGGACTCAAAGACCTCTTTCTAAAGTTAGTCAATTCAGATGAGTTCCCCCCCAAAAAGTGAATGGGTGTTATTCATGTATCTTGTAACTTAACTGCAGTCTGTCCTCCAGATAGATTGGTCTTTTCATCTGAGAATTTACTCAAAAGAGGCTCCAGTGTCTACCTGCCTGTGGCAAGCTCGACCAGCACTACCTGCTTCCTGCACTAACACCAAGATGCCACCGATAATATTTTGTATAGAAAGAGGTTTCTGCTTTGTGAGGAGAAACAAATGTCAACTCCAGGTATCCAGAGCTGGAGTAGTAAAATCCAAACTCATGGCAAAATAATCCAAACAAACCCAGGGAAGAGGTGTATATTTTCAAAAATTCAAATATTCTCTTCCAAGTTCCTAAATACGGGTTTTTTTTTTCACTTTAGTGTTTAGTATTGTTGATGATGGGGAAAAAAAAAAGGAGCCTAAAAATGTAGACCTACAACCAGCATAATCAAAAAACCCCAACAACAACAGAGAAAGCATTATTTAGAAATGAAACAAAATAAGACTTTTCCAATAGCAATCCTTTCACTAACAGGATGGGAAGAAGAAGGAAACTAATTCACCCTGCACAGTCTCTTTTATTTTGTCCTCGGGCATATGCTCCATCTCCCTTTGTCCCCCAAATGCATTTCCACTGGCCCTGACAGTGCTGGCATTGACCTTCTGCAGCCAAAATAGCTTGGACAGAACGAAACAGAGGAACAGGAGCCAGCCAGAGCAAGGGGCAACGCAGCCGTGGCCACAGACCTGGGGGAAAACTGCTGCAATTAGCAGGGCTGGTACGAAACCCACGGTACTGACGGAGCTGCTGATAAATCGGTGAGAGCGGAGGGAACAAAGCCCCACCTGCAGAACCCTTCACACCCCCTGGCCTGAGCAGTCACCATCAACATCCTCCTCCACTGCTGCTGCTGGACATCCATCTCCGGGCTGTGCTGTGGAGGGCTTTAATTAAAAGTTACTCCATTAATTTACTCCACGTTCCCCACAACCTTCCCCGCTCATCTGGAATTCAGAGCTGGCTGACCCTGGACCTTTATTTTTTTGCTATTTCGAAACATGCGACATTGTATGAAAAGCAGACCTCGGCTCCTCCCTGAAAAGTGAATTTTAGTGACAAATAGCCGACAGGAGGAAAACAAAAGCAGCTCTTCAAGCTAGAAAGATAGGTGTTAATTATCCATGAATAACCTGTTTGCACTAGGTGGGAATGCTCAAGCACATGGAAAAAAAACCCTATTTGAAACAGTTTCTCTTTCTGCAATGTCATTACGCTGCCTTAAGCACTTTTCTTTCCACAGTTTTGGTACTTCTGAATATCACGAAGTCAGTAAGTTTTCTCGTTTCGAAATCTAGAGAAAAAAACGCTGAAAAACCTCTCAAAGTATGAATACAATATTCACAAACGCTCCATTTTCAATCATTTACTGAGTTAGATATTTCTGAAGTACTTTTCAGCATCTGTGTGACATTTGATATATTTGATCAAGACACTTTTTTCCTATCAAATTGAAAGCTGAAGAATATTGCCACCAATGTGGTATCATATGAAATCATGTAAAAGGATCTCATATAAAAAGCAGACATCAATAAAAGCCAAGTATAATTATTAAATGAAGTAGCTCAGATGCCAATGGAAAAAGCAGAAGTTTTCATCTGCTATACCAAAACATATTTCAGATGCTTCACTAAAGGTTGGGTTTTTTCCCTTTTCCTTTTTACCAGTTCCTGAACAGAATGGCAGAAATTCTTGCCTTTTGTGGGTGCTCGTGTGTCTTATGACATTCCAGCTGTGGAAATGTTTCAGTGAACCCTCCCTTGTTGTTTTTCTCTCCAAAGCCTTAGAACAGTTCTTAAACAAAGATCTTAAAATAAAAAGAGTGCTGGCAGATGATCTCATTATGTGCCCTGGGGTTTCCATGGCATTTAGTGGTGGTTACCAGTGATTAGTACGTTTGTTGAAGGAGTAACTGGGACCTGCACTGAAATAAACCCTTTCTTCTGGCTTCAGGGTCCGAAGAAACCTGCTCTCACCAATGGAAGGGGTGTAAATGCTCACCTGGGGCCCTGGCTGTGCCCACACAGCCCCAGTCAGGAAAGAGCTGTTTGCTGGCAGTGGCCCTGGGCACGGGGGGGGGACATTTCTTACAGTTACTTCTTTTTGACAGTGTTTTAACCTCAGCCCTCACATGCATCTGGAATACCACCTGTTACTGTGTCCTGTGTGGGGGGCAGGAGCTGGCAGATGATGCCTCTGACAACCAGCAAGAAGCCCAGGTGAATGGGAAAACCAGGAGGAACTCCCTCAACCTGAGAACAAGAAAGCACCAGCTCATGTCTTGCTAATAAAATAAACTGTTTTCCTCCAGATGATGAATGCTCACCCTGTTTTGCCCCTCTGTTGCAGGGGCACAGAGGGACTCTGGGGGTTAAGGGAGGGTATTTCACACGCACAGGGGTTGCTGTGTGTCTGTGGCTGGCACACATCACCGTGGAAAAACAAGGTCAGTGCTGCTGCTGTGCCTGAGACTCGGTGTGCATCTTCAGGGCGTGGGCTGGGACACAGAAAGGACTCAGCAGATGACAGTGGGGCTCAGTGTTTGCTGTGGGATGTCAGCAACACAGCAGGGTTTATTTCTTAATGAAGTGAGTCACTTGATTGGTATCAAGGATCTGTTAAGCTGAGCGATGGGGTGGATCCAAATGCTAGAGGACCTCGTTTTAAATATACCATTCACCACTCTGGACTGGCTTGCACTGTGTAAACAACATCAGTGAGAGATGGAAATGCATTAAGTTAATTCCATCGGGGGTTTCTAAGTCTCCTGCTTCCTCAGAGAGCTGAGACTGATTTTCCAACAACACAAAATTCACCTCAAAGCCCTATATCCCATCACAAAAAAAGCCTTCCCTTGGAAAGGGGAAAGCCAGAAGTACAGGGGAAGTAAAATCAGATAATCAGCACCGTTATCTGATTTCTGCATTTCAGCTTACTCAGCTGAACTGGCTCACTGGTGCCCCAGAAAGGAAAATTCTGGGAAACAGCAGCCAAGAGGGAGTAAAAAAGGAGTGCTCCCTTCACAATGCATTTGTGATGCCATTGGCTTTGTCCTGTGCAGTTCCTACAGCTAGAATTAAATCTTTGGGCTTTAAGGGTCTTGGCACATGTATATTTTGGTTTCAGGCCTCTCCATCCCATTTACTGTCACTGAAGTCAGCTGCAGTATTGCCTGTGACTTTTAATGGCAGCACTGTTGAGCCCTTTAATGCTTCATTCCTGACTTTCTCCCTCTGAAGAGCAGAGGTGAGCAACCAGCCTCAGTCAGGGGTGAGAAATGCATCATGTCATCTTTTTCATTGGTCAGGATCAGAGAAAGGTAAAATATTACTGAAACTGCCGGACTCCTCAATACACATCCAGAAATTGAATTTAAACATTGATTGATGCTCCTGGCAGAGAAAATCAGCTGGATAAGTATGAATAGGATTCCCTTGGGTTCTGCTGAAGCACTCAGCTGTGAGGCAGCATTTCTGTGTGGAGGAGGGAGCCCTGAAAGAGACCTTTCCCCACCCCTGCTCTAGTGCCTTGAGTTCAGCTGCCAGCCACTTGGTTGGATGAAGAAATCCAGTGTGTAATAATTAATTCCTCCTAATTTTCAATGATGCTAATGGTAAACAAGGTCACTGTTTTGCCTTGCACAGCATGCAGTGCTATGTTGGTTCTGGCTGCAGTTGCCAATAGATAGGAATCAATGAAGTGGGAGAGAATAGCTAAATTTTTTTTAAAGGGAGACATTATATATATTGTGGAGTTTTGACAGGAGAAGTGCTCTCAGTTGCTGATGCAAACCCTGTAAATGTAGGCTGAGAAGAAAGCGCCCAAAATGGGTCAGGAGCAGAGAAGAGCATTTATTCTGAGATCACAGCAAACTGAACACTGCCAGCAGTGAGTCCTATTCTTCCACATTCTGTTATCTCACACAAGTGCTTGAGTTTTCAGTCTTTGTTTGCTTATAAATAAAAGTATTGCAGTTTTATTTTTCCTTAAAAAATGTATTTAATGTATTTGGGGAGTAGGAAAACTGAATCTTAAAGATTTTTATACAGTGTAAATGAAAGAATTTGAAAAGCTAAATAAAGAATTACTGAAAGTTTAGCTTTTTCTTTGTCTTGTTTCAAATAAGAAGTTATGTTATTAATTAAGAGAATCCCAAGAAGTACCTGGATTGACCAGTGACAAAATAGAACAGCAAAAAAAGAAGGGAGAAGGGATGCAGCTCTTCTCTTTTGTGTGTCATGCTTGGTCAGCTTAATTATTTTATCTTAGTTTAAACATCTTTGTTTTTAAAAAATGGGGAAAAGTTATAATAAACAAACTTAATAAAGTTCCTTTATTTAAAATGGGTATTCCTGTGGACGAATAGTTAAGACAGAAGCTAGCAGGGAATTTTTAAACTGTATTTTTTAGCTGCTGTTCAGTTCTTGCTCAAGGAGCTCAAATGGAGACTGTAGTGCTCCTGATGGTGTCACTGAGGTGACCCTTCCTGCTCACACAGTCCTGAGGTCCCTCCAAGCCTCTGTGGCAGCTGCAGGACCCTGCCTGCACTGGGCTCTTGCCCGGGCATACCCACGTGCCACATCCCAGCCCATGATTCTGAGTAATACGAGTGACTCAGGAAATAAACACATGTGACACCTCACAAGCAGCTCTGTGAAAGCTTCCAGTTTCTCACTACAGCCACATGATTCATCACCTTCTTCTGCCAATGGCTTCCTATGTAGAGAGTGGTTCAGTTAAGCAGCACTGGCCCTACATATTTCCAAACTCAAAATCCTGGTTTCAGGAAACTATTCCTTTTCCAAATATTCAACAAATGCAAGACAGAGGAAAAGGTGTGATAGGGAAACAGAAAAGCAGAACTACAAGCATCACCTGCTCAAGTGTGATTTGTTTGTCCTTAATGAAGGTTTTTGGAGGCAAGAAGAGAAGCAAGTCATCCTTTAAGCAGCATCCATGAATGAGAAGGATGCTGAGTGTGACAGCACAGGTGCCATGGGAAAACAGCACGGGGTCAGTCCTCGGGCTGCCTTTTTCTTTTACTTAGGGCAATGAAAGGGTTCAGAGTGTCTGGTGATAAACTACTGCCTGGAGCCCATTTCCATCTGTAATTGTTAGCAGGGCTGAGTATTGTCCCTGCCTTGAAGGAATCCCGTTACTCCGGGCTCCCTGCATGACTCAGCTCCTGAGCGCTATTTCGGGTGGCAGAGGGGAGAAGCTGCCAGGCTGGCATCCCCTCGGGTTTCCTTTGTGGAAGTAGGATGTGGCTTTGCAGGACAGGGGTTGGTGCTGTGCGAGCTGTCTGCAGGGATTACCCGTGCGCGCTGATACTGCGGATGCGCCCTAAATGAGCCATTATTCACCCGCGTGAGGAAAGCCAGAGGAATGGAAAACTAAAACGTGAAACTGGTGAGCACAAAAACCCAGCAAGTGATTCATGCTGTGTGGAAAACGGGCCTCACTGGGTGTAGGCCCGTAGTTCTGGAGAAATGAGCACGGCTACAGGGGCTAATAATTCATCTAATTCACAACAACATTTGTCTTTCCTCCAGAAAAGTGCCTGGGTACAGCACGTGCACCTTGGGTGAGCCCTCACCGTGTCTGCTTCCCCAGGTGCCTTTCAGCTCCCACAGATGGCAGAGGGAGGTGGAACTTTGTTCTTCCCCTGTGAGCAGGGGATAAGAGGGCAGAACAGAAAACCCAATGTAACAGCAATTAAACCAGCTTTGGTTTGGTTTATATTCCCTCTCATCTGCAGTTATGCTGAGTTTAGAGGGTTTCTCATTCGCTCTCTTTTCTGAGCCCTTCTCATTGGGGACTTCAGTAAGAATCATGACCAGCATCCCCTTGCTCCCAGCAGAGCTGCAGGAAGAGCTGGAAGAGCTGGGCACGTTGCAGAAGGGTGCTCAGCTTTCCCCCCACAACCACCTCAGAGACAACTTTCTGCTCACCTTGCTTCCATCATTTTCAGCTCCAAGGCTCCACATCCATAATGCTGTGGCCTAGGACTATTCTTTACCTGCATTAGAATATTTTTATAGTCCATTTTGCCAAGGAATCACAACAGAAAAGATGCAGATTGGCTTTTCTGATTATTCTCTCACTCCTTGCTGAAAAGTTTCTCTCATCATTCTGCTGAACAGGGAAATTTCAACAGGGAAAAGCAAATGAAACACAGTTTATATTCAGACATAAAATTCTCACTCAAAGAGAAATGGATTTTTTTTTTCTCTTGGGAAAAGAATTAATTTCCTCTCCTGGATTTTGAACTTTATTCCTTTCTTACAGATCCTCTGGTGAGCAATGAAGGACTCATTAACCATCTCCAAACTGATCATGCACCACAGAAAACCAGAAGCCCTTGGAGGCGACGTGAAGTCCCCAAGCAACAAACTGAAACTTTAAGACTGGTAAAGGAATGAAAGAGTAAAACATCCCAAATGCCCAATTAGTCAGTTTTATTATCATGTTGTGTGTGGTCTCTGTGAAAATCTGACCACATCTCACAAACTCTGAGACCATCAGAAAGATGTTGCATGTGCATACCCCATAATAAAACCATTAGAAACCCAAGAGGAGTTTTCTAGTGTGAGTCATGGTACTGAAGAAGAGATGAAGCAGGGCAGCCAATTCACTTTTAAACAGCAGCATGAGCCCAGTGCAAAATCAGCAAATCCAGATGACCCGGATATCACACACAGTGTTTTATTTACAGCCTCAGAAATGCCTAAATCTCAACCAAGCTGCAAATCTAACTCCCTGCACTGATTTGGAGGCAGGAGAGGGAGTGCAGATGCAAGCAACAGTTTCAAAGATTTATCTGTAGTCTGTAGCACCCACCTAACCCTCCAGTAAAGCTGGAGAGAGGAGGACCAAGGGATGTGAGACAAAGGAGTGAGAGCATGGATTAACTGGTTCTTGGTAACTGCACAGAGGAGAAGCCTTGGTGAGACCTTAAAGACATCTTGGAAAGAGATTAGTTTCAGTTACAGCATTAATCTTCTATTTTCTTAATTCACACTTTTTTAATCCCAAGGAGCTTTTGGCTTTTTTAGAAGGGAGCAAGTTATAACAGAGCAGCACTGCAAAACACCCGTGGGGTGCCTGCAAACCAGAACAGGTTTGGGAACCTGCAGCTCAAGGCCCACAGTTGTCATCCAGGGAGCTGCAGAAAGGAAAGTCACCCTGCCAGATGTTACCTACAGCTTTCCAGCAAGGCCACCCATTAATATTAAGAAATAGCCATTTTATGAAGAACAAACTGACCAGGAACTCGGCAGAGCAGAACAGTGCCAGGGCCAAGATGCGGAGAACATTGGGTATGTGCTTCAGATGGAACCAACATGAGACAGACAGGAGCCTGAAGCAGCCCTTCCTTCCCAACCATGGCAGTATTTTCTTAGTTCAGTGGCCCTGCTTGTTCATCCCTTAAAACTTCACTGTTTCTGGACAGAACATGTCCTTACCAGGAACACCCATCCCTTGGGGCAGGAGAGGATGGCAGCACATCAGCCTCTGCTTGGGATCAATCCTGCAGGTGGTAGAGGTGGAGAGAGGAGACACCAGGCAAGAACTGTGGCAAGCTGGAGGGATTAAGCTCAGGCACAAGCTGGACCTAGTCAAGGCTCAGCCAAGGAGAGCACATCTTCACCTGGACTGAACAAGAAGCATGGTGGAAACCTCCAGAGCTCTTGGAGACAGATGCCAGCAATACAGAAGAAGCTGGAATTTAATGTGTGGAACAAGGAGGAAGGGAGTGTTGGAGAGATGGGTCTAGTGGGAACCAGTCCTCTCAAGAATGTAGCTAGGATTTGCCCCTCATGCGTCTTCTGCTCACCACAACTGCATTTCACAGCATCCTCCACAAATCCTCCACAGGAAAGAGCCTAGAGGAAGGTTTTGAGCATCTCTTAATAGTAGATGAAGTAATTGGGTGGTAAGATTTTTAACCAAGGTGTATCCAGTGATGGCCAAACACCACAATTCCCACTTTAGACCCCAAATGTTCAAAGAAAAAGTTAAGACCAACTGACCAAATCACCACCCACCACTGGTGATTTCAAGACTATTGTTATTTCCCTGGAAATCCTGGAAATCTCTGTCTGCTGAGCAAGTAATTCTCACTCATGAAATATTTAAGCTTTGTTTAAGGTGGCACTTTGCCAGCAGAAAGAAAGGTGGTGCACATCAAAAATGCTGGTTTTAATTTTGGCTGTACCTGCTGACCCTGACCTGGTGACAGATGGAACACCACTGAATATTTTATAATGCACAAATCTTTGTCCTTCTGCACAGGATGCACTCAGCACTGACACACTGAATAGCCACCCTTTCTCCTTCACCTACTGGCATCTCACAAGGCAATTAAAATCTGATTTCAAAGCCACTGCTCCTGCCTGGGGGTCCCATAGCCACTTGCATCCTTCTGTCTTTGAATTCAAAAAGCATCATTGTCTACTTGTTCTGAAAACAAGGATAGCCCTCAGGTTTAGCCACATCCATGAGTTTGCCCATCTCATCAGTGATCACATGCAATGAAGGACAAGAACAGTTGGTAGAAATAAGGGTGTAGTTACAGGCTTTTGCATCAAGTCACACCTTCCCTCTAACCTCTAGGCTGAGAAATCTGTGCATGCTCCAAGTCTGGAGAGGTGTCAGTCAGACTGAGTGTACTGAAAGCCAGTATGGGTAGATGCCTGTTTTAGGACCTTTCCATGATCCTTTGAAGTATCCATACGAGACAGAACAGCAAGAATTACGAGAAAATTGACACCCTCAAGCAAAGACAGACTTTTATTCTGAAAAAACTACTTAAATGCAATCTGCTGCTGTGTAATATATATGCCAGAGGGACAAAATATGGTGTAAAGAAAGACCTCAGCAAGTTGAGATCCAGCTTACATATTTGGCCTGTTTAATCCAAGGATGAAAATAATTACGCAAAGTCAGTCTAAGCAATCCCAGAAGGATTTGAACATATGAAATACAGTCTCTGCGAGAAGCGGAAGGAAGGGAGAGCTTCACCAGCTTCAGTTCCCCTTGGCTTTCCTACACTTGTGTGTGAATTTGGCCCAGAAAACTGTCTGGCACAGGGGATGGTGATCATTCATCCTTTCTATTTGCACAAGAATGTGGGAAGGGCTTAGAAAAAGCTCTTCTTCTCCCATCTGGGGGTCTGGGTGGGTGCCAGTTAAGTTCAATGATGCATAACCATTTCAAGAAGCTCCTTGCCACTCTCTGTTTTGCAGGCATTTGTAAAGAAAGAAAATGTACATGCCCCAGCAGCATGTTGGCTGCTCTGTCAGGGTAGGGGGTATCCTACTTTTCTCTCCTTGTCATGACAGCAATACCAGGCAGAAAGGAAATAAAACCAGTTTATCACCTTAGCACACATCCAACAAGATTTTCAAACCCAAGCAGCTGGGAAAAAGAGAGAGAAGAAACTTAAAACGCAGGTAGAAAGTCTTGATGTGGGGTGTGCTCAGAGAAGCCAGAAACTGCATCTTCTTGAGGGCACCAGGTGCCTCTTCTCACACACATGAGCAGCAAGGCAGTGGAGGCAAAGCAACAGGATGTGCTGCAAGAAGTGAGCTCCTACCTGGCAGCCGTGGGCAGGTTGTGCTCTCGGAGTGCTGCTGACAGTGTCCCTGCCGTGATGGATGAGGTGCTTTGGGTCATTCATGCTCCCAGGTCCCAGGGTGGGGCCGGCAGGGGCGGCTTTGGCTCCAAACCCCGCCTCGCATCATGTGAGCCCTTCAGGGCGAGCTCTTCCCAAAGGGTGCTCCCCTCTGCCATGTCTCTGTGAGCCCTCCTGAGGAGTCTCTCTGCGTGTTGAGCGGCAAATTGCAGCCAGCCTGCCTCGCCTTTGAGTCCTCGCCAAGGCTTTGTTTGTTTTCTCTTCTGTGTCAAATATCCTTTGTGCCTTTTTGGCTCAGCGAATTAGCACAATGCTGAGCTTCTGCAGTTTTTAAGTGCTTCCCAAATAATAGCTGGTCAGACCTAGAGAGACTTTAAAGCCTGTGCTGAAGGTGTGCTGAGGAAGGAAGGATGGTCTCTGCCTGTGGCAGGTTCATCCAGCTGGTGCACAGAACATCAGAAAAGACACAGTGGCTTGGGGTCAGTATCATAATAGGGTTTGCACCTTGGTTTCTGCAGTGCCCTGCAGCCAAAACTGCCACATCTTTGCTCCTGGTCCTGGCACAGATCACTGGGTTCAGGTAACAGAGAGGAAGCCATCAACACCTGCAGCTGCAGGAGGGGTGGCTGGGACATAGAAAGGATGACACCACGAAATCTTTGGTGCAAAGAAACATCTCCAGGACATCCTCAGCAGCCATAAAGAGTGAATGAGAAGGAGGCACCTGTGGAATGTGGGGAACTGCTCTGACACTGCTCAGAGGGAGAGATAGGAGAAAGACAGAAAGGCCGTGTATAGGCAAGAAAATCAGGAAGAAAAGCAGCTTTAGATATTTGGAATTGTTCTATCAGATGGACCATCAAACTATATTTTAAAGGATTGTCTGAGCTTGACTGTTCTTACATCTCCATGATGTCACTTATCTTTACCTACCACAAGGCAGTTTGTCCAGGGGTTAAAACTGCAGCTTCCAGCCATGTGGCAGCCTGTTGTAATCCGCCTCTATTACATAACCCAGCAAATATTTTGCTAAAGTTCAGTTTAATTGCAGGATTGATGGTGGCGAGAAGCATATTCTCCTTTATGAATATTTCCCCTCTGGAAATCAGGGTAGAGACATGCAAAGGGCAGTTTTTTCTCTGCTTGCCTTATTCAGTGGCCAAGAAAAGGCACTGTGTTCCCCCTCACACCAGTTTTGCTTCTCAAGGAAAAGGTTAACATCTCTCCTTTCCCTACTTCTCCTGCTGTGGCACATAGCAGAGATCAGAGTGCAAGAGACAAACATGACATGAGTCAAGCAAAGAACTAGAAATAGGGTAGGGAGGAGGTGAGTTATCCTTAGTCTAAATTAGGTGGAGCCCAGCTATTCTTGTGCTGTTTTGCTAAGGTCACTCTGGATTAAGAGAGAACACAAAGGGGAAGGGAGAGAGACAAAAAAGAATTTTGCTATTTAGCTTCTTCCTGTGACTGTTTATAGGTTGCTTGACATCATTTCATGATCATTCATGGCAAAGCTTTCCTAGGCTGTTTTCTTCCTCCTCCCTTTAATGCCAGAGTTGCCTTTCTGATGATATGGGATCTGTGTGGCTCTTTCCAGATCTTATGTTTTCTCCTGCTCCTCCTCATATGCTTCTCTCTTCCCATCATGTTGTTGGTCTTTCTGTGTAATACAAAGAACAGCTCTTGGAGACTCAGAAATGCTCACTGTTGGGCCAGATCACCAATTGCTCTGTTCTTCACCACAGCTTCAGATCCAGCTCTTTCAGATCCATGCTGACCCAACTTTTCCATCTTTTTCCATTACTTCTTTCAATCCTTTTTGGTTTTCTCATCATTGTGATCATTATCCCCACTTACTAAAGCCTTTTGTGGTCCAGCTACCTCTTCCAGTTACACTAGTGTGAATCCAGAGTAAATCTGCTGGTGTAATTGGGATCCTAAGATATGAGATGACTGTACCTTCCAGGAGACAGAACCAAAACCAATGTCACTGTCGTCAGCATCTTTCTTTTCATTGTTTCCAATATCAAAGAGAGATTGTAGTCTGGGAACAGTGATAACAATCATCAGACTGGGAGTTAAGTTGCATAATTTACCTATTTCAACCTTCTCCAGATGCTTTTCAGCCATTAATTAAGTATAGGAGCCCAACAAGACAAGGGTTATCATTTTCAGGGTGAGGCACTAAGAAGGCAGCAATATTCTCAAAGGCACATACGAAGAGTCCCCCCTGGCTCTGTGCTGAAACCTCACATTGATTTTATTGGCTCAAATTCAGCAACAGGAGTGGAAAAAAAGAGAAAAATCCCTGTATCTTTCCTGTGTCTTACCAGAATGTTGATCCCACTAGGAAAATAGGTGTCACAGAGTGGGTGCAGAGTCTTTCCCATGCCACAATTGTGTCAAATTTGGGGTTGGTGTTTTGTTGAATAGAGTCAGAGGAAATATGAATGTCTGTGACAAGCCACTCCATATGGTTTCACTGAGGCTATCACATTTCCTTTTCCAGCCCATGGCAGCAAGCTTCCAGGTCCCTCAGGACTTGGGGATAGATTTATCCCTTTCATGCTATCACTGAGTCCCAAAGGGATTTACTGATGCTAGTCCTCAGTCCAAGCTGAGCACAGCTTTGGTGCTGCCAGACCTTGAAAACAAAAGTGTGGAAAACCTGATCTGTTCTGCATTCATCCACATTCCCAGCACCTCCCCTGAAACACATCTGATGCCACAGTAGCTTAAAGATTCTGCTTCATGCTGTGTGTCATGAACTTAAAAAAAAAAAAAAAATAGAAGCCTAGAAAACTTTCCAGATTGTGCATCTGCATTTTGTGCCCTAAGAAAAGGGTGAAGGTGGTAGGGCTGTTTCCTTTAATTTTCTTGGCCCATAAGCATGCATCATGTTCTCACACTGGACTAGTCTGCTGGTCCACCCCAGCTGTGTGTTTCATTAAAATAAGTTTGTATTGAGGTGAGATGGAGAACCCTGTGGCAGTGAAAGACAGATGAAACAGTTTTGTTTCTTGTCTCTTATGTATTCTATGAACACAGCAGTAAATGCAGGTAGAAGAGTGCATGTGTAATGCACCTGTGTAATTTACAATTAATTTCCTAGCATTGATTTACTGATATTCTCCCACAGTAATTCTAACTAGACAGATTTTTTCAAATTTTTTTTTGTACAGCCTGTTCTGACAGAGGAAGACACACTGATAGAAATCTAATGGTAATATTGTACTAAAGAAAACTGGAAGCCCAGCCAGGACTAATTACTCCAACCTCAGACCTGGCTGCTGTCCTCACGGTGAGGCTCTGTGCAGGCACACGGGCTGGCAGGGTTAGTGGGGGAACAAACTAATGCAGAAACAGGAATGAAAGGTTACACTTGTGCAACTCTTTTGGCCTTGAAGATACTTCAACACGAAATGTTACGCCAGCAAGTTTTGGTACACAGACACTACTCCTTAGTTGTAATATCTACTACTAGTAAATACAAAGGCTAGAAAAATTAAGATCTTTTTGGCATTTTCTAACTCATCTGTGTTTTATGACAGAACACAGTTATACAATTGTCTTTGTTGGCATAAAGGCAGGGGTGTATCCTTGAGAGACAGTTATTCCTTTGGTGTTTGAGAGTTTGGTGGCCTCAGTTTCCTACAGTGAATGGGCTCCAGCATGTGCTGGCCAGGATGGAGAAAGCTCCCTCATGCAGAATACCAGCTCCATGTGCCTTTTCTTTCACAGCAATATTTGCTATAGGAGCTCTTTGTTATCTCTCTCTGCACCCCCTGCACAGCCACATCATCCCCAAAGGTGCTCTCTCAATTAGACCAGGGAGAAAATAACCCACCTGCAGCCTGACTGCCAACCAAAACCCCACACGGATATCCCTCTGCTCAGTCATGCAGCCTCGAGCACCCCACACATCCAGGTTACCCATGGTGGCTGCTCTGGCAGACGCTACAGGATGGACGTGCTGGGGATGGGATTGTGGTTGGGACAGGGGCACGTGGCCCTGTGCCATGGGAAACACAGAAACCAGGAAAACACGAGGTCCATCTGCACAGCTCACTGGCACTGGGTGACCATGCGTGCTGCAAGCTGGGAGCCAGAAGTATTTTGCAGCCACTCCTCTGTACAGACAAGCCCAGCCTGGCTGATTGTTTGAGTGTTTGTGTTGGCAGCGAGTCCCCACCTCGAACCAAGGGTGTCATTTATCTCCCGTGGTGGCAGCGCTTGCCAGAGTGAGGAGCAATAGCAGCAGCCCTGGAGGTCCTGGCTCGTGGGGGCTCTCCCTGGCCTTTGCTTCGCATTCCTCCACCTCTCACACAGTAACAAGGGCCCTGGAAAAGTGGTTGCTGCAGTCAGGGTGCCTTGGACAGAAACAGATGGTGCACAAACTGCTGGGTGAAATGCATCACACTTTGGTGCCCAGGGAGGAGTGCACTACCAAAGAGGACTTGGGATGTCGATTCTCCTTCTTTCTTGAAGTTTTGAAATGCAGCAGTAAAGAAAAATCAGCGTTTTTCAGCTGATTTTGGTTTGCTGGAGGGGTATGTCCATTTCTCACATGAATCCGAAGCTGTGGCAAACACAATGTGCTGTGCCTCTGGCGGGTACATACCATCCCCATTTCTTGCAGCTTGATGGAGAACAGCAAACCCTTCATTGGATGGGGGATGGACAAAGAAAGCCTTGTTGCCTGTGAGGCTCTGTCATGCCGATGTTTCTTTTCCACTTGCACTCATAAGTCACCAAAGAGCCCATGCGTACCCATTGGAAATAGAAGTGTGAAACTAATAACTAAAAATATAAACTCTGGAGGGAAGAAGATGAGTCAGGAGGGAGGGAAGACTGGGAGAAGCCAGAGGGATGCAATTTACTGAGCCTGATTCATGATGCTGGCAGGGAGCTCTCTGCCAGATGTCATGAACTTAAAATCCCTTTGAGTGTGTGCTGGCACCACAGTTATTTTGGTGTTACCATGGGTAGAACAAGAGTTGGCACTGGGAAGCATTACTGGGCAGAGGGTGAGTGTCTGCTGAAACTGAAACAACTTGTCATCTTAACGGTATTCTCACTGAATGAAGTAAAAGGAGGGAAAGTGAAATATGCTGGTGTGTCAGGTAAGACCCAGGGAGGGTGTTCCTCACCCAAGCTAGGAGTCTAGCTCCTATAAGTTTTGTTTATCCCTGTCTCTTGGTGGGGCTGGAATTGATGCTGTTGCAGCTCACCATCAAACATCTTGAGAAAATATTTCTAAGAAAAAGTGCACCTGAGCTGGCATTTTGGTTGAGATCCTCAAAATCTGTGGACCATATTCAGCAGCTCGTATGGTGGAATGGACATGCAGCCTTTGGCATGGCAGACAAGAACAGAGGAAGAGGGATGTCACTGTACTTGTAGTGTTTTTCTGGATGTCACAGCTTGGAGTGGAGCCCTGAACAGGGACTTCCACAGCTCCAGCTGATTTCAGCATCTCAGGTGCATTATTCCCATGCTGTTCAAAGATCAACCTGGCACCTGAGAAGCAGCAATCTTGTGGTCCAGGTGTCCATTCAGCAAAGGACTAAGGTACATGTTTTATATTGACCCTTGCTCCAATCTGGGGGCAATTAGGAGGCCATACACGCTTCCTCCAGTGCCTTAGTGAATGGAGTCTTTTACAGCCATTGGTTTCTAGGGATTTAGATCATGCCCCAAAACAAGGTGAAGAAAAGGTTTAGAAAACATTTGTGCTAAAAAGACCTCTATGTTTTTGGACTTGGCTAATTGCAGCAGTTTGCTGATGGAGATGTTCTCTTCTCCTACTTATTTGTTGTTCTGACTCAAAAATTATCCATGAAAAACATGTTCATCAACAACTGCAAAATGCTCCCAGCCTCCTCCAGATGTCAGATCCAAGTGCATGCCTGTGCTTGCCTGGCTAATAAAGAAAACTGGCAAGTTTTTGTTTATCTGTTTCTCACCTGTGTCATCATGACAATCAGCCAAAGCAGGAGCAGATGAATATAGCCGGCAGAGACAGGAGCTTACAAAACCAGCCTATTTTTAGCCAGCCTTCCTTCCATGCTGTGGAGGAAACGAGGCATTTAATATGCTCTGCTTGATGTGGGATTCATGGTGTGGTTTTCCCCACCCTCACTCAGATGATCCTGCCTCATCACCACGCTGATATTCCTTTCTCAAACCCATATCACATGCCTGGGCAGCCAGCCAGCCTACCTGTCTGAGAAAAACAGAGCTGCTTCTCCTCGCCACACCCTGAGCTCTGAGGATGATAACCCATTGTCGGGAAACATCAGCAATAACTGTTTGGAAAGCAGATGCCTGTCAAATTTCACACACAGCCGTCTTGCCCTGCTGCATCCCTTCCCAGCACGCATCTTGTTGTAGGTGCCATGGCCCTGATCCTGCCTGGCACCTCCCAGGCACCAGGATCCCGTTGGTGCCATGGCATGACCCAGTGCAGGAGATGCTCCTCTCATATGTGACCCATCAACAGCATCCTTTCACTCCACCAGAAATCTGGTGCCATGGAAGTAACAACCCAACTGCATGGCATAAGGGAATTTTGTTTCCTTAGCCAAAAAAAGCCTGAAAAAACCCAACCCAAACTTTTTGCTAAACGGTCAGGAAAGCCTGGCTTGGTGGAGTGCTCTGAAAGTGTTCTGGTTGTATTTGTTTCTACTAGGTAGCACCTAGAAGTCCCAAGAGTGTCTCTGATGTGGTAAATAGAGTAGTAAGATCCACAAAACTAGTTTGTTTGTAACACAAGTAAATCTGTGCAGGCAGACAAACATTAGGAAAATGCCACTACTGGAAAAGTCACATTTATAAAAGAAAATACTCCCACCAAAACTATGTCAAATATATTTTGAATAAATCATATTTAAATACTGTCAGTCTAGTCCTAAAATATTTGCTATAACCTTATAGCAACTAAACTGGTTTAGCTGATCACCAGGTAACCAGCAGAGAGTCAGACTGGATCTTTGGTTAGGTGCAGGGATATGAGTTATTCCTTGAGTTGTCTCCTTGATTCCAACAAGTCAACTTAGGCAATAATAGGACTCAGAGCCTGACAAGCAAATTCTAACTTTCCATTGTTATGGAAAATATAATCCTAAACTATTTCCAAAAGAAAACAGAAATAATCAGGCATTAAAAAAAAAAAAAAAA